>CM052799.1:162632362-162795368 GCA_028533885.1 Nasua narica | reverse complement strand
AACAGACTGAGGGTTTTGGAGGGGAGGGGGTGGGGGGGGTGATCCTGGTGGTGGGTTTCAAGAGGGGCACGTACTGCATGGAGCACTGGGTGTGGTGCATGAACAATCAATCTTGTAACACTGAAAAATTAAAATAAATTTGGGAAAAAAAAATAAAAGTGCAACTAGAATATAAAGGAATGAGCCTCAGAGCTCTGTCAAATGGTGGGGGTACTGCTGGAACTCTCTCTAGGCTTGGAGGGCTTGACAAGTGCAGACAGGTGCAGGGTCTGGGGAGCCTACACAGTTGGCTGCTTTAGCAGGCCCTAGCCCCCAAGCCCACATCAGCCCCAGCCTCCCCATCAAGCCAGCTCCAGTGAGCTGCACACAGGGAACCCCCATACAGTGTTCATTACAACTTCAGTAGCTGACAGGCACACACAGTCTGTAACAGTCTACACAGGGGACATCATTATACAAGGACATTCCTTCCAGTTCAGAAGAGAGAACTCAAATATATAAAATAAGAAATGAAAGAGAAGTAACAATCTACACCAAGAAATACAAAGAATTATGAGACTGTGGTGAAAAATTATCTGCCAATAAATTGGACAATTTAGAAGAAATGGATAAATTCCTAGAGAGGTACTATCTTCTAAAACTGAATCAGGAAGAAACAGAAAATCTGAATAGACCAATTACTTTAACAGAGTTGAATCAGTAATTAAAAATCTTCCAACAAACAAATGACCAGGACCAGATAGATTCAAAGTGGAATTCTACCAGACATTTAAAGAAGAGTTAATACGTGTTCTCAAACTATTCCCCCAAAAATAGAAGAGTGTGGAAAGCTTCCAAATACATTCTATAAGGCCAGCATTACCCTGATACCAAGACCAGAAACAAACGAACAACAACAAAACAGAAAAAAAAAGAAAAAACTAAAAAACTACGGGCCAATATTCCTGATGGACACATACACAAAAGGTCTCGACAAAATATTAACAAATCATATTCAACAATATATTTAAAAGATCATTCACAACAATCAAGTGGGATTTATTCCAGGGATGCAGGATGGCTAATATCTGCAAATTAATCAACATGATACATAACATTAAAAAAAATGAAGGATAAAACCATATGACTATCTCAATAAAGGTAGAAAAAACACATAACAAAATGCTCATCATAAAAACGCTCAACAAAATAAGTTTAGAGGGAACATACCTCAACATAATAAAGTTCATATATAACAAACCCAAAGTTAACATCATGCTCAATGGAGAAAAGCTTAAAACTTTTCCTCTAAGATCATGAATAAGACAAGGATGTACACTCTCACTTTTATTCAACATATTACTGAAAGTGGCAGCCATAGCAACCAGACAAGAAAAATGAATAAAAGGCATCCATATGGGTGAGGAAGATATAAAATTGCCACTGTTTGCAGATGCCATGATATAGAAAACCCTAAACACACTAACAAAATACACACACACACACACAAAAACAAACCTATTAGAATTAATAAATGAATTCAGAGAGTTGGAAGATACAGAATTAATAAACATAAATCCTTTGCATTTTTATATACTAATAACAAAGTAGCAGAAAGAGAAATTAAGAAAATAATACATTTACAATTGCACAAAAAAGAATAAAATAAAATAAATAAAATAAAATAAAAATTTAACCAATGAAGTGAAAGATTGGTATTCTGAAAACTATAAAATATTGATGAAAGAAATTGAAGATGACGCAAACAAATGGAAACTATACCATGTTCATGGATTAGAAGAATTAATATTACCAGAATGTTCATAACACCCAAAGCAACATATTCAATTAAATCTCTATCAAAATACCAAAAGCATTTTTCTGAGAACAAATAATTCTAAAATTTCTATGGAACCACAAAAGACTTTGAATAGCCAAAGCAATCTTGAGAAAGAACAAAACTGAAGGCATTATAATCTCAGATTTCAATATATACTACAAAGCTATCGTAATCAAAACAGTATGGTACTGGCACAAAAATAGACACATAGATCAATCATAGAACATGGAACAGAAGAGGAAGAACAGAAATAAATCCACACTTATATGGTCAATTATTCTACAACAAAGGAGTCAAGAATATACAATGAGGAAATGAAAGTTTCTTCAATAAATGATGTAGAAATTTGACAGATGCATGCAAAAAGTGAACCTGGACCACTTTCTTACACCAAAATAAAAAATAACTCAAAATGGATTAAAGACCTAAATGTGAGACCTGAAACCATAAAACTCCTTAAAAAAAGATTGACAGTATATTCTGGACATTGGCTTTAGCAACATTTTTCTAGATTATTCCTCCTAAGACAAGGGAAACAAAAGCAAAAACAAACTATTGGGACAATACCACAAAATAAAAAGCTTTTGCACAGTAAAGTAAACCAACATAATAAAAAAAGCAGCCTAGTAAATGAGAGAAGATATTTTCAAATGATATTTGATAAGAGGTTAATATCCCAAATGCATATAACACTGTACAACTCAGTAACCAAAAAGCAAATAATCCAATTAAAAATGGGGAGAGGGCCTGAATAGTCATTTTTTCCAAAGAAGACATAGAAATGGCCGAGAGACAAATAAAAATGTGCTCAACATCATTCATCATCAGAGAAATGCAAATCAAAATCACAATGAGCAATCACCTCATACCTGTCAGAATGGCTAAAATAAAAGACACAAGAAACAAGTGCTGGTGAGGATGTGGAGAGAAAGAACTCCTGTGCACTATTGGTAGGAATGCAAACCGGTGCAGCCACTGTGGAAGACAGTATGAAGGTTTCTCAAAAATTAAAAATAGAACTATCCTGCAATTCAGTAATTATGCTATTGGTATTTACCCAAATAAAATAAAAATACTAAATTAAGGAATATATGTTTTTTTGGGCATTGAGTTGTATCAGTTTTTTACATATTTTAGATACTAACCCTTTATTGGACATGTCATTTGCAAAAATCTTCTTCCATTTAATAAATGGTCTTTTGATTTTGTTGGTTGTTTCCTTTGCTGTGCAGAAGCTTTTTGATTTGATGTAGTCCCGATAGTTTAATTTTACTTTTGTTTCCCTTACCAAGAGACATACAATGTCATATTCAAATGTCATATTGTCAATGTCAAAGATATTACTGGCTGTGCTCTCTTCTAGAATTTGTATGATTTCGTGTATCATAAATGTGATGATGTGATGATATCTAAATGTGTATCACATTTATGTCTTTAATCCATTTTGAGTTTATTTTTGTATATGGTGAAAGAAAGTGGTCCAGTTTCATTCTTCTGCATGTTGTTGTCCAGTTTTCCCAACACCATTTGTTGAAGAGACTCTCTTTTTCCTATTGCAGATTACTGCTTCCTTTGTTAAATGAAGATGGTGAGATAATGGAATATTATTCAGCCATAAAAAAGAATGAGACCTTGCCATTTGCAACAACATGGATGGATCTAGACTGTGTAATGCTAAGCACAGTAAGTTAGTCAGGGAAAGATCAATTCCATATGATCTCACACGTGGAATTTAAGAACCAAAAGAAATGAACAAAGGCAAAAATTTAAACCAGAAACCAAACTCTTAACTACAGAGAATAAACAGATGGTTACCAGAGGGGAGGTGGCTGGGGGTATGGGTGAAATAGGTGATGGGGATTAAGAGCACACTGACCTTGGTGAGCTCTGAGTAATATACGGAACTGTTGAATCACTGAATTGTACACCTGAAACTAGTACCACAGTGTATGTTAACTACACCAGAATTAAAATAAAATTTAAAAATAAATAAAATAAAATAATAAAATAAATGGGAAACTAAAAAGAATGTATCTCAGAAAATGATGTTCTGTTTTTGAAGTAGAGCCATCTTTATGTCTCCAGAAAGTGATTTTCATAGATATAAGTAGTAGCTACAGTTGTACACTCAAGGAGAGCAAAAAGATGTACTATTTTAAGAGGTGGTTTTGGTGGAGTACATGTGGAAGACTGAGAGAAGGGTCCAGGCTAAGTAAGGCCTGCTACACAATCTTAGAATTGTGAATGAATTCACAATGAATGAACTTCATTCATTCTTGAATTTTTTGTACTTTGTGTGTGTTATGGAAAACAATTAGACGAATTAATGGGTAAGAATGGTATATGATATTTAAATTAATTATATACTTCTCTCTAATAATCCCAGTTGTAAAAATAGATTCTCAGCAATAGCATAATGGGCTTCACAAACAAGAAGAGAAGATATAAAGTCATAGGGACATATAAGTGAAGATCCATTCACAATCTGTGTGTCTTTATGAGTGGAATTTTTTGGTGACTATTACCTCTAATTTTTTTACTATGATATGATTCATATACATGGTAAAATGTAAAATTTCCTCCTCAGCAAAAGAAAGGATTCAATAGTAGAAAAGTTGCCAAAACAAAGAAAGACCTACTAGAATTCAAACTTTTTCCTTTTTTAATCATCATATATATCTTTCCCTTTACATAAGCACAACCACATAAAAAGAAAAAGTGAATTAGAATTATTCATAAGTCTGACTTTCATAAAATACTATAGAAGTGGCAAGTAGAATATTCCTTAGCAAAGGAAATAAGGAAAATCAATAAATCAAAAATGCATTTACTTTTTAAAAACATATCAACAGGCTGCTATTACTTTGGTTAAATGTCCTGGCTTGATGTGTTTTTATAAACAGGTGCTTAATTTTAAAAACAGCACTGGGTTTAACCAGGATCTAAACAGCATGATTTTATATGACAGATTTATTTGGATTGCTGTTTAGATGTAAAATATTTGGAATGGCTCTATCTATTGTTTGGATGGGTTACCTTGTACGAACTAGAAATGTATGTTGAAACTGCCAACTACTGCATAAAATATTTCATTAACACCATGACCTCATTTGTTAGATTGAATTACATTCTTTTTGCCAAATTTCCCCAACAGATATTTTCTTTTTTCTTTTTTTTTTTTTTAAAGATTTTTTTATTTATTCATTTAACAGAGAGAGAACACAAGCAGGCAGAGAGGCAGGCAGAGGCGGAGAGAGGAGCAGGCTCCCCGTGGAGCAAGGAGCCCGATGCGGGACTCGATCCCAAGACACCGGGATCATGACCTGAGCCAAAGGCAGTTGCCCAACCAACTGCGCCACCCAGGCGTCCCCAGATATTTTCTATTTTAGAGAAATCAAATAAAAACAGCACAAAAATGAGAATACAATTAATTCATATCTGTGAAACATTTAGAATGCTTTGAATGCAACCATGAATGCGATATATGACACAAAATTGTATTAAATTTCTATTCTTATTAAGGTTTAGGTAACAAACTACCACATACTTTGTAAACTTTTAAACTATCTTTAATGGCAGTGATTCATTCAAATTCAAATTAGATGTTCTTAATTCTCTTTCTTCTCCAGCCCCACATATCCCCCACACAAACATACCTATATATGTACATATATAAATTGAACGCAAATTAGTATTATTTATAGAGAAAATATTTTAGATTTTACAGGACTATTTTGGAATATAACTTCTGGATAAGAACTATTATCATTAAACTGATTGAATATCACAGACTATAAAGTCGCCAAGTGCTTGTTTTATGCCACATTAGGGATTCCAACTTGAGACTGAGCTGGGTTTGCTATTGATATAACCAAATCTACCTTATGAAGTAGAAGAGTAAACCTAACAATAGTCAATTCTAAAAAGCAGATTGGCCTAAAGCTCCATGAAGTCAGACTGAGGCACTGAAAGGGACTATGGTAGATACCATAAGTTCCCCATCTTACAGCCATCTAACAACTATTTGAACCTAATGGAGAATAAAGTTGAAGGTTCTGTGTGATTCAAGAATATGTACTGATTTCTTTACATTCAACAATGTGTAATGTTAAAGGGCAAAAGGGGCACTTTTTTTGTATTCTTGGATAAGTCAGAAAATAGCCTTAGCCCAGGAAAGATCCTAGAGGAAAAGAGAGTCAGTATGGGGAAGAAAGCAAAATCAGTGTTCAGGGAATTTTCAGGATGTGATAATACCCAAAAAGAAGAAGAAGAAGGTAACTGGCAGATGGAAATGTGCCATGTGGAGGATGACTTCCCACCACAACATGCATATTTATAAACACATGGGCATACCTTCAATGGTTTCTACAAATACATGCATTTGACTATGAAGATTAAATAAGCTTGCCTAAAATCATAGGACTAGACAGATTAATTTACAAAATGAATACAAAAAGA
The DNA here is from genome assembly GCA_028533885.1 of Nasua narica. Classification (NCBI taxonomy): domain Eukaryota; kingdom Metazoa; phylum Chordata; class Mammalia; order Carnivora; family Procyonidae; genus Nasua; species Nasua narica. The sequence continues at coordinate 162,789,091 of CM052799.1, read as the reverse complement.
CAAAGCAAGAATGCCAAGGTTTAATTTTGAAGTGTAGGGTAGAGGAGAAGGAGAATCTATGTGAATGCATGTTCTAACAACAGAGTCAATATCAACTTTGAAACCCCATAATATGTGTGTGTGTGAGATCTAATAATGCTGTAAGATCCTACTCCTATTTCATACATCCCTACACACAAGTCTACAAATTAAAAAATAATAATACCATACTTACTCCTATTTCACAGCTTCCCTATTAATTTTTCTTCTTAGCTCAGTTAGGATTAGACCCTGATTAGCTTGATACATTCCTTTCAAGAGATAGAAACTCTTCCCAATTTTCTAGAGAACTAACATGTCTATTTCTTTCTATTTAGTTAAAACTACACTTGGGACAATATATGTAAGAGTGGAGGGAAGTAGGAGAAGGAAGCTCCAGGACAAAGTTGAGAAAGATCCTCCAACAGTTTTTATTCAGTAAGAGAATTTTCTAAAGTAGTTTCCATGTGGCAACACATCATAAGTAAAGTGCATGTATTATAAATAAATAAATACATAAATAAATAAAGAAACAAACAAACAAACACACAGGCACACAAATATTCTTACTGAGATAGGTAATATGAGCTGGCCCTTTAGCTTCTAGTAATTAGGATCAGGCATTGGCCTTCCCAAGCTCCATAGACTTAGGAATGGCCAACACATCAAGCTGCCTAGCCATATCTTCTCATCACCAGTCTCCATGCCTTGAATTTCAACTTGTATTGTCCTTAAAACCTTTCTATGCTACTTCTAAAAATTATCTATAGCCTCTATTTTATCATACTGCACTTGGATTAATTGTATTAGCAGTGAAAGTTTCACAGCTCTCAGGCCATTTATAAAACCTGAGGTTGTTTAGTAATACTAGACTGTAAATGCTTCCCAACAAAACTAGGCTATGCTACTTTTTATTCTCTATTTTAGTCTTGATTTATCTTTTCCAGTGACCTGATCCCCAGTTTCTAATTTTTTCTTTTTAAAAAAATCAGAAGTTTTGCAATATATTTTATTTAGGGGGCCAGTGTATTTGTTACATAGCCAGATCCCCGGTAAGCAAATAGACACACTTAGAGACTATACAGTTGTAGCAGGTAATTCTCGAAGAATTTCACATAATTAACACTTAAAGCCCTTCCTGACCCTTTTCCACCTCTCAGTCTGAAACATGCTTTTCTTACTGTGCTTGAATCACAATTCCAGTCCTCTCTCACTGAACTTCAGCTGGGTTTCTTAAAATTATTTGTAGTTTTTTGTATAGAGCTGATCAACTACAGATAGAAACAATTTTTGGCAGTTCTCCTGAAACAGTCCCCAGTCATCAGCTGTCTTCTTGGGTGTCTTATCTAACCTGTACTTATTAGTCATGGTTTGATTGCTTCTCGGCCTTTTGGCTAAGATCAAGTGTAGTCATGGTTTGACGTTTTATATGAAAAAATGGATTTGGTTTCCATTGAAAATTTTGTGTCAGAAGATATGAACTTACACATCAACCTTCATGGCCCAGACTTCACTAATATTTCTTTAGGAATATGGCAAAAATTCAGTGACAAAACATCTTTGGCACTGATTGGTCCTACTTTTCCATTTCATTTTTTCCTAAATGTTTCTGGTCTCCAGAACATCTGGAGATGTTCTCCAGGTGTCCACTCAGGGACAGGGTGTCAGGGTGTCCACTCACCACAACCTGAAAGGTTATTCCTAGCATCTTTACATTCTATCTGTAGCCACATTTACTACTTGAAAATGCTGTATTAAAGATTAGTTTTCCCAGTTGGATATATCCCTGGTATATATAAGGATGTGATTTAAGCAACCTAGATGCTATACTCCGTTTCAAATATGCAAGATAGCAAATAAAAATGTAATGTAAGTACTGGAATCTTCTTATTTAATGAGAAAATGAGTACGATTGTTTTCTAGAAGTGGGGAGATAACGGTGTGATTAGATTTCCTTCAACCAGGTTGTCCAGTAAATTCTGTAGATGTGTAACTGCTGTTGGGTTAGTGCAGGATAGGATAAAGTTGCATCATGGCTCTTAAGTACAGATATCTTAGTTGTTGACAAAAGGAACTACCCTGGAAAAATTGAGATGATGCTCTATATGGGCAATGAACCCAAAAGATACCAGCAAGGCCAATTTCTGAGAGGTACATGTATTCCATTCTAAGAAGTTTGGCATTACTTTAGATGATGAATCAGGAAGCATTTAAAGATTTTAAGTGTAGGAAGAAAAAAAATATCTGATTTGCTTATTACTTTTTAGAGTGATTTATCTTAGAGCAACATGGAGGATTATGACAGGGGAAGGTAATGTGATCAAAATTGTACATAGGAAGAAGTCAGAGGACAGAAAAAAGAAGACAAATAGTAAAAAGGGTAGAGAGTGAATGAAAGATAAATTTTAGAACTTTTTAGGAGACATCAGGAATACAGTGAGTTCATAATAAGCTGAATTTAGTTAATGGAGGTATATTTTGTTTTAAAGATTTTATCTATATCTATCTATCTATCTATCATCTATCATCTATCTATCTATCTATCTATCTATCTATCTATCTATCTATCTTTCTATCATCTATCTAAGAGAGAAAGGGAGTGAGACCACAGCAGTGGGTGGGAGAGGGACAAGCAGACTCTGTGCTGAGCCACAGAGTCCAATATGAGGCTCAATCCCATGATGCTGAGATCATGATCTGAGCAGAAATCAAAAGTTAGAACCTTAACCACCTGAGCCACCCAGGTGCCCCAGTGGAGGAATTTTTTTTTAATATTTTATTTATTTATTTGACAGAGAGAGAGAGATCACAAGTAGGCAGAGAGACAGAGAGAGAGGGGAGGCAGGCTCCCCACTGAGCATTGAGCCCAATGCAGGGCTTGATCCCAGGACCCTGAGATCATGACCTCAGCAGAAGGCAGAGGCTTTAACCCACTGAGCCACCCAGGCACCCCTAGAATGCTTTTATTTAAATATACAGTAATGCTATTATAATATTCTGCCTTTATAAATCTGATTTCCCATGCTAGAGTTTCACCTTGTACTAGGGATGGGAATGAGGAGAGAACTGGCTGGTATCCTAGTATATAGGCAACAGTGGGCATGTTGTAAGCAAGTGGAGTGAGATCTGGGCTTATTTAATGTTTTCTCAAATGTCCATCAGCTAGTCCCCTGGGCATTATGGTATTATGGATGGGCAAATTATGAAAATGAGTTTAGAATAACTCAAAGAAAGGGAGCTATATTCCATCCATGGAACTTTCGATTGAAGCAAATATAACATAAAAAAAATTAAGAGATTTGTTTTTCAATATTAAACAAATTACTGTGGACACCACAAAACTTTTTTCTCTACTGCTTTCCAATAACACATTTTGTGGAGAAATGCCACAAATGACATTTCAATATAGTCATTTAAAAAATACCAACCCGGGACGCCTGGGTGGCGCAGTTGGTTAAGCAACTGCCTTTGGCTCAGGTTATGATCCCAGCGTCTTGGGATCGAGTCCCGCATCGGGCTCCCTGCTCTGCAGGGAGCCTGCTCCTCTCTCTGCCTCTGCCTGCCTCTCTGCCTGCTTGTGTTCTCTCTCTGTTAAATGAATAAATAAAAAATCTTTAAAAAAAAAATACCAACCCAAATTTGTCAAAAGAGTTGAGGGAAGCGTCTTACGTAAAAGGGAAACACTGGAGGAAGAAGGTTCAAAAGAAAAACGTACCTAAATCTTGATTTGCTACCAAGTAAGCTGATAAAAAGAACATTCAGAATTTTATGAGTCATCAAAACTTATTTTTAATTTAAATTACAAATTAATTTCTGCCAAACCTAAAAGCTTTTTGAGTAAAGAAAAAATTCTAATAAGTATTTTGAATTTCACCAATCATAAGGCACAGCTATAATCTTTAAGAAAACTTTTAAGTGTGAGTTATCTGCTGATTTTGCTTTTGTTACATCTTGAAATCATTAAGGGATATTTCAAATGAGATCCCACCATACCCTCAACACCACAAAGCGTCAAAATACTTTCTCATGAGGATAGCAAGATATGTATTGCTATAGTAGTATGCATCAAATTCAGTGTGTGATAAGAACTGCCTATTCAACTCACATCCACTTATAGACAAATTTTAGACAAAGTGTAGGATATCCTTATTGATCATTCCTTCCTTATTGCTAAATACATAAGTCTTTAATTATACATAGCAAATAACAAAAATATCATGCAATGGTATCCAGTTTACATAGAAATTATATCCATTCTTTAAGATCTTGTTTATCTAGATATTTCTTTGCCTTACAAAATCTACAACTGCAGGTTAACTCCACTGAAGGCGTACAGAATAGCTCCTACGCTGAACCTCCAGAGAAAGCAGGAACCTTTTGCATAGTCTACAATTGTCACCTCCGATCCCCAGGAATAGAGTTTATCACAGAGTTCATTTTCACTGTCTTTTCAAGGATATGAGATTGCTTCACTTTCTGGCTGCAGGGGATCCCAGTAATTTTTCTCACATACTAGTCCTGGAAAATTCACTCCCTACACAGGAAAAAGTCTCGAGAAATGAAGGGGTAGCATAGATTTCAAACTCTCACAGGGAAGAAAACTCTTTGTTTTTAATTGTGTTTTGGTTTGCGCTATAATAAAAATCATCTCTATTGCTATGTGATAGGTAAACAATAAATATGCTTTCAGAATGACTAAAAGCCTTAGCCTCACTTCAACTATTATTTTCAAAATCCATTTATTTGGGACATAGTAGAAAACCATAGCAAATATTTATGAAATCATTTGATTCCAGTGCTGTTGCTATGAGTATCTTTAATATTTTCATCTTTCCAAAACAGTATGTATCTTACATTTTTCAAGTAATAATAAGAAGCCAATTCATGACTTTTATAAATTATTCTAAATTTACAAACAGCATAAATTTATTAATAATATTAATTAATGTTTATTTATTAATAACAAATATTTCTGATTTCCCACAGAGGTTATGATCTGACTTTACTTTTCCATTTTTCCCCCAAATTTAGAATCTAGGATTATTTTTATAAAAATTACTAAAAACATAAAGTAATTCATTTTAGAGGAGAATTTGGTAGAGTCAGTTTAATCCCAGTAAAAGTACTCCAAAGCATGAAACAAAAAGTCATAGTAAATCATCTGTGGATAGCAAAGATGATTATTTAATTTTTAAAACTTTTTATTCATAAAAAAGGATAAAATACTATTTGGGCGGAAAATATACTGAGGTTGTTTTTGAAAACATCATTTTTCCTGATTAATTACTTGATAATGTATTAACTGAAAAAAAAGATAAATAATAACTTTATTTTCCCCAACACTATTTCTTCATCTACATTTTTTAAGTATAGTATAAGTTTCTATCTCAGTTAAAAAAAAAGGGCTAAAATTGCAGTGGATTAAGACAACAAAGATTCAGGTCTTCTTCATTCTACTTATCCACCACAATTTTATCTGGAGGCTGTTCTCCACATAGTTAGACACTAGGACACTAGGCTAATATAAGCTTCACTTTTTTACACTTGCACCTTCTGTAACATCTACTCACCTGGATCTATGACTCAGGAGAAGAAACAACTGGAGAGGTATGTACCAGTTCTTTTGTGCTTTGGCCTGTGATTAATACACATCATTCTATCCACAACTCATTGTCAAAATTTATCACATCATGTTTTTCAACCAATCACATGAAAGTTAAAAAATGTGAGAGAGGCTATGAATATTTGTCGACCATTCTATTTTTGACACAATAATTAAAAAAAGGAAATAGGATCAGGTGTATTAAGTCTCCCCAGTTATAACATCATCTCATCTTATATTTTTATATAGTGTAATTCCCTTTATTGACTTATAAACCTTGTAGATTTTGTCACAGACCTTTTGCTTTTCCATATGTTTATATGCATTCGGGATGCAGTTTACTTGTATCAAACCAATCCACATACACTGATTCTCCAAGTCACACATTTACATGAATCTTTCTCAACCTGAATATTTAGAAATGTAGATTGTTGTTCTCTTCTACTGTGCTATCTCTAGACTTAGAATAAAATATCTTAAGTTCTGGAACATACATCACTAAATTTCATGAGTAAATAAGGTTATAACAGTAAAAATAATGTACCTTAAATGATAACTTGTTAGCATGTGACTCTTCAAAGACCAACTTGATTTTCTTGATTCTGCTCATTCCTCATAACATTTCATACAAATGTGAGGTAAATTTCTATTTGTGACTTAGAAAATTGTTTTAATTAGATTGGAGATATAAATATCCGAACATTCCTTCTTTAAGATGCTTCACATAAATGGTAGTAGTAAATACATAAAATAAATTACCTCTAAATTTTCTACTAGTAATCAGTGTTTATTTCTTTCTTTTCCCAATTAATTGATTGGCCTTCCCTGTATTTTAAGATTATTAGCTTGAAAAGATAATCCTTCTTTTTGAGAAGTAAAAAAATGTCCTTTGAGGCAACAGCTACGGGTTGCCGTAAGTACTCACATTTTTATTATCATGCCAAGTATTATTACAGAGACAATTTTTTAAAAAGATTTTATTTATTTATTTGAAGATTGAGAGAAAACACAAGTAGGCAGAGAGAGGCAGGCAGAGAGGGGGAAGCAGCTCCCCGCTGAGCAGACAGCCCAATCTGGGACTGGATGTTGGGCTCGATCCCAGGACCCTGAGATCATGACCTGAGCCGAAAGCAGAGGCTTTAACCCACTGAGCCACCCAGGTGCCCCTACAAAGACAATTGTTTTGTGCAGTTACTTCCCCTTCGACTATTAGTGGTTTTGCTCTCATGGAGCATTTTCTTTTAGAAATAATAACTGATTTCCAAGCTTTAATGCACAATTAATTTCCTAACATTGGGAGATCTGGGGAAAAAAACTGAACTTTCAATGATATATAATGATATCATTAGTTCTTGCATTAGGTATTTTTGTTTGTTTAAACTTGGTACTAATGGTCAGATTTTTTTATGACACATCTGACTGCACATTTTGAAAACCATAAAAGTGGCTGATCATTAATTTTATAATTTTTTATGAGAACTTATTTTATGATCATGTATATTAAATACCATGTTTCCTTAAATATATCTATGCATATATTTAATATATAAACATATTAACATATTTAACATATGTACACACCCATATATATTAAATAATTGCATATTATGCTATGTAACAATTCACTATATCTTTATTGTGACCAAAGTAACTGACCAGAATCTCTAAAGCCAGACAAATTCATTCACTAGATCCAGAAAAGCCGACTTATAGTTATGTAGTTTTAGGATGCTCATTAAGATGAAATTATTTTACTTAAATTGATTGTATGATAATGTTCTGAAAATATTTTTCTAATCTCTATGTGTATGTTATACTTGAATATTACAAAATAAATGTTTTTCAACTTTAAAAGTTAAAACATTTACATATTAAAATAATGATGAAAAGGAAAATATAAATTTTTTTACCTCTTGAAGTCACTCAGAGAAAAGCATAATGAGGTAATAAGAATGAAAATAGCAATGCACTCAATAGGCAAATATTTCTTATATGAAAAAAACAACAGTTCTCTCTATAAGGTATATTCAAGTGAACTGTAATTATGATGCTATAATAGTGGTTTTGATTCTTTTGGGACCAATTTGGATAGCCCTTCCCTTCTAGATCCAATCGAAAAATCTATGGACAATTAATTCAACCCCTGCTCCTTCCTAGGCATGCATGAATAAAAGTTAGGTAATTTAATGTGATTGTTTTATTGTTACCACACTGAAAGCACATAAGAGTATGCTTGAAACTTTTTTCTACTTACAGGTGCACTGAACTAAACATATTTTAATTGCTTTATGTGTTTTTACTTGCACTATGGCTAATGAGCTTTAAAATAATATATTTCTTTCCCTAATGGGTAGACTTTAAACTAAATGTTTCAGAAGATATAAATCAAGTATATATTTCGGAAATATTCTTAGAGACATTTAATCGTACTATTTCATCAAATATTCTTGATAACAGATCACCAAAGGTGTCCTAAAACCTCAAACACAATTACAAAAGCTGAGTTGTCTTAAGTACTTCCCTAATAGAACATCAAGAGGCTTAGTTCACATGCTATCAGCCTTTATCATAGGTAAAACCACATACTTGAATAACCACATACTCATTTACTTGGGCACTAAACCCTATTCATAGAGTTCATCAAAATTAGATGCAACTATAGACTAGTTTAAAATAGTTTACATAGCTTTTTGTCACCACGGTTTACAGATATAAATAGAAACTCTGAATTATACTAGAGTAGTGGTGAAACTGTATTTCTTTAATGTTTTTCTTCAATTAAGATGTTGTTGTGTTTTAATTACAAGCATTATTTCTTTTCCTTCCCACTTAAAGTACACACTTCATGAAGGACTTGCAGTATTTATTATAGTTCTTTATTAGCCTCTAATTTTATTAGAAACTGGTGATTTATGTTTCCTTCCAACTGATGTTTTTGTTACCTGTTTTTGCTGCTGGGAGGAAGCAGTCATTTCAAATGATGATCCTGTCACCCCACTGTATTTTGTAATTCAAAAATAATATTCTGCATGTTTTGCTTCTAGAAAGCTTAACTCCAAAATTTTATTTTTAGCTATATACATTTAGAGCCAGATTTTTTTGAAGGGGCATCCGCCATAATTATTTCATATCAAATTTAGTCTAACCACTTCTCGTGAATTCAGTCATCATATTCCTACCCTATCATACAGGCATTTTTATCCTTAGTGGAATAAGTTAGAAACACAGATGGATAATCTGGGAAATATTCCACATGAATATTTTTTTAACATAACTCTTGTGAAGCACAGATTTTATAAGATTCAGTTTATAGTTTTAATAAACAGAGTTCTGATTATTAACTCTACCATTTTCAAAATCAAATGAGACATGAGATCTTTTACATAAAGATTTATACGGCTCTACTGCCTTAAGAATCAGTTTGAAATCCAAGCTGTCTTTTCCTTATGGTGTTAAAAAAGCAAAGTAAGTTTGACTCAGGACAAAGAAAATGTTTTTGTGTTCAGTTGTTCAAGGTCCACATTTAAATATATTCCTTTAGGAAATGCTCACTGTCCTGTGAAAAATATTAATCTAAATTTGAGTGGAATGTAGTAGCTTTCATATTTCAACTTATCTTTTGGTCTTAGTAATGACACTCCTTCCATCTCATTTTTTATTCCAGTCAGGTGCCTTATTCCATTGTGTCCTTTCTTCTTTATTTTCCTACTTGATATCTGAGAATGGTTAGTTTGCTTCCTTTAAACGTATCTCCATGGAGTGATGACCTAACAACAGACATAAATCCAAAAGTAGGCACAGTAGGATGGCACAAACTGCCACATATACTACACAGCACCACCTATATGTATATGCAATCCCAAAAGAACAGAAAGGAACCCATTATATCTTTACCTCTTTCCTTAAACAGCTTTGGACTTGAATCAGGTGACAATAGGGTAGGGAAATCATTTAAGATAAATTTATAAAGGGCTCAGTCCTCTAAAAATGGGGAAGTATTCAAAACAGTCACAGACAGATGACTAGTGGCAGAAATAGTTTTTTCTGCATTACTATCTTAAATTTCCACATAATGGAGACCTACAAAAAACAAGAAGCTTTTGTAGAGGTGCCAAATAAGTGATCCAGCATCCTCAACAGGGGAACTGCGGTGGAAGTGGGAGAGTAGCCTGGTATATGGCTGCCAGCTAGGACTGCAGGAGTTCTCAAAGTCTTCATTAACTTCAAACTTAGACTAGACTAAGAATGTTCCAGATGAAATTTGGGAGAATTAAGTCCAATGATTACTTATTGGGATGAGTGTTCAATATAGATGACATAGTCTATTCCTTAGTTTATTAGAGAGAAGAGTGTTCATAGATAATTAGCAGTGCATATTAAGCAGCTGAAGTTGAACAAGAAATAGTAACTAATAAACATGGCAAGCTAGATATTTTTTGCTTGCCTGTCCAGATCTACTCTTGGTCCTTTTCTGCCCTGTTTTGTACTATAGGAGCTTGACATCCACTGACTTGTCTGTAGTCTGTTGACATCTGGCTTCCCTTTGCTTTGATCCAATGAGATCTCTCACAGGACATTTAAGCATGAGAGAAGAAACAGGTGGTGTGTTTATTCTCAGGTGCAAACTTTTTCTTTTCTTGGTCACAGATGGAGAGCCACTGTTGTTGAGGAAAGGAAAAATGAAACAGAGGGATATGGGAACCTATAACCCCTGGAGCAGAGGCAGTAAGCAGAGCAGAGGTCACTGGGGTCTGTAGTTTAGTTGGCCCCAATCTTCCACCTAACCAGAGCTCCTGTATCATGGCTGCTATTTCAAGACTAAAGCTCTCAGCAGATAGAGATTATTGCTTCCTCTTTTTGCTTCTGCAGACCTAAGGAGAATTAAAGTATAATCATTTTTAATAGTTTATGAGTAGTTTACCATTACTTGTTGATTCCTTTAACCCTGCTCTCACTTTCGTTTACAGTTCCAACATTGAAGGTCCCGGTGTCCCATGTTTCCTTTCAAGTACCTACAATATACTTATAATAGCTCCTGGCATAAGAAGGTTAACATTATACTTCAAATTATTTTTCTCTTCAAACTATTGGTATATATTAGACAGTTTCTCTTCAGTACCAGTTTTGTAACTGAAAATTTTTCTTTACGCTTAAAAAAGTATACACTAGTATATACCAGAAACATTAGTGTTTTATTTTTGTTGATGAAGTATTCAACATCAAGAAGATACTAACTAGTGATACAGTTGAACTGTTTAATAATAAAAGAATTACATACCAATGTTGTTTCATATAACTTTTACTTTTTTGCTCCCATGAAAGAGATCTGAAGTAAAATTTCTAGATACCTTATGTCAGAAAAATACTGTTTTACAGCACTTTACATTTTATGATACTTGGGCATATGTTCAATTGTAATCCTTTCTATACCCCTAGAAATAGAAATTATTACCTATATTTGCTAAGAATGAGAAAAGTTAGGAGACTTTCCTTCTAATAACTGGTAAAAGTGGTACTCAAATAGCAACATTAGTTTTGCTTCCTACTATAACATGCTATAATTGCCAGTTGGAACTTTTTTTAGACATTGGCATTGGAGAAAGTTCAATTAAACAGTGGCTTAGATGTAAAGAAATATTAAGTCTATCTGAGGGGCAAGCTGTGTAGACATGAAGACAATTTTTCAGGTTGTGTATAAAGGCAAACCAAAATTATCCTTGGGAATGATTTCATGATGTCTGGTTCCTTAAATAAATGTCAGTTCTTTCTTGGTGTCCTGAAGAGACACTTAAGCCTCCAAATGTTCCTCCAAAGTTCAAATGACAAATGTATGCCATCTGGAATCTGCAATTAAGGACTTTAAAATATATCTAAAAGGTTACTTCTCATTTACTCTTAGGATGTAGAAAGCAAGAAAAAAGTGTTTCTTCAAATCTAACAACTAGTAAGAGCCAGATAATCTCAAAATCAAAACTTGTCTTAAACCCATTAGAGAGCTAAGGTTGCAGGACACCGAAATAGACTTTGAGGTTCCTGCCCTTACTTAGAGGAGAAAACTGGCATAAGTGTGACAACAGAACAAAGACTGGGCTGCAATGTAAATGAATAAGAATTCAGACATATTTTTTTCCATTAATTGCTAACACCTAAGTATTGTCTTTCATGATAGTACAGATCATCAGGGAGCTATAGACACACGTGGGGTTTTTGCTATTCTCACATTCTACTTCATGGACTTTCACGAGGTACTCAAGAAAAATGAGGGCAGGATGGAAAATCAGACAATGTCTCTCAGTGGTTCAGGTCTGGGAGACAGGAAAGTGCTGCTTGTGTGGAAAAGACAGGAACTGGCTCAAACCTTTTCCCCTAAAGGAAAAAAAAAAGGAAAAAAGACAGAAAGATGGAAAGAAGGAAGGAAGGAAGGAAGGAAGGAAGGAAGGAAGGAAGGAAGGAAGGAAGGAAGGAAGGAAGGAAAGGAGAGAGGGAGGGAGGGAAGGGTGGGAAGGAGAGAAGAGAAGAGAAAAGAAAAGAAAACTCAAGCCCCTGGGAGTCGGGCTGCAAACTTTTTCTCTTCTTGGTCACAGATGGAGAGCCACTGCTGTTGAGGAAAGGAAAAAATGAAACAGAAGGTTATGGGAACCTATAACCCCTGGAGCAGAGGCAGTAAACTGTCCTGAACCCAGATGATTTGTGATATCCTAACACTGCAAAGAGGGGAGGCAGATCACTGAGAAAGGCCTATCTCTGAGACTCAGAGACACTAAACCTGCCTAAGACTAGACCAGAACATAAGGACAAGTTAAAAACTTCCCCACTGTCCAGAAAACTCTCCAAAATAAAAATTGAAAAGAAACGGCATGCCATTTTCCAAACATACATACTATGTACCTCAGTCTCTCTTGCTGACAGTCTTTCAACTAAAATATAATGAGATAGACAACAGACACATAGACACACATACACACACACTGGAATATTCTTCAGGCCAAAAAAATGGAAATCATACCATTCACAGCCACATGAATGGACTTTGAAGACATTATGCAAAGTAAAATAAAGTAGACACAGAAAAACAAATACTGTGTGATCTCACATATATATGGAATCTAAAAACATCAAACTCAGAAACAAAAAGAACAATGGTGTTGCCAGGGGCTGAGAAATGGGAAAAATAGGGAGATGTTGATCAAAGGTACAAACTTTCAATTACAAGGTAAGTAACTTCCAGATATAAAATGTACAGCATAGTGACTATAGTCAACAATACTGTATCATATACTTGAAAGTTTCTATGAGATCTTTAATATTCTATCATAACAGCTACAAAATGGTAATTATGTGGCATAAAAGATGTGTTAACTAGTCTTATTGTGGTAAGCAATTTGCAATATATATAAACGAAATCATTATATTGATTACATTAAACTTACATAATGACATAATGTTATATTTCAATTAAACCCCAATAAAGCTGGAAAAAAGAAAAAATGAAACAAATAATAAAATAAAAAATATTTTTGCTACATGTATAAGCATAATGGAAAATATCTTTAATATTTTAAGTACTCATAGTAAACTGTCAGCTTAAAAAAAGAAATGGCCAATAAGAGTAAAATTATCTTCCTGATAATCAAATAAATCCAAAATACAACCATTTTATACAGGCCAGTTTATATAAAGAAAATAATTAATACTGCTCTGATCTTGTGAATACAAAAATTCTAACATATAATTGATATGAGTGTAATTGGGTATAACCTTCCAGGTGGCAATGGGTAGTATGCTTAACATTTAAATAGTTTATGTCCCTTTCCTATCTTTTACAGAATTTTTTATTACAAAAATTTATCCAAAAGAGGTCATCAGAGAAGTATGCAAAGATATATGGGAAGGCTGTTTATTTTAGTTTTGTTTCTAATAACATAAAATTGATAATAAATACCCCAAATTCATCGATATTAAAACAGATGAATTCATCAAACAGCTAGAAATATTCATACTGAATATTATATTGTAGAAATGTTTCATTTTGTACTTTATACACATAAATTGCTTATTTCATTAGTGATATAAAAATATTTTCATTTTTCAGATTAAGAACAACACAATTAGGATAATTTTTTCCTATTTCCAGATCTTTCTTTTTTTTCCTATTTTTCCAGACCTACCTTGCCTGATATTTAAGTCATTAACACTTACCCATTGGAGGAGAAGATACTTCCTGGGGTGTCTGGGTGGCTCAGTTGGTTAAGCATCTGCCCCCTGATTTCATCTCAGGTCATAATCTCAGGATCTTGAATTCAAGCCCCGTGTCAGGGTCTGTCCTGGGTGTGAACCCTGATTAAGATTCTCTCTCTCCCTTTGCCTCCCACTCCCTCTCATTCTCTCTAAAAATTAAATAAATGAAAAGGAGAAGGAAGTTCCTATTTGCACACAATTCTAATATTTCTAAAAAATAGTTTTTTGAAATAAAATCTCTGCATAATAAACAAATGATTCATAATTTTAAAAACTAAAGCAAAGTCAGAGAGATTGCTACACTATCATTCTGACTTATAGGTGAAGTAAAACATAGATCTGAATATAGACATTTTAGATTAAAATGAATTCCTTGATATGAAGTGAGGTTTTGAAAAAAATAAGAGATATGGGGAAAGGGCTCTTGAAATTTTGAACTTTATGTCAAACAATTTTTTTGCTCTTCTCATCTGAACCAACTTGAAGACAACTACTAGTTTTCCTCCTGCAGTTTTCATAATAGGGGTGTAGATGTCATAGCGATGCTGAGTAAGCCCCCAAGCCTCCCTAACTGGCTATATAGCATGTGTCCCTAAAGGATACTAAAGCTGGGGCGCCTGGGTGGTACAGTTGGTTAAGTGTCTGACTCTTGGTTTCCGCTCAGGTCATGATCTCAGGGTGCTGAGATCGAATCCTGTGTTGGGCTTTATGCTCAGCATGGAGTTTGCGTAAGATTCTTTCTCTATCCCTCCTGCTCATGCTGTCTCTCTCTCTAAAATTAAAAAAAAAAAAGGTTAACTAAAGATGCTAAGAAAGTGTGTCTATTGATTTTTACATAGCATTTAATAGTGTAAATATTCATATTTCAGTAATGAAAGGGAAATGATGCTATTGTTACAAAATTAATAAAATTTGTTAATTTATTAATTTTAATATAAAAATAGTCCTTGATAGACTCAAAGAAAGATGTTGAAATGGAGTAGTGAGAGAGGATATCCTTGTCTTGTTCCTGAATTTAATGGAAAATCTTTAGGTTTCTCATGACTAAATATGGTGTTACCTATAGGTTTTTATAGTCTTTACCAAGTAGAGAAAGCTTACTTCTATTCCTGGTTTACTGAGAGTTTTTGTTATAAATGTGTGTTCAATTTTTCCAAATGCTTTTGCTGCACTTACTGATATAGTCATATAATTTTTCTGTTTTAACCTATTGCTGTGATGGATTACCTTAACTGATTTATACATGTTGAACCAGCCTTTCATACGTGGGATAAATCACATCTGTAATAGCCTGTAATTCCTCTTATACATTGTTGGAATCGATTTACTAATGTTTTGTTGAGGATATTTGCACCTATAGTCATGAAAGAAATTGGTCTGCAGTTTCTTTTTTTGTAATGTGTTCTCTTGGTTCTGTATTACAGTAATGCTGGCCTCATGAGTAAGTAAGAATGTATTCTCTATTTCCGTCCTCTGAAAGTGATTATAAAAGAGAACTGGTTTCATTTCTTCTTCAAATATTTAGAAGAATTCACTAGTGAACCCATCTGGGCCTGATGCTTTCTATTTAGGGAGGTTAATTACTCTTTCAATTTCTTTAATAGCTATAGATCTATTTAGATTGTCTGTTTCTTCTTATGTGAGTTTTGCTAGCTTATGAATTTCAAGGAATTGGTTCATTTTATCCAGGCTATTTAATTTGTGGGCAGAGAGTTGTTCAAAGTGTGTTTTTACTATCCATTTAATGTCCATGGGGTGTACTGATATCCCTTCTTTCATTTATGTTGATAATTTGTGTCTTCTCTCTCTCTCTCTCTCTCTTTTTTTTTTTTCTTAGTAAGCCTGGCTAGACACATACTAATTTTACTGATGGCTTCAAAAAATGATTTTGTTGAATTCCTTATAGGTTTCCTGTTTTCAGTTGCATTATTTCTGTTCTAATTCTTATTATTTCTTTTCTTCTATTTACTTTGGATTTAATTTACTCCTCTTTCTAGTTTCCCAAATTGGAAACTTAAAGATTATTGATTTTAGATCTTTTTTTCTAATATATGCATTCAATGCCATAATTTTTCCTCTAAGCATTCCTTTTTTTAAGATTTTTATTTTTTTATTTGATAGAGAGAGAGAGAGAGATTACAAGTAGGCAGAGAGGCAGGCATAGAGAGGGAAGCAGGCTCTGTGCTGAGCAGAGAGCCTGATGTAGGGCTGGACCCTGAGATCATGAACTGAGCCGAAGGCAGGGGCTTTAACCCATTGAGCCACCCAGGTGCCCCTCTAACCATTCCTTTTGCTGCATTCCACAAATTTTGGGAATTTGTGTTTTTATATTCTATTAGTTCAAACTATTGTTTTAATTTCTCTTGAGATTTCTTCTTTGAACCATCTGTTATTTAGAAATATGTTATTTAATCTCCACATATTTGGGGATTTTTCCAGTTATGTTTCTATGGATTTCACTTACACATGGAATTTAGGAAACGAAACAAGCAAAGGAGAAAAATCAGAGAGAGAGAGAGAGAGAGAGAACAAGAAAAAGACTCTTAACTATAGAGAACAAATTGATGGTTATCAGTGGGGAAGTGAGTGGGAGGATGGGTGAAATAGGTGATGGGGATTAAGGATTACACTTGTGATGAACACTGGGTGCTGTATGAAGTACTGGATCACTATATTGTACACCTGAAACATATTACACTGTATGTTTACTAATTAGAATTTAAATAAAAACTTAAAAACTAACTAAATAAAAGTAGATACAGTATAATTTCTATTTTTAACTTGTTAAGGTGTGATTTATAGCCCTGTATAAAGTATCTTGGTCAATGTTCCATATGAGCTTGATAATGTGTATTTTGCTCTTGTTGGATGACATAGTCCATAGATGTAGTTGGTTAATAGTGTTATTGAGTTCAACTTTGTCCCTACTGATTTTCTGGCTGCTGGATTTGTCCAGTTCTGATAGAGGGGTGTTGAATTATGAGAGTGAATTCATCTTTTTCTCTTTGCAGTTCTATTAGCTTTTTACTCATGTAGACTGACACTGTGTTGTCAGATGTATACATATTAAGGATTGTTACTTTTTCTAAAGAATTGACGCATTTATAATTATGTAATGTCCCTGATAACTTTATGTCCCTTATGATTTTCCTTGTTTTGAAGTCTGCACTATCTGAAATTAATATAGCTTCTTCTGCTTTCTTTTGATTAGTGCTAGCATGGCATATTTTTTCCATCTATTTACTTTTAATTTATATGTCTTTTATTTAAAGCACACTTCTTGTAGACAACATATAGGTGGGTATCATTTTTTAATGACTCTGACAATCTCTGTCTTTTATTTGATTCATTTAGATCATTGTCATTCAAAACAATTATTGATATATTTGGATTCCCATCTATCATATTTGTTATTGTTTTCTATTTGTTGTTTTATTCTTTGTTCTTATTTTTGCCTCTACTTTTTTCTACTTTGTGAGGTTTTAATCAAGCATTTTATATAACTTTCTCTCCTTTCTTCACATATTAGTTACTTTTATTTATTTATCCTACTTTTTGTAGTAGTTGTGTTAGAGTTTGTAATAGACATTTGCAATTAATACAAGTCCATATTCAAGTAATACTATCAAGGGTAGTGTCAGCACCTTACAATAATAAATAATCTTAACTTCTATCCTTTGTGTCATTGCTTCATTCATTTCACTTATATATAAGCACACATAAACATATAATAATAGCAATAATATATTTGATTATATATGCTTATGTATGTTCCATACATATAAGAAAAATAAAAGTTTTTATTTTACCTTCATTTGTTCTTTTTTTAATACTTTTTCTTTATGTAGATCCAAGTTTTTTGCCTATATTCTTTTCCTTCTCTCTAACATACTTCATTTAATATTTCTTACAAGTTATGTCTCCTGGCAAAAACTCCCTTGATTTATGTTTATCTGAAAAGTATTTACTTCTCCTTTATTTTTGATAGAAAAATTTCCAGAATACAGAATTCTAGGTTTATTTGTTTTTTCCCGTCAACACTTCAAATATACACTCTACTCTTTTCTTGCTTACATGGTTTTTCAGGGAAGTAAGATGCAACCCTTATCTTTGTTCCTATTTAAGAATGATTTTTGTTTGTTTGTTTTTAAAATATTTTTATTTATTTGACACAGAGAGAAAGATCACAAGTAGGCAAAAAGGCAAGCAGAGAGAGGGGGAAGCAGGTTCCCCACTGAACAGAGAGCCCAATGCAGGGCTTGATCCCAGAACCCTGAGATTATGACCTAAGCTGAAGGCAGAGGCTTTAACCCACTGAGCCACCCAGGTGCCCTAAGAATGATGGCTTTACCCCCAAAATAAATCATCCAGTTAAGAAATGGGCAGAAAACATGAATAGATATTTCTCCAAAGAAGACATGCAGATGGCCAATAGACACATGAAAAGATGCTCTATATCATTCATCATCAGGGAAATACAAATCAAAACCATGATGAGATACCACCTCACACCGGTCAGAATGGCTAAAATTGACATCACAGGAAATAACAGAATTTGGCAAAGATGTGGAGGAAGGAGGCTCTCTTAAACTGCTGGTGAATACAAACTGATGCAGCCACTCTGGAAAATAGTATGGAGATTCCTCAAAAAGTTAAAAATAGAATTATCCTATAAGCCAGCAATTGTACTACTGGATATTTTACCCAAAGAATACAAAAATACTGATTAAAAGGGACACATGCACCTGAATGTTTATAGCAGCATTATTAATAGCCAAACTTGGAAAGACCTCAAATGTCCATTAACAGATGAATGGATAAAGAAAAAGTGGTGTCTGCACACACACACACACACACACACACACACACACACACACACACTGGAATATTACTCATATTACTCAGCCATCAAAAGATGAAATTTTTGCCATTTTCAATGATGTGGATGGATGTAGAGTGTATATGCTAAGTGAAACAAGTCAGTCAGAGAAAGACAAATGCCATATGATTTCACTCATATGTGGAATTTAAGAAATAAAACAGATGAACATAGGGGAAGAAAAAAAAAGAGAGAGAGGGAAGCAAACCATAAAAGACTCTTAACTATAGAAAACAAACTGAGGGTAGATAGAGTGATGTGGGTGGGAAGACAGGCTACATGTGTGATGGGCATTAAAGAGGGCACTTGTGATGAGCACTGGGTGTTAGATGTAAGTGATGAATCACTAAATTCTACTCCTGAAGCCAATATTACCCTATATGTTAAGTAACTAGAATTTAAATAAAACTTGAAACAAAAAATAAGTATTTTTCCCCTCTAGCTTTTTAAAGATTTTTTTCTCCTTCTTTGATTTTTTGCTATTTTAAAATGATATGCCTAGGTTTAGTTTTTTGGTGTTTAAACCAAGCAGTTTATCCTGCTTGATGTTCTCTGAGTTTCATAGCTCTGTGGTTTGTTTCTGAGATTAATTTAAGGAAGTTTGCAGTCATTATTAAAATTTAAAAAACTCCTGTCCCTTTCTGTCATTCTCCTTCTAATATTCTCATTCCATGCATGTCACATCTTTTGTAGTTGTTCCACAGCTTTTGGATATCCTATTCTTTTTTCCCCTTCATTATTCATTCTATTTGCTTTTCAGTTTTGGAGATTTCTATTGAAATATTTTCAAGCTCAGAGATTCTTTCCTTAGCTGTGCCTAATCTACTAATGAACTCATCAAAGGCTGTCTTCATTTCTGTTATAGTGTTTTTTAGTTTTAGCATTTCTTTCTGGATCTTTCTTAAAATTTCTGATCTCTGCTTACACTGTCCATCTGTTCCTGCAAACTGTCTACTTTATCTATTAGAGCTCTTGGCATACTAATCAAAGTTGTTTTAGATTCCTGGTGTGACAATTCAAATATTGCCATGTCTGCTTCTCATGCTTGTTTTGTCTCCTAAAATTGTGGTTTTGCCTTTTGGTATGCCTTGTAATTTTTTTTTTTTTTTTGACACAATGTACCCGGTAAAAGAAACTGCTGGTCTCTAGTAATGTGGTAAAATGTTGGATGAGAGAAAGTATCCAATGGTCCTAGGAGTAGTCTTAGTCTCTTACAGTGCTTATGTCTCTGGACTGTGAACATCACAAAAATTTCTCAGTTTCTGATTTCTCCTTACATGGGAAAGAATGTCTAGAGTGTTCTGGAGTTAGGAATTTCCCTTTTCCTACTTGGGATGCTAGCATTGAATGAAGTTGAATATTTCCCTTTCCCCAGGTCAGTTATTTTCTGATAAAGCTCCAGAAGGATAGGCCTCTGGTTAACTAGTTTCCCTCATGGGCAGGCCTTATTGATAAGAATAGAGTACTCTGGGGTATTTCAAATGGTCCTTTTCCCTTCCTTCTGTCAGGACATGAGGAGATTTTCCCTGCATATACACTGCAAGAACCTGATGGAACTCTTGGAAATAAACCTTATAGAATTGTGGGGCCCTCTATGACAGGGTCCCCAGTCTTTTTTACTTTCAGAGTTGTCCATATTGAGCCTCAATTAACCTATCAATTATGGTTTAGGTTTTCCTACCCAATCAGGCACTGGTTTCCACAGAAATTTCTGCTAGTGAGTCTTCACTCTGGTGAGACATAATTCCCTGTAATTGTCCTACTTTCTCTCTGATGTTGGGGGCCATGGCTTGCCTTATATCCTTATCTCTTTATAGAAACTAAAAAGTTGTCTATTTTTCAGTCTATTCAGTTTTTTACTTGTTAGAATGAAGGGGTAACTTCCAAGCTTCTTACATGTAGAAACAGAAACCAAAAGTTTTCAATATAGTCATTTTTCAAATAAAATATTTAAATATTCATGATGCAAAGTCTAATTTTTTAAACAGCACAGCAAATAACAAACATTTTTATTATTCTTATGGAGAGTAAGAGAATTATCAAAACCAGATTTTCAAAAGTGATAGGATGACAGTTGCTTTATAAGGAAAGATATGTATGTCGGTTCTCCTGTCAATGCTCTGAATTTCAATGGAAATACCACTGATAGTGTAGATCTCCATCAATTTCACTAAAAGTGTCTTTCTGTAGTCACTCCTGCCAGACTAAATATTCACTGAAGCTCTTTCCATTTTGGAAGATAAAAAAATCACAGCACAGAACGTGAAATGCCTCAGCAATGTTAAACTGATTCACTTCTAGATACAAAATTTCCATTAACCAGGCACTTTGGTAAAATGAAAAATAATAATAATAATAAAATAAAAAAGACTTTTAAAACTTATATTATGTTGAAACAAATTTTACAAATCCACACATCACAATCAAGACTGGCCTTTGTTGGATCAGTTATAAAAGTTCAAAATTGCTTGCATGATGAATTTTCAGTGAAATAAATAGTCACAACTCCCACAAATCAAATATAATTTTATAACTTAGAATATTCAAAATACCATATACTAAAGGATTGTCATACTGTTAGAAAGACTAGTCTAAATTAAAATATATTGCATTGCATTCCCATTTTGGATAAGCTAATAAAACTTTGTTTAAAGATGATGTAATAGTCACATGCTCTGGTTGATTAAGAGTTACTGCTTGACTCAAAACAATTTGAAAAGTTACTGTACAGTCTTAATTCTCTTAATAACAAAGCAGTATAAGTCTATGAATTAATAATATTTGTATATGGTTTTTACATTAGAGAGTTAAGACATACAGGTAAAAAGTCTTCTAAAAACCTATAGTAGGATCTAATGCTTTGTGAGAAAAATAAGTGTCTGGAAAATATAGTGTCTCTCAACTTAAGGAAAAATATTCAATCTTCCCCTAAGTTTTGCTATCAGGATTGACTACTTTGGTAATTCATAATTCAAAGCAGCAACGCTCTAAAGGGAAGATTAAATTAAATGAGGCTTCTATTCTAATGAAAGAATTAAGCTAGGACAAAATTTTTATGGATTTGGTGATTTGTATGACTTAGAGAACCTTGTAGTTTTTTTGTTATGTTTTCTTTCTTAATTTCTGTTCCAGCTCTCTTTAGCTGACACAATTTCCCATTTCTGGATAACCCAAGACCTAGGATATACGCAGGACAGGTTTAATGCAATGCCACCACTATTAAACTAGATTTGCCTTGTCCAAGAAGTACAATATATAAGCCCTATTGGTCCCTCTCTCCCACCCAAATTTCTTTTATTTTTTCTCCTGCCCAAATTTAAATGTAAATTCCTTTTTTTCCAAATCTTTGTGGTCTGTTATAAAAAAAAACAGCTCCTTTCTTGATAACAATAACTTCTTTTTTGTCAGATAGCATGGTCTGTAACATACTTGAATTCTCATATGTTTGCATCATATCCTTTAAGAGATAGGGATGATGTCTTTGTACCCATCATAGTACTGAGCACAGGATTCTCTACATATTAGAGTCCATAAATCTTATTAGAAGTTAATTTTTAAAGAAACAAAAATGTTTAATGGGTCTTTTCTCTGTTTGTGCTTCTGTTTTGACTAGAATGAAAAAAAAATCATTTTGGCATGGATTTGAAGGAATTCTGAGGTAGTTATACCAGGTGGAAGAAATAGCTAGCAGCTGGGAGAAAGAAATTAAAAATAATTAAGGTCAGCATATTACTTTTTAATTATCCTTCCTTTATAATTCCCTCAAGGTTTTTTGTTTTAAAAAAATAATCTCTTTCTTATTTCCACCTATTCATTTACAGTTTCTGATGTGTAAGCTCTAGATTCCATTGCTTGACTGAACTAGGTTACACCCATATTATAATTACCACCCACATAGAAGGGAACCCATAAAACTATATGCACTAACTAGTTAGAAATTGAATTCTCAAATTTAAGAAGAATTTATTTTATTTATAAATGTTACCAAGTATTTGGTGAGTTATGCATGCTTGTTACAATGATAATATTTAGCATAAGGAAATAAATATTAATTTTAT
This sequence comes from Nasua narica, assembly GCA_028533885.1. Classification (NCBI taxonomy): domain Eukaryota; kingdom Metazoa; phylum Chordata; class Mammalia; order Carnivora; family Procyonidae; genus Nasua; species Nasua narica. The sequence continues at coordinate 162,766,296 of CM052799.1, read as the reverse complement.
TGTCCCACATTCTCCTAATGTGTTTGATCAAAAAATATATGATACCTGCACTCATAACCAGAGAGATTACAGTATAAAGTCTTACATGAAAGGCAATGAAGACAGAGGAAGACACAGAGAAGGTCTTGTTTCTGAATTATTTTCTATCTTGAGTTTCAGCCAAGAACTTTGATTTTGTAAGCAATCACCTCACCAGATGTCTTGATATACCCCTGCCATGCCCTTGCTATTCCTTTTCTCAGTGGTGCATGTGCTCACATGTAAATAATAGATAGGGTACATTAAGACACGGGGTAAATTGAACAGGTTTACTTGGCACTGAGCAAACATCTGCTGTATAAAATCAAAATTAATCGCCATCATGAGTTTCCTGTACTAACTTATTGTCATCTATTTAGAAAATATCAATTGTCCTAAATAATGCTAAAAGAACACACAGAGACACACACATTCATTAAAACTTGCGCCCTTAGTTTTCAGGGTCAAATTCTTGACATTGAGCTCCAAAGCAATTGCATTTCTCATCATTTTCTGATATCTGGGAGTAAGGTAAGACTAAATAAAAATAATATCAGAATGAGTGCAAGTGTTTCCCTCGAAGTCTTTGCAGAGTCTTCAGCGATTCTCCAGGAACTACTGATATGAGTTCTTAGTTATAGGTTCTCCTTATCAATGTCTAACTACTACTCTAGAATATTGTATATAGTTATTAATGATGGTGCATTTCAGGACAATGAAAACTGACAACACCAAGCTTCATTTAGAAGGAAACATAAATACCCATCCTGAATTCTTCAAGCATAGTAAAAAGATAATTCAATATAGTTATAATATTAAAATACTGGACATTTCTAAAATTAGGCACCTTGATTTTTTAAAGAGAATATAGTATGGATTTGCGATAGTCATTCACCATGTTTAACCTTACTGGAACAATAATTTTCTACATCTCCCTGAATATTAACAATAAAAATTCTGGCCTATGTAAATACTAAATATAATTATTCGAACCATACATGGCTGTAACTGTCCCTCAGAACAATGTACTGCTTAAAATAGAACCTATGAGAAATTATACTAGTTACTAAGCATGCTTAGATACAGACTTAAGAAAAACATGTATTGGTAACAGGCTTCTGGGGGAGAGGACGATATACATCCTTGAAGCTGAGCAGCTGGGGATGCCCAGCCTGCTCAGGGTGGAACACTGCCTGTTTCATGGAAGCCAATCAGCTGGGAATGCCCGGCCCGCTCAGGGTGGAACACCGCCTGCTTCATTTTTCCATTATCTCTCCTTCCCTGGAGAGCACCTGCAGTTAGTTAGACAACCCTCTTGTTTGGGTTTGCTCACTATAGGTCAGGCACTACGTGACCAGACATATTTTGCCTTTCTTCTTACTTATCTACAAGACTCATGGTCAATGTGTAACCTACTCTGGCTTCTTTGTTGCTTGTTACCTACTTTCTACTAAATATAAGACTGAGGAGTTGTTTTGGGCAACAGTCTTCCCTACTGTCGTCCCCTGCTCCCTTTCTCTTGCAGATGACTTGTTTGTGCCTCATTCTTCTCTCCTGCACTGTCAGGAGGCGGCACATGGCCATGTTACCCACAACCACGACTGAGGCCACATTCTTCAAGGAATGATACTCCATATCTTATGCTAGCTTCCACTGAATTTATTGTAAAACTCTCATAAAATCATCTTTCCTCACCCAGTAAATTCTGCCCTATGAAGAGATGTTTTAGTTTTTATCATAATTGATGAAAGAAATTTCCAGTTTTTCCTTAAAAAATGGCCATATGGAAGGAAGATAAATTTTTTTCCTGAAAATTGTATTAACTTATTTGAAAGAGAGACAGGGAGAGGACACATTGCGGGGGAAGGCAGAAGGATAGAGAGAGGGACAAGTAGACTTCCCACTGAGTGCAGAGCCCAGTCTGGGGTTCCATCACAGAACCCTAAGATCATGACCTGAACCAAAGTCAGCGACTTAACTGACTGAGCTAGGTGCTAAAAAGAAAATAAACTGTTAAAAGAAAATAAAAAAGTAGATTCTAAAAAAGTAATGGGAAAATCTCAAAACAATGAAAAATTTTAGTTTCTAGTGTTTTTCATTTTTCATGAAATTTAATTCAGTAAGTCTGCACAGTATAGATATCTTAACTTCAAAAATTATGCCACAGAAATATTTATAAGTCTTATGTGATTCCTTACAAGATTACTTCTGTTACTTTTCTGCTTAACTGCTTATCAGCTAATTACATAATTTGCCTCCCTGCTTAGTAAATTAAAATCCCAATTCTCCTTTTTATAGTACATTCACTCCAGATGAGTCAACATCTGTACATAAAGGAGAGCGACCATTCAGCAAGGATGCTGCTGTTACCTATAGTGAAATACTGAAAATGTCAGCAGGACTTAACACAGAGGTGAGCTCTACATTTTAAAGGTGAAAACACACTGAAAATGTTTAACTAAAATGTGTTGTACATAAAACACATTCTAGGTTGATTAATATCTCTATGTTTTATACCCTTTCAAAAAAAGTTTGTTATAGTACTAGGTATTAATTGTACTATCCTCCTTCCTGGCACAGTACCTCACCTTTACACACTAATTTTGAATTTTAAAAAAGGTTTATTTTACCTTGATCATTTGTACCTGATAACACTCCTGTGAAACAGAAAGGGTTACTATTAATAACTTTAATTTACATGTAAGAAAACTGAGAATCACAGGAGCTATTCAGTGGTGGTACTTGGTTTTAACATATCTTTTTTCTCATTCCTATACAATCTTATTTATAGAATATTATGCTACCTTACATGTGTCATATTACTTTTATATTTATCAAACCTGAGCCCCTTCCTTGAGTTACTCTGGCAACTGTATTCTGATTTCTGGCACTTTGAAGAAAGGAGCCAATTTTAAGATAGAGATTTGGGGATAGAGGTATAAGTGAGACAGGCCAGATTACAGTATGAAAGGAGTGGAAAGCATTCTAATTGTGGAAATATGCAGTAAATTAGGGAGGTGCTGCAAAAGTAAACTTGAGCCATCTAGTACTGTTGTTTACTTTTATTTCTTACCATTGGAGACAAAAACCTGCCCTAGTAGCTAATTCTTTTTATTTTATTTTTTTAGCCTTTCAACCAGCAGGTACTGAACCTTTCCCACTCCAAAACACTCAAATCTCTTACTTATATGCTCTTCCCAAAATTACTTAAAATCAACCTCCCTCACTCCCTATCTCCTCATACATGTCCTCTAACTGAGTAATGAGAGACTGTCCCAAGCTGTTTCAAGTTCTTTTGAAGGTTTTCTTTTTCTCTTTCCTGATCAGGAAGCATCCCACATTCAAGTATCTAATTTTCCTTCTGTCAGAGAGCACTTTTCAGAGTGTTTTCAAGTAGGAGACTGAGCAGCACTGACTTGCAAGGAATTATGGTGGCTCTCCACCAGCCAAAGAGAGGTGGAATTGCCCTACAGAGTTTGGATAGGGCACTAGAAAGTGGTCTAACGTGATAATGATTTAGTGATAGCTCTAATTATAGCACAACTCACCCCAGCAAATGAGTATTGAACATAAAGCCATTTAGAAGGAAGTTGCAGGCTTCTCTGATGGCAGAAATAAAAGCTGCACCTCACTGTATTTGTTAGTAATAGGTCATCATTCTTCTGACTCAAAGTCTTTTCCTTTTCTCTGAATGTGAGTGCAGGAAGTACCACTAGTCCAAATTTGCAATTATTATTATTATTATTATAGCAAATTTCAAAAAGCGAAAAGTGGCCCGTTTTAAAGGTTCCATAACATTAGTGAGCACTGTGACTGAACTGTTCATTAAAATAGCTGAAAAGGAAAAGTAAACAGGAAATCATTTTTGGATCTTTGAAAAAATAAAAGCAAGACTTTATCATTATTGCTATGGTTATTGTAGAATCATGATTGATTCTACAATAACCATAGCAATAATAATATGAGCTATTTTACTCAGAAATTAAGTTTACCTAATTTTTGATTCTCTGTAATTTCAATTATCATATACATTTCTATAAAGTGACTCTATTGTAATGCTTTTAAGAATATTATAAAGCATCTTCAAAACCTGAGAAATCAAAAAGATAATTTTTCCCTATTATATTAATTGTTAGAACCAGTATAATGGACCAGCATAAAGATCTACAAGGCAACTTAAAATATTTCTGGACCTCTAAGAGTGAAATTTTACATGTTAAGTGTATTAATATTCCAAAAAGTTATGTTTCTTAGAATATAGGTTTGGCTAGATACACAAGCACTGAATAAAAGAATCACTGAGATGAAAGTTCAAAAGTTGGTATTCCCTGTTCTAGCATCATCCATAGATAGAAAACTTCAGAGCAATCTTCTGATATTCATTTGTAATTCACAAGGCTCTTCTTCTTGTGGAATGGATGTGGCAGCCCATCATAGTTTCATTCAATCAAATATTTTATTAATTTCCATAGCACCCATGTCCTCAGCTCATGTTCATTAAATACCTTCTTCTTAGTTTCTGACTTCCCCACTAGATCACCCTCTAAGTAGAAGGCAATATGGATATTTTTTTAGAAATATTTTATTTATTTATTTGAGAGAGAGAGAACACAAGTGGGGAAAGAGGCAGAGGGAGAGGGAGAAACACATTCCCACTGAGCAGGAAACCCAACATGGTTTGATCTCAGGACCCCAGGATCATGACTTGAGCTGAAGGTAGCTGCTTAACTGACTGAACCACCTAGGCATCCCTGGATAATTTTTTTTATGATAGTTACGTTTCTAATGTTCTTATAAGGATATCAATTCATTGGATTTAGGGTTCACCCTCATCCAGTATGCCTTCATCTTTAACTTAAGCACATCTTCAAAGACCCTATTTCGGGGGTGCCTGGGTGGGACAGTGGGTTAAAGCCTCTGCCTTTAGCTCAGGTCATGATCTCAGGGTCCTGGAATCGAGCCCTACATCAGGCTCTCTGCTCAGCAGGGAGCCTGCTTCCCCTTCTCTCTCTGCCTGCCTCTCTGCCTACTTGTGATCTCTGTCAGTCAAATAAATAAATAAATATCTTTTTAAAAAGACCCTACTTCCAAATAAGGTCATATTCTGAGGTCTCAGGTGGACATGAATTTGGGGGAGATACAATTTAATTCATTACCTCCTCACTCAGAGATGGCCATAGAGATGGCCAAAATTATTTACTATAATTTATTGCTACAACAGAGAATAAAGAAGAGAAAGACATAGAAATGCCTATGGCATGTACGGTATCACAAATATCCCTCCTAATTAGTTACAAGACACAGATACTAGAATTTATGATAGGTCAATGTGACCTAAATGACAGGTCTGAATTGCTTAGCTGGACTAGACTCTACCCTGACTTAATTTAGAGGACATCATGAATTAATTCCACTATAGACTGAACATCTCCTAATCCAGTGAAACAATTTGTTAAGAAAGACAATAATGCATAAATATTTGAATCAATAGTGATAGAAAATGAATAATATAATGTTTCAAACATTCTCCCAAAATCATAAGCTCAAACTTACCAACAAAAATGTATCTCACAAACGTGGTTGTGAAAAACAATGATTCATGATTAAAAGTCCAAAGAATGAAAAGCAAGTCATTTAATTTATTTAAGAGAGAAAATCTATGTGGCTGAAGCAGGAAAAATTTCTCTAACACCTAAAAGATGATACTTTACAACTTGTAAGGATGCCTCTCAACATTTTACTTCAAACAAGTATGAAATGAGCTTCACTGCACAGTTTCTTATAATAACCTAACATAATAAAGAGCAAATAACCTCTATATTAGATACATAAGAGTTGTATCACCATAAGTAAATTTGCAAACCTCTTTCAGGCTCATTTTTCACTTCAGTAATTGGGCCTCATAAATTTGTTTTGATGATCAAAAAAAGTGATGTTTAAATATAGTATGGGGTTTGGCCTATGGTTATCATTAGATGGTAGCCATTTCATTAAAACAAAATGCACATTTATTAACTTATAAAATGTGTATACTCCCAGTGTCCAGAATTATTATCTGTCTGTGGAAGTATTTTTATGGACTTAATCACTTGGGATCTAATTAATAAACAAACTATTTCAAGATACGCAAGATACATGGAAGAAGGATTATATTGAAAAGTATTTCAAATGAGCCCTAATTAAATCTGGTGAACCATTCTTGCCATACAACTGAACAGACTTTTGCAATAATACAAAGTTTGAATATACCAGATGACTTCTTTTTTATCCTTACCATGTTAGATTAATATTAGAAAACACTAGTTCTTTGGATTACTATTGTGGAATTTAAAGAAAACCACTAATATATTAATGTGTTAAATCTTCAAATAGACTATATTGATTACAATCTTCTTTTACATTTATTCTTGTCTTAGTCCTAAGACAGCTTTACTGTTTATATATATGGCTATTCCAAAATGTTCTTAGGTTCTCATTTAAAAACAACTTATTGTGAAAAAAATAAAAAACAATTTACTGTGTTTATTTGTTAAATACTGACAACATTTAGGTGTTGCCTCTAACTAGTTTCTTTGTAAGCTTTTGGACCACCTTACCATACCATGTCCTGACTCCAGCTGGTAAGGAATAAAGAATCAAGTTATCTATGGCATGATGAAGAGTCAGTTGGCATTGTAAATGAATGTATAAACATTTGTGATTATGATGGAGATTTTCTTATTTCATTCCTGCTATATGTCAAAAGTATGTGTTATATTTTTACCAGTTAAGAATTTAAAGGGCTGGGGCGCCTGGGTGGCTCAGTGGGTTAAAACCTCTGCCTTCAGCTCAGGTCATGATCTCAGGGTCCTAGGATCTAGCCCGCATAGGGCTCTCTGCTCAGCAGGGAGCCTCCTTCCCCCCCTCTCTCTGCCTGCCTCTCAGTCTACTTCTGATCTCTCTCTCTCTCTGTCAAATAAATAAATAAAATCTTTTAAAAAAAGAATTTAAAGGGCCATTTTTAATTGTTAATATTTAGGAAATACAGTTGCAAGTTTAAAATATATTAATAACTTGTAGAAAACAATATCATCTGCCACATCAAAAATTTGTCAAAAAAAACCCTAGTTTATAGGTTGGTCTGTCAAATATTTTAAAATTTAATATAGAAGATATAGATAATATTGGATGTATTATAACCTAAATGGAGGTGCAAAAGAAAAAAAAACTTCAATGGAATCTCCAGAAATTCAGCAAGATAAATCAAAAGTATATATGATATGAAGGAACAGACTATACATTTACTAACTGTAGTTATAATAGAATGGCAGTGTTTTATGTAAACTCAAATGGCAGATAGAGTGCAAAAGACTTGAGAATTCTGTACCCTTATATTTGTTCTATGCCATGGGATGGAATATGACATGTATTACACAAAGCCCACAGGACTGAAAATTAAGGGTCTTACTTTGAATTGTGTATCTTCCACTTGCCAGCTGTGTGATCTTGAGTAAGTCAACTATCCATTTACAATATCAGTTTCCTCTTCTGTAATGACAAAATTTTAAAAACAAATGGGGTTATTATGAGAATTAAAAGAAGCACTATACACAGAACTGACTTATAGACATAAAAAACACAAAATATGTCAAAATAAGGCAATATTACCATAGCAAAAGATAAAGAAATTCTACTAAAGACAGAAAAAAGGTACACCATTGCCTCACAATTTTTTAAATAGTATTTTTCTTTTATTACTTCAACAACAGTATTACCTACAAAGAGTTCAAAACAGAATGATTTCAAATTAGATAGTCTCTTCAATCTACTTTCTCAATATTCTGTTTGATTTCAAGGTTTTCTTACATTTAAACATAATAGTAATACATATAAAACAAAAATTAAAATCACAAAGTTTCCATATTATTAGAGAAACCACTTACATTATAGTTTTCATCCTGGTTTTGTAAAACAATGCTAATGTAAAATCATATTTAGTAGAAAAAAGACTGTACATAAGGTCTATGGCCTACATGATGAAATAATAGCTCTTAAAAATGTAAGATATTCCCTTTGTGAGATTCTCTCAACAAAATTTTACTAAATGTATATAAAAGTGACTAGCTATAAAACTAATTATTTATGGTGTTTCAGAATAAAATAGAAACTTGCCATCCAAGGAAATCAATATAAATAGGTGTTGTAGAATTATAGTAAATGAAGAGGCATTTTATAGCATTAATAAGTATGGACAGAAAACATCATTCAAAATATTCTCTGTAGAAAAGAATCACATCAAAACAAAAATATATTTTTGAGATCAAATGGGACAGAATTGTTAAAAGTTAAAGTCGTCAAATTACAGGGTTCTAAATAATTATTTACTCTCATTAAATAAGTAAAATCATCCATATAATTACCACATATTGCCAATAGGTTAAAAATGCACAAATGAATAATGCAGATGAACTGAGTGGTCAACATGTTTATTTGAAATGTTTTTCACATACAGACAATAATTCATCATTTGATTTCCCTTTTTGTTTTTGTTTTGTTTTTGTTTTACTGGGTAATGACTTAAAGCTACAAAATGGGTCTGTGACTTGATTCTCACAGATTATATACTTTACATACAGAAATTTTTTTTGGTGATAGTGTCTCTTATCAGAATCAAGATGTGAAAGATGTCACACTGATTATATTTACTTTTATAAGCACATATTTAGCCTAATAAACAACTCATGAAACTATTTAAAACCTATTGCTTTATCTAATAATAACTAGTTTACATACTTTACAAGTATACTTATGCATCCATCATTATTTCAACATCATTTCTGCTGCCTATACCATTTCTGTTATAATTACCTTCATCATAATCAATATCACTGACCTATAAAACATACTACCTACATTTGAGAGGGTAAGATCAAGATGTATAAAGATATCCACTTGCTATTTTAATTGCTAAGGACCTGATAAAAATAAAAATTGCTTGTAGTCAATCATTCTAGTGAAAAGGTACTTGGTCTTCTTTTTTTAAGATATAATTTAGATTTAATTTAAAGATTGTTAAGAAATGGCTTTTCATCTAATAGAGCTCATGTGCTCATACGTTATCTCTACATGCATAAATATTCTCCACAGTGCTTGGAATGTTTTCCACAATCTTCAGTGTGTTTTCAAATTTAAACTTAGGCTATGGAAGTGGTAATATATAGGGTATGTGTTTGTGATATTGTGGAGACAGAATATTTTGTAAAGATCAAGATTAGGCAGTGAATAAAGTTACTACAAAGTTTTGGCATGTAATGGATATTGCATTAATACTCTGGTGAAATAATAAATAGACTTTAAGAATGTTTCATTCAAGCCTGTACATTTTATATATTTTAAGGACACTAATCTTACCATAATAATAGTAAATACAGCAACATTCATTTGTTAAAAATCTATATAGTTTAACAATAAAACAACTATATAATTATTTATTTCTTAAGTATAGTCTTTAATTACTGTTTAGTTTTATTTATCTTATAATATTTCATACTATGTTTACATTTTCAGAGACTAAATTATCTGCAATCTATACAAAACTTGGAATTTTTAGAAAAAGCGCTTCTAGAAAGTACTGCCAGTAAGAGGAAATGTTTTATATAGAAAGACAAAGGGTAATTAATATCTTTTATTTACATATCCAGAACATTTTGAAAATTGTTATTGTGGTAATAACATTTAACATGAGATTTACCCTCTTAACCTTTCAAGTGTACAATATAGCATTGCTACTTATAGGTAAAATGTGCAGCAGATCTCTAAAATTTATTCATCTTGCTGGAATTTTGTATCCATTGATTAGCAACTCTCCATTTCCTTTCTCCCAAGCCCCTGTTAACTAAAATTCTCTTTGCTTCCAAAGTCTACCTATTTCAGATTCCATTTATATGAGATATATATTCTATTTATATGAGGTATCTGATATTTCAGATATTACAGATATCTGATATTTCAGATACCTCATATAAATGGAATCATGCAATGTATGTCCTTTTGTACCTGGCTTATTTCAATAAAATAATGTCCGATAGGATCATCCATGTTGCTACTTACTGAAGAATTTCCTTCTTCTTAAGGTCAAATAATATTCTGCTTTAAGTAGTTTCTTTTGTATTCATTTATCAATGTACATTCAATTGTTTCCATATTTGTTTATTACGAATACTGCTGCCTGAATATGATACTGCTAACATTTCTTTGAGATACTGATTTTGATTGTTTGATTCAATTTATTGTTTAATTTGTTGTATAGCCTTACCATTGGTATTTGGATAGGAATTGTACAGAATCTATAGATTTCTGATTTTGATTGGTTAAGATAAAAGTCCTGGAGTAAAATTGCTGGATTATACGGTAGTTCTATTTTTAATTTTTGAGGAATTCTAGTACTGGTTTCTACAACAGCCCCATCATTTTACATTCTTACCAACAGTGCAACAACAAGGTTTACAATTTCTTCACAATTTTGCCTATATGTGTAGCTTTTGGTTTGGGTTTTGGTTTGGGGTCTGTGTTCTTTTTTTTTTCTTTTCTTCTCTTCTCTTCTCTTCTCTTTCTTTTCTTTTCTTTCATTCTTCTTTTCTTTCTTTTTTTTAATAATTGGCACAACATTACCACTGTGAGGTGATATTTCATTATGGCTAAGACTTCATTTCCCTGATGAATAGGGACACTGACTATCTTTTCATATATCTATTGGCCATTTATATGTCCCTGGAGAAGTGTCTATCAAAGTTCTTAGGCCATTCTGTAGTCAGGTTATTTGAGTTTTTTTGCCACTGAGTTGTAATAGTTCCTTATATATTTTGGGGATTCACCCCTATGAGATATATGGCTAACAAATATTTTTTTTTCCATATTGTAGGTTGCTGTTTCACTCTATTGATCTGTTTCCTCACTGTGCAGAAACTTTTTAGTTTGGTGTCACACTTACCTATTTTTGCTTTTCTTGCCTTTGCTTTTGGCGTCATATCATAGATATCATTACCAAGACCAATGTTATGAATCTATTCCCCTATTTTTCTTCTAGGAGATTTAGTTTCAGGTCTTACTGAAATATTTAAATCTTTAACACATTTTGAGTTGATATTTGTATGGTGTAAAATAAGGGTTTAATTTCATTCTTTTGTTTGTGGATAAAAATTTTTATCAATATTTGTGGAAAACACGACCTTTTCCCCAATTTGTGCTTTGAGCGCCCTATTGTAGATCTCTTGACTATATATGAATGGGCTGATTCCCAGACTTCCTTATTCTGTTGTATTGATGTTATGTCTATTTTTATGCCATTATCACACCATTTCATATATTGTAGCTTTATAATATAGCCTTAATCAGGAAGTGAAATGCCTTTAGTTTTGTTCTTTCTCAAGACTGTTTTGGCTTTCTGGGGTCTCCTGTGGTTGCACATGAACTTTGGGACTTTTTTCTAAGTTCTGAAAAAAATGCCATTGGGCTTTTGTAGAGGTTGCATTGAATCTATAGATTGCTTTTGATAGTAATTTGAATTAGCATTTTTATAATCTCTGGGTAAATACCTAAAAGTGCAATTGCTGGATCACAGGGTAGTTCTATTTTTAATTTTCTGAAGAACCTCGATACTGTTTTCCTGAGTGCTGGCTGCACCAGTTTGCAGTCCCACCAGCAGTGCAAGAGGGTTTCCCTTTCTCCACATCCTCACCAACACCTGTTAAAGTGTTGTTGATCTGGCAAGTGTGAGGTAATATCTCATTGTAGTTTTGATTTGAATTTCCTGATGATGAGTGATGTTGAACATCTTTTTATTTGTCTATTGGCCATCTGTATGTTTTCTTGGGAAAAATGTGCATTCGGGTTTTCTGCTTTTTTGTTAATGGGACTATTTGTTTCTTAGGTGTTGAGTTGTATGAGTTCTTTATGCATTTTGGATACTAACACTTCATCAAATATGTTATTTGCAAGTATCTTCTCCACTCTATAGATGTCCTTTTAGTTTTGTTGATTGTTTCTTTCACTGTGCAGAGCTTTTATCTTCTTTATTATGAAGTCTCACAGGTTCATTTTTGCTGTTGCTCCCCATGCCTCAGGAGACATAGCTAAAAAGAAGTTGCTGTGGTTGATGTCAAGGGGTTATTGCCTTTGTTCTCCTCTATAATTTTTATGGTTTCAGATCTCAGATGTAGGTCTTTAATCCACTTTGAATTTATTTTTGTGGTTAGTTTATGAAAGTGGTCCAGTTTCATTCATTTGCATGTTGCTGTTCAATTTTCCCAGCACCATTTATTGAAGAGACTGTCTTTTCTCCATTGGATAATCTTTCCTGCTTTGTCAAAGATTAATTAATTATCTAGTTTTGGGTTCATTTCTGGGTTTTCTATTTTGATCTATTGATCTACATGTCTATTTTTGTGCCAGTACCACACTGTTTTGAATAGATCACATACTGGGTCACAAATCAAGTCTCAACCTATGCCAAAAGATTGGGATAATTCCCTGCGTATTTTCAGACCATAATGCTTTGAAATTTGAACTTAATCACATGAGGAAATTTGGAAGGAACTCAAACACTTGCAGGTTAAAGAGCAATCTGCTAAAGAATGAATGGGTCAACTACAAAATTAAAGAAGAATTAAAAAATACATGGAAACTAATGAAAATGAGAATTCAAGCATTCAGAACCTTTGGGATACAGAAAAGGTGGTCCTACGAGGGAAGTACATAGCAATACAAGTCTCTCTCAAAAAATTAGAAAAGTCCCAAATACACAAGCTAATCTTACATCTAAGAAGCTGGAGAAAGAATAGCAAATAAAGAATAGCAAATAAACCCTAACCAAGCAAGAGAAGACAAATAATAAAGATTAGGGTAGAAATCAATGAAATAGAAACCAGAAGAACATTAGAACACATCAGTGAAACTAGAAGCTGATTCTTTGAAAACTTAATAATATTGATAAATCCCTAGCCAGACTTATCAAAAGAAAAGAGAAAGGATCCAAATTAATAAAATCATGAATGAAAGAGGAGAGATCACAACTAACATCAAGGAAATACAATTTTAAAAATATATTATGAACACATATACGCCAACAAATTAGGCTATCTGGAAGAAATGGACACATTCCTGACTCTTATAAACTACCAAAATTGGGGGCGCCTGGGTGGCTCAGTGGGTTAAAGCCTCTGCCTTAGGCTCAGGTCATGATCTCAGGGTCCTGGGATCGAGCCCCACATTGGGCTCTCTGCTCAGTGGGGAGCCTGCTTCTCCCTCTCTCTCTGCCTGCCTCTCTGCCTGCTTGTGATCACCCTCTCTGTCAAATAAATAAACAAAATCTTTAAAAAAAAAAAACTACCAAAATTGAAACAGGAAGAAATAGAAAACCTGAGAAGACCTCTAACAGCAAGGAAATTGAAGCAGTAACCAAAAATATGACAAACATGTCTCCAGGGCCAAATGGCTTCCCAAAGAGATTCTACCAAACATTTAAAGAAGAATTTATACGTATTCTTCTGAAGCTGTTTCAAAAATTAGAAAGGGAAAGAAAACTTCCAGTCATTCGATGAGCACAACATTGCCTTGATCCCAAAACCAGACAAAGACCCCATCCAAAAGAAGAATTAGAGACAAATGTCCCTGATGAACATGGATGCAAAAAATCTCACCAAAATACTAGCCAGTAGGATTCAACAGTACATTAAAAGGGTTATTTACCATGACCAAGTGGGATTTATTCCTGGGCTGCAAGGATGGTTCAGCATCCACGAATCAATCAATATGATAAACTACCTTAAGAAAAGAAAGGACAAGAACCATATGATCCTTTCAATTGATGCAGAAAAAGCATTTGACAAAATACAGCATCCTTTCTTGATTAAAACTCTCCACAGTGAATGGATACCTCAATATCATAAAAGTCATCTATGAAAAGCCCACAGCAAATATCAATATCCATGTGGTAGAATGGTGAGCTTTTCCCTTTAGGTCAGGAACACAATAGGGATGCCCACTCTCACCACTGTTGTTCAATATGGTACTACTAGAAGTCCTAGCCTCAGGAATCAGACAACAGAAAGAAATAAAAGGCATTGAAATTGGCAAAGAAGTCAAACTTTCTTTGCAGATGACATGTACTTTATGTGGAAAACCCAAAAGACTCCACCTCAAAATTGCTAGAATTCATACAAGAATTCAGCAACATGGCAGGATACAAAATCAAAGCACAGAAATCAGTTTCATTTCTATAGACTAATAATGAGACAAAAGAAAGAGAAATTAAGGAGTCAATACTATTTACAATTGCACCAAAACTCATAAGAAACCTAGGAATAAACAAAACCAAACACATAAAGGATCTGTACTCTAAAAACTACAGAACACCTATAAAATAAATTGAGGAAGACACAGAGAGATGGAAAAAACATTCCACGCTCATGGATGTGAAGAAAAAATATTGTTACAATGTCTATGCTACACAGAGCAATCTACACATTCAATCCAATCCCTATCAAAATACCAGCTTTTCACAGAGCTGGAACAAATAATCCTAAAATTTTCATGAAGTTAGAAAAGACCTGAAATAGCAAGAAGAATGTTGAAAAAGAAAACCAAAGCTGGTGGGCATCACAATGCTTGACTTCAAGCTCTATTACAAACCTGTAATCATCAAGACATACAGTACTGGCACAAAAACAGATACAGAGATAAATGGAGCAGAACAGAAAACCCAGAAATGGACCCTTAACTCTACTGTCAACTAATCTTTGACAAAGCAGGTAAGAATATCCAATGGAGGGGTGCCTGGGTGACTCAGTGGGTTAAAGCTTCTGCCTTCGGCTCAGGTCATTGATCTCAGGGTCCTGGGATCAAGCCCCGCATCAGGTTCTCCGCTCAGCAGGGAGCCTGCTCCCCTCTCTTTCTTTGCCTGCCTCTCTGCCTACTTGTGATCTCTCTCTCTCTCTCTGTCAAATAAATAAAATCTTAAAAAAAAAAAAAAACGAGACAGGAGACAACAAATGTTGGCAAGGATGCAGAGAAAAGGGAACCCTCTTACACTGATGGTGGAAGTGCAACCTGGAGCAGCCACTCTGGAAAACACTATGGAGGTTCCTCAGAATGTTGAGAATAGAGCTACCCTATGATGCAGCAATTGCAATCCGGGATGTGCTATAGGTTGGCTAATTGAATTTAAACAAACAAACAAATAAATCAATGAAAACAGTGATGAGAGTGGGCAGCAGTGTCTTGTCTGTGACTCCAGAGGAAAAGCTCTCAGTTTTTCTCCTTTGAGGATGATATTAGCTGTGGTTTTTCATATATATCCTGTATTATATAAGGTATATTCCCTCTAAACCTACTTGGTTGAGAGTTTTTATCATGAATGGATGTTATACTTTGTCAAATGACTTTTCTGCATCAATTGACATGATCATATGGTTCTTATCCTTTCTTTTATTAAGGTGGTGTACATGTTGATTTGTTTGCAAATATTGAACCACTCTTGCAACCCAGGAATAAATCCTGTTTGATTGTGGCAAATGATTTTTTTCATGTATCACTCGATTTGGTTTGCTAGTATTTTGTTGAGAATTTTTACATCCCTGTTCATTAAGGATATTGGCCTATAGTTCTCTTTTTTAGTGGTATCTTTATCTGGTTTTCATATTAGAGTAACTCTGGCCTCACACAATGAATCTGGAAGTTTTTCTTCCTTTTCTTTTTTTTGGAATAGTTTGAAAAGAATAGGTATTAACTTTCTATAGTAGTTGGTAGAATTTGCCTGTGTTGCCATCTGCTCTTGGACTTCTGTTTGTTGGGAGTTTTTTCATTACTAATTCAATTTCTTTGTTGGTTATCAATCTGTTCAGATTTTCTATTTCTTCCTCTTTTAGTTTTGGGAGTTTATATATTTCTAGGAATTTATTGATTTCTTCCAGGTTGTCCAATTTGTTGGCATATAGTTTTTCATCATATGTGATTGCTTGTGTTTCTGTGATTGTTAGGTGTTATTTCTCCTCTCGCATTTGTGATTTTATTTATTTGGTCCTTTATCTTTTCTTTTTGATAAGTCTGGCTGGAGGCTTATCAAACTTATTAATTTTTCCAAAGAACCATCTCCTGTTTTCATTAATCTGTTCTATGATTTTTTTAGTTTCTTTATCATTTATTTCTACTCAAATCTTTATTATTACCTTCCTTCTGCTGGCTTTAGGCTTCATCTGTTGTTTTTGCTGTTTGTTTTTGTTTTGTTTTGTTTTTCTAGCTTCTTTAGGTATAAGGTTAGGTTGTTTGAGATTTTTCTTGCTTCTTGAGGTAGGCCTGTAATGCCATATACTTCCCTCTTAGGACTGCTTTTGCTGCATCCCAAGGGTTAAGACTGTTGTGTTTTCATTTCCATTTGTTTCCATGTATTTTTTAATTTCTTCTTTGATCTCCTGGTTGAACCATTCATTGTTTAGTCACATGTTGTTTAACCTCAATGTATTTTTTCTTGTATTTAATTTCAAGTTTCATGAGTTGTGGTCAGAAAGCATGCATGGTGTGATCTCAGTCTTTTTGTACTTGGTGAAGCCTGACTTGTGACCTAATATATGATCTATTCTGGAGAATGTCCCATGTGCACTTGAATATGAATTCTACTGTTTTAGGATGAAATGCTCTGAATATATCTGTTAAGTCCATGTGGTCCAGTGTGTCATTCGAAGCCATTATTTCCTTATTGTTTTCTGTTTAGATGATCCGTCCATTGATGTAAGGGAGGTGTTAAAGTTTCTTACTATTATTGTATTATTTTCAATTAGTTCCTTTATCTTTGTTTTTAATTGCTCTATATATTTGGGTACCCCCAAGTTGGGTGCTTATTTTCAACTGTTAGATCTTGTTGGATTGCCTCCTTTATTATGATACAGTGCCCTTCTTCATCTGTTTTTACAATCTTTGTTTTAAAGTTTAGTTTGTTCAATATAAGTATAGCTACTCCAGCTTTCTTTGGACATCTATTTGCATGACAAATGTTTCTCCATACCCTCACTTTCAATCTGCAGGTGTCTTTAGGTCTAAAGTGAGTCTCTTGTAGGCAGCATATTGATGGGTCTTATTTTTTTATCCAATCTGAAACCCTATGTCTTTTGATTGGAGCATTTAGTCCATTTACATTCAAAGTAATTATTGATAGAAAAGTAGTTACTGTGATTTTGTTACTTGTTTTGCCATTGTTTCTAGAGATTATCCCTGATCCTTTCTTGTCTTTGTCAATTTTGGTGTCTCCTTTGCACTCAGAGTCCTCTTTAATATTTCTTGCAGGGTTAGTTTAGTGGTGACAAATTCCTTTAGTTTTTGTTTGTCTGGGAAATTCTTTAACTCTCCTTCCATTTTGAGTGATAGCTTTGCTGGATAGAGTATTCTTGGCTGCAGATTTTTCCCATTCAGCATTTTGAATATATCATACCACTCTCTTCTGGCATGTCAAGTCTCTATGGAGAAATCTGAAGCTAATCTTATGGGTTTCACTTCTTTTGTCTTGATACTTTTAAGATTATTTTTTATCAGTATATTGTAAATTTAATTACAGTATGTCTTGTGTTGGCCTGCTTTATTGACAGGAGTTCTCCGTGCTTCCTGGATCTGGATGTCTCCTTCCTCAGATTGGGGAATTTTTTAGCTATTATTTCCTCAAATAAATTTTCTGCCTCTTTTATCTCTCTTCTTCTTCTAGGACTCCTATAAGTATTAATTATGTTTGATGGAGTCACTGAGTTCCCTAAGTCTATTCTCAAGTTCCATAATTCTTTCTCTCTTTTGCTCAGCTTCATTATTTTGCATTACTTTGTCTTCTAGACCACTAATTCATTATTCTGCTTCTTTCTGCTTGTTGTTTCCATCTCATTTATCACATTCTTCATCTCTGATTGATTCTTTTTTAGTACTTTTATCTCTGGGATAAGGGTCCCCTGATGTCTTCTATTCTCTCTCAAGACCAGGGAACATCCTTATGATTGTTGTTTTAATTCTCCATCAGGCATATTACTTATATCTGCCTTGTTTAGATCTTAGCTGTGGCATTATCTTGTTCTTTATTTGTGGTATATTCCTCTATCCTGGAATTTTGTCTACGTCCACCTACTTCTGTGTATTAGAAAAGTCAGTTATGTCTCCTGCTGCTGAAAGTAATGGCTTTATATAGTAGATAATGTAGTGCCCAGAGGCTGGCACTTTGGGGAGTGTCTCTGCTTATGTTGCATTGTCTCTGATGTTGTGTTTTGACTGCGCTGTCCTTCAGGTCAATTATCTGCAGAGGCTCTCCTTGCCTGCTGTAGTTAGTGCTTGGCCTGAATGTGGTGAGTCTTAACTAGGTGTGCTCTGGTCTAATTGTGAAATGAGACCTGGTACCATTTCCAGGAGACTGAGGCCCTACAGAAATCTGGTCAGGAGATATGGTGTGGGCAGGGCTGTCTGGGAGAAGGGCCTGCTGCATTGGGACTGAAGGAAGATTGACTAAGAGGGCCAGTTCTGCCACAGCACAAGGGCTTGGGGTTTGGTGTAATCAAGTTAGGCAGTTAGTGTAGATGCTGTGCCTCTTCCTCCTGGTGGTTGTATGTTTAAGCTGAGGGAAGGGGGTGGGAAAAGATACAGGCTAGCTCCTTTGTTCCCGGAGAGGTGTCTGCTTGAACACTGCCTCTTAAAGAAGCACTTCAAGAAGAATGAATAATCTCCCTGCTGTGTGCCCCAGGTGTTTTTAAGATCTTTGCTTCTACGCTTTCTGTTGTTGGGTTGTTTGCCTGCCTTCTCTCCAGGAGTAGGGCAGTGCCTTCAGGGGTCTATCCCAGCCAAGCCCAGTGACCTTTAAAACTACAGTTTTAGGCCCTTCTGGTTGCAAGAATTCACAAAATTCAGCTGCTCTAGATTTCCAAGCTACTTCTGGGAAATGATCTTGTGCATTCCCCTGTGTGCTCCTCTCTCTCAACCTTCTCCATGACCATGGCTCCATCCATCCACAGCACCTGTGATCTGCTTCTTCCCTCAACCACATCTCCATATTTCCTACCTTCTTTGATGTGTTTTTTTTTTCCTCCCTTTAGTTGTGGAGTTTGTTCCGTCAGTCTTCAGGTCAATTTCTGGAGTATTAGGATAATTTGATAGTTCTCCGGTTGTGTTCATGGCACAACACTAGTCTAGGGTCTTCCTACGCAGTCACCATCTTCCCTATCTGTGGTGTACCATATTGATTTTTCAAATGTTGAACTATCATTGCATCCTAGAAATAAAAGCCATTTGGCCACAGTGATGAGAGAGCAGAAGGCTAGTTAAGGACAAGGCATAAGCTGGCATCCTGCAAACCCTCTCCTCAATCCCGGGTGGGATACATGATATTCCTTCAGGAAGCTACCAACTGTCTAAATGTTAATGCCTTGCTAGAGGGAAAAACAACCTTAACTTGACAATGGTAAGGTCTCCAGTATCCTGTGAGTCTTCTTTAACATATGAAAATCCTTTTGAGGGGCACCTGGGTGGCTCAGTGGGTTAAAATCTCTGCCTTAGGCTCAGGTCACGATCTCAGGGTCCTGAGATCGAGCCCCGCATCGGGCTCTCTGCACAGCAGGAAGCCTGCTTCCCCCTCTCTCTCTGCCTGCCTCTCTACCTACTTGTGATCTCTCTGTGTTGAATAAATAAAATCTTTAAAAAAAATCCTTTTGAAACTTCTCTTTTCCTTACCTCCCCCAATTCCCAAGTATATAATCAGTCACCCCTCAAAACCTGAGGGCAGCAGCTCTTTCTGCCCACGGGTCCTGTCCGCATGCTTTAATAAAACCACCTTTTTGCACCAAAGACATCTCAAGAATTCTTTCTTGGTCATAGGCTCTGGACTTCACCCCAACAAACCTCACCTATATTCTAAAAACCCATCATAGGTTTATTTTTTAATGTGCTGTTGGATTCACTTTACTAATTTTTTGTTGAGGGTTTTTACAGCTCTGCTCATCAGAGATATTGTAGTTTTCTTTCCTTGTGGTGTCTTTATCCATCTTTGTTATCCAAGTAATAGCTTTATAAAATGAGTTTGGAAGTATTCTCCTCTTTTCAGTTTTTTGAGAGATCTTGAAGGATTGATATTTGTTCTTTAACTTTTTGGTAGAATTCCCCAGTGAAACCATCAAATCCTGGGATTTTCTTCAATGGGGGTTTTTAATTATTGATTCAACATTCATAATTAGTTATATATCTACTCGGATTTTTAATTCCTTTTTCTTCATTATTGAGTCTTGATAGTTTTATGTTTCTAGGAACTTTTCTAGGATATCCAGATGCCTTGTATATAATTATTCATATACTTTCTTAAAAATTGTGATGTTGTAATGTCTCCTCTTTTATGTGTACTTTTAGTCTAGCTAAAGGTTTGTTAATTTTATCTTTTGAAAAAATCCAACTTTTAGTTTGTCAAATTTTCTATTATTTATTTCATTTATTCTTGGCTTAATATTTATTATTTCCCTCCTTCTGATAAGTATTGCTTATTTCTCTTTTATTCTAGTTCCTTGAGATATATAGTTAGTTGCTTATTTAAGATCCTTTTTTCTTGAAGGCATTTATTACCATAAACTGTCCTTTTATTACTGCTTTTGGTGCATTCCATAAGTTTTGGTATGCTATGTGGTTTTTTTTTTCATTTGGCTCAAGTTATTTTCTAATTTCTCTTTGATTTTTTGTTTGACCTGTTGGTTGTTTATAAGTGTGTTGTTTAATATCCATGTATTTATAAATTTTAAAGTCTTTCTGCTATTAGTTTCTAGATTTATTCTATTGTGTTTGAAGATGATATTAAGTATAATTTCAATCTTCTTAAATTGATTAAGACTTTTTGTTTTGTTTCACTTTTGTGATATAACATGAGTCTTACTAGAGAATATTTCATGTGCACTTGAGAAAATGTATATTCTGCTGCTGCTGGATTGAATTATCTTTATCTGTTACATATTTGGTCCATAATGTTAAGTCTGCTGTTTCTTTGTTGATATTCTTTATGGTTGTTCTATTCATTTTTGCAAATGGGATATTGAAATCTTCTACTCTTATTCAGTGCTATTTCTCTCTTCAGATTTGTCAATGTTTGCCTTATATATTTAGATTCTCTGCTATTGTTTGCACATATAATTGTTATGTCTTCCTGGTCAATTTTTATCATGATAACATGTCTTTAATTGTCTCTTGTGACAATTTTTGACTTATAATCTATTTGGTTTAATATGTCTAGCTACTTCTGCTCTATTTTGGGTAGCATTTTTATGGAACATCTTTTTATGTTGCTTTACTTCTAGCTTAAGTATGTTTTTGAAACTGAGAGGCATCTCTTATATATAGCATGTGGATAGATCTTATTTTGTTTTGCATTAACCCATTCAACCACTCTATGTCTTTTGATTGGGGAGTTATATCAATTTATACTTAAAGTAGTTACTGATAGAAACAAAATTTATTATTGCTTTTTGCTCATTATTTCCTGTTTGTTTTGTAGTTCTTTTGTCCCTCTTCCTCGTTTTCCTCTTTTGTCTCTCTCTTGATCTCTCTGTATTAACTTGTTTTAATTCCTCCTTCTTTTTTAAAAAAAAAGATTTTACTTATTTGAGAGAGAGAGAGAGAGAGAGAACACATAGAGGCAAGGGGGACAGGCAGAGGGAGAGGGAGAAGTAGGCTCCCTACTGAACAGGAAGCTTGATGCAGGGCTTCATTCCAGGATCCTGGGATCATGACCTGAGCCTAAGGCAGATGCCCAACTGAGCCACGCATACACATGCCTCCCTCTTTTTCTTGCATATAAGTTTTATGGATATTTTCTTTGTGGTTATCATGTTTTACATAAAATATAGTTAAAACAGTCTATTTTAGGGCACCTGGGTGGCTCAGTTGGTTAAGCAACTGCCTTCAGCTCAGGTCATGAAACTGGAATCCCAGGATTGAGTCCTGCATCAGGCTCCCTGCTCAGCGGGAGCTCAGCTCCCTGCTCAGCTCAGCTCCCTGCTCAGCTCCCTGCTCAGCTCCCTGCTCCCTCCTCTCGTGCTCTCTTTCTCTCTCTCTCTCAAATAAAATCTTAAAAAGAAAAACAATCTATTTTAAACTGGTGACAACTTTAGTCACATACAAACTACACTTTTACTCACCCTCTTTCTGTTATTGATGTATCAATACACACTTATTTATATTGTATGGCATTTTTAATTAACATATAATGTATTATTTGCCCCAGGGATACAGGTCTGTGAAT
Source organism: Nasua narica (assembly GCA_028533885.1). Classification (NCBI taxonomy): domain Eukaryota; kingdom Metazoa; phylum Chordata; class Mammalia; order Carnivora; family Procyonidae; genus Nasua; species Nasua narica. Next base: position 162,744,011 of record CM052799.1, on the reverse strand, counting down.
CATCAGGCTTACACCTTTCATAGCACTCACCATAGCACATACCCTCCCCAATCCATATCTTATACTGTGTGCTTTCTTGCTATTTAAATTTCCTCATATGAAAAATTCCCCTTAAATAAAAATTTCTTTAAAGTTCCTTTTTTAAGATTTTATTTATTTATTTTAGAGAGAGAAAGAGCAATCGGGGAGAGGAGCAGAGGGAGAGATTCTCAAGCAGACTCCACACTGAGCAGAGCCCAATATGGGCTCAGATCATGACCTGAGCTGGAATCAAGAGTTGGAAGTTTAACTGACTGAGTCACCCAGGCACCTTTAGCACTTCTTGTAAGGTCAGTAATGGTGATGAATTACCTCAGTTCTTGTTTATCTTGGAAATTCTTTATATATATATTTTAATAAATATCTCTTTCATTTTTGAAGAAAAATCTTGCTGGCTATAGTATTCTTAGTTGGCAGGTGTTTTTTCTTTCTTTTTTTTTTCTCCTTCTCCCCTCTTCCCCCCAGCAATTTCAATATATCACCCTATTCCTCCCTGGTCTGCAAGGTTTCCACTGGAAAATTTGATAATACTTTTAAGGAGTTTCCTTATATGGGATAATTCACTTTTATATTATTATTTTCAAACTTTTCTATCTTTGATTCTTTCCAATTTGATTATAATGTGTCTCAGAGTGAATTTATTTGATTTCATCTTACTCAGGGTCCTTTGAATTTCTTGGATCTGGTTTTCCATCTCCTTTCCTAGATTTGGTATCTTTTCAATTTATTATTTCTTGATAAAGTTCCTGGTCCTTTCTAGGACTCTCTGCTCCTTCTGGAACTTTCCTAATGCATATATTGATCTGTTTAATGGTGTTCAATAATTCCCTTAGGCTCCTTTCACTTCTTTAATTTTTTTTTTACTTTTTCCTCCTAACTAGATAATTCCAAATCACTTGTCTTCAAGTTTATTGATTCTCTCCTCTGTTTGCTCTAGTAAATCCCTCCATTAAATTTTTAAATATAGCTATCTTATTTTCAACTCAAAATTTATTTGGTTCTATTTCAGATTTTCCATCTGTTGAATTTCTCCCTTTGTTTATTTATTATTTTTATGAACTCACCAAGCATTTTTATGAGTTATTTTGAATTCACTGCCAGGTAACTCATAAATTTCCATTTTATTAGGGATGATTACTAGAGTTTTTTCTTATTCCTTTATTTGTTCAATGTTTCCCTGTTTCTTTATTTTCCTTTACTCTGTGTTGGTACCTACACATTAGGAAAAACAACCACATCTCCATCTTCCTGAACTGAACTTGTCAGGAGAGGATCTTCACCAATCTGGTTTGAGCATCTATAGGTCTCTCATACCTTACTGCCAGCCCAAACTTCTACCTTTATTTTTAGTGGTTCCCAGGGATCTAGTGTATGCCAAGTTTTGTTGGCACTCTGAAATAGGCAAGGCAGGGCCAATCCCTTAGGTAGCTCCCAGAGAAGTAGAACAGTGAATGCATGGTCCAACTCTTTTCTTCCTCAGGGAGAAGCTGGGTAATGTGACTTTTCACCTCCTTACTCTTCAAAGAGCCTGAAGTTCCCCTAGTTCAAATTGCCACTTTTTTTCTCTGTAGGCTCAGGATCACCATATGTCAAGCTTTATCAACTCTCTAAGGCAGGTGAGACAGAAGCCAGCTGATGAGGTAGGATCTGTAGAAGTTGAGATGCTTGATGTGCAGTCCAACTTCTTTCTTCTTCAGTGGGAGGCTAGGAATTGGGATTTTTTTTTTATCACTTTCTTTACACTAAACCAAGGAGAGACGCTATAGCGGTAATTGCCCACAAGTTAGTTCTAACACCACCCGGACATCTGTAGTTTCAAAGGGACTAGCATATACTGGGAGTTGTCAGCTCTCTGGGATAGGTAAGACAGTAAGTAGTCCCTTGGGTAGTACCCAAAAAGAAAGAATGCTAGATATTGATTTCAACTTCTTTAAAGAGAAGCTGGCAACAGGGGTTCTATCCCTGATGATGTACTATGGGTGGGAATTTTGATGAGAGTATATTTTCTCTTTCCTATAAGTTTTGCTGTTGTGGGTTTTACACTCACTAGGGGTGCAGAAACCTCTTAGGTAGTTTCTGGATCTCTCACAAAGGAACTCATTTCATGTTTTGATGTCTTGCTACTGAATCAGTGTGTCTGTGGAGAGAAAGGGAAGTTCATTGTTTCCTATCCTTCCACCTTACTGACATCTAAAACAACTATGAAATTATTAAGTGGTAACATTATTTGTGAGGAATTTTTCCTCATAAATTTTGGTATTCCATAATTAAATTAAAAAACAAAAGTAATTGAAAGCATAATTTTTTGGCTTTTTCTGAAATATGTTAGAGTTCAAAATATACCAATAATATTTTTTCTATTCGCTATTTATACAACCTACTATATTTTTGTGAAGAGATTCTAAAATAGGACAAGTACTCTGAGTTACGATTATGTTAGTATTAATTTACTCCTTGGATGTCATTTTGTATATTCTTGACACAGAACATTTCAGATTGCTGATTTTTTTCAAAAAATGCATATATATTAGTGAAAAGATTTCCAATGCATTGCTGAGAACACAATTCTTTATACTACATGCTTTTGTTAGATGCGTTGTTCTTGCACGCTAATAAGATGACTCCCAAGGACCACATCTTTTCCCATTGAATACTTAAATGTTTTAACTGCTCCTAGGACACATATGCAAATCACATTAAATTACAGAGAACATGCAACCCACTGTCAAACATCATAGACTAATGATCACAATGGCTGAAACAAATCTACCAAAAAATATGTAAAATGTAGAGGAAAATTTGAATTAAAGTTCAGACTTTATAAAGTTTGTATTGGTTAGGATAAAAGAGTATATTAAACACTGGTAATATATAGAAATAAGAAAAGGATTGAAATACATGAACCAAAGAATTTGTGTTAAACAATAAATGCCATTCATCTTTTTCTTTTATTATTTCTTTTTTTTTAAATTTTTTTATTAACATATAATGTATTATTTACCCCAGGGTACATGTCTGCGAATCATCAGGCTTACACATTTCACAACATTCGCCACAGCACATAACCTCCCCAATGTCCACATCCTTACCCCCCCCACCTCCCAGCAACCCTTGGTTTGTTTCATGAGTTTAGGAGTCTCTTATGGTTTGTCTCCTTCCCCATCCCATCTTGTTTCATTTCTCTCCCCCACCTCCCCATAATCCCCTGCCTTGCCTCTCAAATTCTTCATATCAGAGCAATCATGTGATAATTGTCTTTCTCTGACTGACTTATTTCGCTTAGCGTAATACCCTCTAGTTCCATCCACATCATTGCAAATGGCAAGATTTCGTTTCTCTTGATGGCTGCATAGTATTCCATTGTGAATATATATACCACCTCTTCTTTATCCATTCATCTGTTGATGGACATCTAGGTTCTTTCCACCGTTTGGCTATTGTGGACATTGCTGCTATAAACATTTGGGTGCATTTGACCCTTTGGATCACTACATTTGTATCTTGAGGGTAAATACCCAGTAGTGCGAATGCTGGGTCGTAGGGTAGCTTTATTTTCAACATTTTGAGGAACTTCCATACAGTTTTCCAGAGTGGCTGTACCAGCTTGCATTCCCACCAACAGTGTAGGAGGGTTCCCCTTTCTCCTCATCCTCGCCAACATCGTCGTTCCCTGACTTGCTGATTTTAGCCATTCTGACTGGTGTGAGGTGGTATCTCACTGTGGTTTTGATTTATATTTCTCTGATGCCAAGTGATGTTGAGCATTTTTTCATGTGTCTGTTGGCCATTTGGATATCCACTTTACTGAAATGTCTGTTCATGTCTTCTGCCCATTTCTTGATTGGATTATTTGTTCTTTGAGTGTTGAGTTTGAGAAGTTCTTTATAGATTTTGGATACTAACAGCTAAACTCCAGGAATATGCAGTCATAGGGAGACCCCTATGCAAAAAGCAGAAATACTTTTTTTTTAAATTTTATAGTCCAGTTACATAGGGCCCCTAAAAGACTGAGACCTAATCACAGGATTATACAACTTTCCCTCCTCTCACATCCCTCAACTTTGTATAGTTAAAGACCTGTTTACAGCAATTCTTTTTTCCAGACATGACAAGTATATTGGAATTATCAGACTAGGGATTTTAAACAACTATGATCAATATGCTAACAGCTCTAATGGACAATTAGCAGCATTCAAAAACAGATGGACTATGTAAGCAGAGAGACAGAAACTCTAAGAAAGAAGAACAAAATGATAGAGATAAAAATCACTGAAATAGAAATAAAGAATGCCATTGAGGCACTTATTAGTAGACTAGACACAGCTGAGGAAAAGACTGATAATATTTAACTGCAAGATTTACTATAAAGTTATAGCAATCAAAATAGTGTGGAATTGGTGAAAGAAGAGATAAATAAATCAATAAAAAGGGATAGATATCCCAGAAATATACCCACATTAATATATTTAATTGATCTTTGAGAAAGAAGCAAAGAAAATACATGATCCAAAGACAGTCTTTCCAACAAATGGTATGAAATTACCTAGACATATACACACACAAAAAAGTGAATCTTACACAAAACTTACATCCTTCACAAAAAACTAATTCAAAATGGATACACACTTAAATGCAAATACAAAATAAAACTAGAAGATAACATAGCAAAAACCTAGATGATCTTGGGTTAGTCATAACTTTTTAAATATAATACTAAGGAATGATCTAAGAAGGAAATAGTTGTTAAGATGGACTTTGGGGGTGCCTGCATAGCTCAGCTGGTTAAGCGACTGCCTTTGGCTCAGGTCATGATCCCAGGGTCTAGGGATGAAGCCCTCATCAGGCTTCCTGCTCAGTGGGGAGCCTGCTTCTCCCTCTTCCTCTGCCTGCTACTCCACTTGCTTGTTCTCTCTCTCTCTCTCTCTGTCAAATAAATAAATAAAATATTTTAAAAAATAGACTTTGTTAAAATTAAAAAGAAAAACAACTGCTACTTTATGAAAGACAATGTCAAGAGAATGAGAAGGCAAACCCCAGAAGAGAAAATATTTGCAAAAGATAGATCTGATAATAGATTGTTATCCAAAATACACAAATAAAAATTAAAACTCAACAATAAGGAAAGAAACCTAACTTAAAAATGGGCCAGTGATATTAACAGACACCTCCCCAAAGAATATATATTGATGGTGAATAAGCATATACAAAGATGCTCCACATCAAATGTCATCAGGAAATGTAAATTAAAACTACAGTGAGCTACCAATGCATACCAATTCAAATGGCCATAATCTGGAATACTGAAAATGCTAAATGCAAGAAACAATAGGAACTCCCATACATTGCTGGTGGGAATGCAGTATTACAAAACTAGACATACTCTTTACCATACAATACAACATTCATGCTTTCTGGTAATTTTTTTTTTTTTTTTAGTTTTTATTTATTTGAGAGAGAGAGTGAGAGAGCGCATGAGAGGAGAGAAGGTCAGAGAGAGAAGCAGACTCCCCACGGAGCTGGGAGCCCGATGTGGGACTCGATCCCGGGACTCCAGGATCATGACCTGAGCCGAAGGCAATCACTTAACCAACTGAGCCACTCAAGCACCCTCATGCTTTTTGGTATTTATCCAAAGGAATTGAAACTCATGTCCACACAAAAACTGGTGCATAGATATTTATAACAGCTTTATTCAGAATTGCCCAAACTTTGAAGAAATCAAGATGTCTCCCAGTAGGTGAGTGGATAAACAAACTGTGGTGTATCCAGGCAATGGAATATGATCCATTTTTTTAAAATGAGGTATCAAGCCATGAAAAGATATAGAGGAAACTTAAATGCATATTAGTGAAAAAAGCCAATCTGAAAAAGGCAAAACTACAGAGATAGTACAAAGATCACTGGTTGCCAACAGTGGTTGAGGAAATGATAACTAAGCAAACCACAGAGGATTTTTAGGGCAATGAAAACACTGTGTGAATCCTAATAATGAACAAATGTCATTATATACTTTTCTAAATCCATAGAATATGTATCTTAAGAGTGAACCATAATGTAAACTATGGATTTTGGGTGATCATTATGTGTCAATGTATGTCAAATATAACAAACATACCACTCTGTTGAGTGATGTTGATAATGCAGGAAGCTATATGCAAGTGTGGGAGCAGGGAAATATGGGAAATCTCTTTACATACTTCTCAGTTTTGCAGTTAACCTAAAACCGCTCTAAAAAAAATAAGTAAATGAAGTCATTATAAAGAGAGAGAGAAACTCCCTCAACATTGTTCTGTTGGTAAGTAAAGAGGAAACATTTTATTTTACTCTGGAATCAGTATTCTCAGTCATTATACTATATAGATACATAAAAAAGGTGTTTCTTCTTAAGAATACAGAAATTTGACATGAATTATATTTTTGTAGGCTGTATCAATACAGGTAATCTCTAGTGGAGTTTAGGTAAGAATACTATAAATTAAACTTTATTATTATAGAAAATTATTTGATAACAACACATATGTCTGATATTGACTCAAAGTAAAACAAAAAAGTTATAAAAGCCACTAATGAATCACTCTTCACTACGTCTATCCTCTTTTCAATGGAACATGACCATTTTTCTCATAAAGCAGTTTTCTTATAATTCTACCTTTTTGGATCAATGATAGACTTTCAACTTGCTTTCATTAATAAAATGTCACAAAAATTGTGTAAGGGTTTGGGGTTATAGACCTTAAGAGTCTTGTATCTTCTGTTTTCATCATCTCATAACCCTGAGATCACCAGTCTGTGAAGACCATTTTGCCTAATAGAGAATAAGAGACCCATGGAAAGAAACTGAGGGCACCCTGTACTACCTGCCAACATGAGTGAAGCCATCTTGGAACTTTCAGTTTCAGTTAAGCTGTAAGATGACTGAGGGCCTCCTATGTGGCTCAGTGGGTTAAGCATCTGTCTTCAGCTCAGGTCATGATCTCAGGGTTCTGGGGTTGAGCCCCACATTAGGGCTCCCTGCTCAGCAGGAAGTCTGCTTCTCACTCTCTCCCTCCCCCTTCCCATTGTTCATGCTCTCTTTTGTTCTCTCTCATATAAATAAAAAATCTTTAAAAACAAACAAACGAATAAACGAATAAAAGCTGTCAGATGACTGAATCTACATGAATTCCAGTGGAGATCAGCAAAAGAGTCATCCAGATTACCAATCCATAGAATCATGAGAAAAAATAAAACATGATTTTTAAGCCACAAAGTACTGAAGTTTGTTACATGATAATAACTTATTGATGCAAAATATTACTTCCTTTCCATAGTATATAATTTTTTCAAATCACCATATAATGTAGTACTTAAAAGTAAAGTATTAGCAAATTTTCCAATAAGGTGAAGAACATAAATGAGCTGGCAATGTATTGAACAAAGTTTGAAGGCCAACTACTAAAGAAAGACTGGTTATGTCATCAGCAAACTCATTTTCTCTTCCTGAGTATACAGCTAAGCTGTGTTTCCAAATAACAATTTGTATCATGGCAGTTGTGACAAATCAAATCATAATTAACCAGTGAAATATAAACATAAATGACATGTTATTTCTATGCCAGGGCAAGTTTCTTTTCTTCACTTTCTCTTTCCCCCCTAACTTCCAGCTGGAAAATCTGGAGATGTTTCGCATTGTATGGAATATGGTATATTCAAAATTTGGGATAATCTTGGGTCTCTGAGTCACTGCTGGAAGACAAATCCCCATTACTACCACCCAACACTAATCATATTGGGTAATAATATATAGAAGAAATGACCTGGTTTTTTTTATTAACCAACTGAAATAGATGGTCTCTTTTTTACTGACATATTGCATAGCCTACCTACTACATTACTATTTGTGAACTAGCTCTCGCATATTCCATGTGGTTTGTGTGGCGTTATTTTCCCTGTCTTCTGTGATAAATACATGACCCAAATTTGATCAGTGAAAGTTCTTCAGTATTCCAGACACATTAAATGACTCCAGGATGACACTGAACCCAAATGGGGCCAAGCAGCACATTCTCTAGGGCATATATGCCAAAGTTATTAGAACAGATTTTTCTCCAGCATTTGGGATTAAAAGTTGAATGGATGTTATAAATTGAAGTGGATGACATCTATCCTTCTGGGCCTAAAGAAATAATTTGTTTGCTGTACAAAAGAACGAATGGCAGCATGCAAAGAAAAGCAAAGCTGAGAGATGTGGAAAGAAAGAAATATCCCCCCGAACACATTTTGAGGTTATAGCTTTAGTCATGCATAAAGTCAGTCATTCCTCTGGAATTTTAGTCAAGAGCTGATTAATTTTATTTGCCTGTTTTCTTTTAGATGTAAGTTAATTTGAATTAGATTTAAGTTTATTGAAGTTTATTGAAGTTTTTTTACTTTAGTTAAAATAAAGTACTACATAGTGCATACTGTCCTTATTTTTTAATATTTTGTTGAATGTTATTCTAATGCAAGAAGAAAAAAACATTTCTTTGAATTGAAAAAACAATTTCAAAAATTGTCTTCTTTAGAAGACAATTTACATGTTAACATTTCATAACTCTTGACCTATAAAATTTGATTGCATCATCTCACAATACACACATATCAAATCACCATGTGGTATAGCTTAAACTCATACAATGTTCTATATCAATTATAACTTAAAACTGGACAATAGACATTACTGAATCTAATAACAAATTATCCAATCTAATGAGAATTTGCAAAATTTAGTATTATAGCATAAATATTCAAATAGCTTACTTGTGTTTTAAAAGAACTCAATTTAAAATATGCAGGCATAATTTTGTTTCTCTTTCACCTCAATTGGTTTATCTAAATTAGTTATGGTAGTTCCATTAATTTACCAGTGTTTGGTACAAGAATGGTCCTGTGACAATTTAGAAATGGGAAGTATATCAATTCTGGAAAATAAGAGTTAAAAAGTTGGTCAGTTTTAGTCAGAGGATGGCCATTAAACGTTTCTTCATTATAAAGAATGAAATAGATACAGAGAGATGGAAGATGGCAGAGGAGTAGGACACCCTAGTTTCATCTCATCCCTGAATTCAGCTAGATAGCTATAAAAACAATTAAAACACCTGTGAACTCAACAAGAGATCTAGGAAAAGAATTGCTGCAATTCTACAAATACAAAAGTGACTACTTTTTGCAAGGTGGAGTGCAGAGAATATGAAAGGTTTTTTTTAATATTTTATTTATTTATTTGACAGAGACCGCAAGCAGGCAGAGAGGCAGGCAGAGAGAGAAGGGGAAGCAGGCTCCCTGCTGAGCAGATTGCCTGATGTAGGGCTAGATCCCAGGACCCTGAGATCATGACCTGAGCCCAAGGCAGAGGCTTAACTGAGCCACCCAGGCACCCCTATGAAGTGTTTTATTAGAAGATAAACTGTGGGGGAGGAAGCCTCCATAAGCTGGCTACTGGAAAACAACATAGCAGCAGATCACAAAATTTGGAACTTTTAGAAGTCAACTCTAGTGACTGACATCCCTCCCTGAAAGATGCTCAGGTGGTGAAGTGGGGAAGTATCTGAGATGGGACAGTGTGGACTCAGGATCACTGGGGTCACAGAAAGATCAGGGGTGCCTGAATGTGGCAGAGTTCGCAGGCATGAATGGGGAAGCTGGATGAAATCAATGAGCCCAGGAGTGGGCTTTCAGCTTAGTGTTGCCATAAGCTGGGAACCACAGTGCAATTGGACTGTTTTCCAAGCAGGAGCTCAGCAAGCAGCAGAACTGCAGGAAAACCCCAAACACACACCTGGGAGGAGCAATGTAGTTGCATGCCACAGGACTTTGCAAAGTTTAGAGACTTGAAATGGGGTTGCATCCCTGAGATAAAAATGCTTGGTTACAGGCTGGGTGAACACAGCGCAGATGAAAACAGGAAGAAAAAAAGCAATTGACTGCTTTTCCTTGGGGGTGCAGTGAAGAGTGGGGGCTGTGCTCTTTCAGCTCCAAGGCTGGAGATCAGGGTGCCATTATTTTTAGTTTCATCCTCTATTGCAGTGTGGAAAGATTTCAGGGTAAAAAGCTACATAGAACAATTCTGAGCTGCTTACACTGAGCCTGGCCCCCTGGCAAGGGCAGTGTAATTCCCACTGAGCAAAGAAACCTAAGATCAGTGCAATAGGCCTCTCCCCCAGAAGTCAGCAAGAATATCCAGCTAAGACCAAATTTACTGATTGCAGAGAACTGTAAAACTCCAACACTAGGGGAAAACAGTATATAGAATTTGTGTTTTTTCCTCAGGATCCTTTAGTCTTTCAATTTAAATTTTTTCTTTTTCTTTTTCAACTAATTTTTTATTCTATCAACTCTTTTTTAAGTATTTTTAATTTTCATTTTTACAGTTACATTCCATCCTTGCACTGTATTTAATTTTATTTTTGTATATATGTTTCTCTTGCTTTACAATTTGGGGATGTAGTTTCTTCTAATAAACAGACCAAAATACACCCAGAATCTAGTGAATGTCTCTGTTCTGTTCACCTGTCTGATTATATTCTTTCTTTTTTTTAAGTCTTTTTTAAATGTCCATTTTTACAGTTACAGTCTATCCTTTCATTACAGTTAATTTCATTTTTGTGTATATGTACACACACACACACACACACACACACACACACGATCTAGTTTTCTAACAGACCAAAATACACCCAGGATCTGGTGTATTGCTCTATTTTGTTCACCTGTCTAATTATTAATTTATTCTCTCTTTCTTTTCATATTTTTTTTTTGTCAGTTTCTGGTCTCTTCTGATTTGTTCAGTGTATAATTTTCTGGAGTCATTGTTGATATTTTAGTATCTGGTTCTCTCATTTATCTATTCTTCTCTGGATAAAATGACAAGATGGAAAAACTCACTTCAAAAAGAAAACAAGGGTGGTACTGACTGTCAAGGAACAATTAGTAAGGATATAAGTACGATGATGGAATTAGAGTTCAGAATAATGATTATAAAATACCAGCTAGGCTTGAAAGAAGCATAGAGGACTCTAGAGAATCCTTTTCTGAAGAAATAAAAAAACTAAAATCCAATCAGTTCAAAATGAAAAAGGCTATTAATGAGATGCAATAAAAATGGAGGCTCTAACTGCTAGGATAAATGAGGTGAAGAGAGAATTAGTGATATAGAAGACAAAATGATGGAGAATAAAGAAACTGAAAAAAGAGATAAACAACTACTGGGTCACAAGGGGACAATATGAGAGATAAGTGATACCATAAAGCAAAACAGTATTAGAATAACTGGGAACCCAGAAGAAGAGAAAAGAGACTGAGAGGTTCAGATGTATATTTGAGCACATTACAGCTCAAAACAACCCTAATCTGGGAAGGGAACAGACATTTAAGTTAAGGAGGCACAGAGAACCTCCCTCAAAATTGATAAAAATAGGACAACACATCGACAAATAATGGTGAAGATTACAAATTTCAGAGACAAAAAGAAAATCCTAATGCAGCTCAACACAAGAGGTCCTTAACCTACAAGGGTGGAAACATAAGACTGGCTACAGATCTATACATGGAAACCTGGTGGGCCAGAAAGGATTGGCAGGATATTTTCAGGGTGCTAAATGAGAAAAACATGCAGTCAGGAATACTTTATTCGGCAAGGTTGTCATTAAGAATAGAAGGAGAGACGAAGAGCCTCCAGGGCAAACAGAAACTAAAAGAATTTGTGATTACTAAACCAGCCCAGCAAGAAACATTAAAAGGGATCCTTTAAGTGAAAAGAGAGCCCAAAAGTAAAACAAGCCACAAAAGAACAGAGACAGTAGATAGAAAGAGTGACATTACAGGTAATAAAATGGCACTAAATTCATATCTTTCAATAGTTACTCTGAATCTAAATGGGTTAAATGCCCCAATCAAAAGATACAGGGTATTAGATTGGATAAAAAAAGCAAGACCCACTGATATGCTGTCTACAAGAGACTCATTTCAGGCACAAAGACACCTCTAGACTGAAAGTGTGGGGGGAAACAATTGATCATGCTAATGGACATCAAAAGAAAGCTGGAGTAGCAATCCTTATATCAGACAAATTATATTTTAAAGAAAATACTGTAATGATGAAGGACATTTTATCATACTCAATGGGTCTATCCAGTAAGATCAACAATTGTAAATATTTATGCTCCTATCATGGGGCAGCCAATTACATAAACTAGTTAATAACAAAATTAAGGAAACACTTCGATAACAACACAATAATAGTAGGGGACTTTAGCAACCCACTCACAACAATGGACAGATATTCTAAGCAAAAGATCAACAAGGAAACAAAGGCTTTGAATGGCACACTGGACCATATGTAGTTCACAGATATAGTCAGAACATTTACCCTAAAACAACAGAATACACATTCTTCTCGAGTGCATATGAAATGTTCTCTAGAATAGATCACACACTAGGTCACAAGTCAGGTCTCAACTGGTACCAAAAGATTAGGACTACTCCCTGCATATTTTCAGACCACAATGTTTTGAAATTTGATCTCAATCACAATAGGAAATTTGGAAAAAAACTCAAATACATGGAAGATAAAGAACATCCTACTAAAGAATGAATTAGTCAACCAGGAAATTAAAGAAGAATTATGAAAAACTCACTGAAACAAATGAAAGTGAAAACACAACTGTTCAAAAACTTTGGGATGCAACAAAAGTGGTCTAAGAGGGAACTATACAGCAATACAAGCCTTTCTCAAGAAACAAAATGATTGGGTGCCTGGGTGGCCCAGTGAATTAAGTTGTGACCTTGGGTCCTGAGATCAAGCCCCGCATTGGGGTCTGTGCTCAGTGCCAAGTCTGCTTCAAACTCTCTCTCTGCCCCCCACCCACTTACACTCTCTGTGTTTCTCTTTCTCTCTCTCTCAAAGAAATAAATCTTAAAAAAAAAAAAAATAGGTCTCAAATACACAGCCTAGACTTACACCTAAAGGAGCTGGAGAAAGAACACCAAAAAAGCCTAAACCCTGCAGGAGAAGAGAATTAATAATGGTTAGAGCAGAAATCAATAAAATAGGAACCAAAAGAACAGTAGAATAGATCAAGGAAACTAGGAGCTGTTTCTTTGAAAGAATTATAAGAGCAATAAACTGTTCACCAGACTTATCAAAAAGAATAGAAAAAGGACCCAAATAAATAAATCATGAATGAAAGAGGAGAGCTCACAAACAACACTTAAGAAATACTATTATAAGAACAATACACCAACAAATTAAGCAATCTGTAAGAAGTGGATGCATTCCTAGAAATGCATAAACTACCAAAACTGAAAGAGGAAGACTGAAAACCTGGAAGACTGAAAACCTGGACAGACACATAACCAGCAAGGAAATTGAAGTAGTAATAAAAAATTTCCCCAAATGGAGCACCTGGGTAGCTCAGTTGGTAAGTGTCTGCCTTCAGCTCAGTTGCTAAGTGTCTGCCTTCAGCTCAGGTCATTGAGCCCTGCAATGTGCTCCTTGCTGAGTAGGGAGTCTACTTCTCCCTCTCCCTCTGCTCGTCCTCACCCCCCACTTGTGCTCTCTTTCTCTGTTTCTCAAATAAATAAATAGAAATAAATATATAAAATTTTTAAAAAATCTCCCAATAGACAAGTTGGATGGTTTCCAAAGGGATTCTACCAAACATTTAAGAATTAACACCTAACTTCTGCACTGTCTCAAAGAATAGAAATGGAAGGAAAACCCAAAGTCTTTCTGAGGCCAGCATTACCTTGATCCCAAAACCAAAGACTCCATCAAAAAGGAGAATTACAGACCAATATCCCTAATGAACATGGATGCAAAACTTTCACCAAAATACTAGCCAATAGGATCCAACAGTGTTTTAAAAGGCTTATTCACCATGACTAACTGGGATTTATTCCTGGGATTCAAGAGTGGCTTCACATTCACAAATCAATCAATGTGATTACATTAAGAAAAGAAAGGACAAGAACCATATGATCCTCTTAATTGATGCAGAAAAAGCATTTGACAAAATACAGCATCCTTTCTTGATTAAAACTCTCCACAGTGTAGGGATAGAGGGAACATACTTCACTATCATAAAAATCATCTATGAAAAGCCCATAGCGAACATCATTCTCAATGGGGAGAAACTGGGAGCTTTTCCCCTAAGGTCAGAAGCACAGCAGGGATGTCCACTTTCATCACTGTTGTTCAGCATAGTACTAGAAGTCTTAGCCTCAGACAACAAAAAGAAATAAAGACATGTGGATCAGCAAAGAAGTGTCAAGCACTCACTCTTCACAAATGACATGATGCTCTAGGTGGATAACCCAAAAAACTCCAACTCACAATTGCTAGAACTCATACAGGAATTCAGCAACATGGCAGGATATAAAATAAATGTACAGAAATCAGTTGCATTTCTATAGACTAACAATTAGAAAGAAGAAAGAGCAATTAAGGAGTTGATCCCATTTACAATTGCACCCAAAACCATAAGATACCTAGAAATAAACCTAACCAAAGAGGCAAAGTATCTGTACTTTGAAAACTATAGAATACTCAGGAAAGAAATTGAAGAAGACACAAAGAAACGGAAAAAAAAGTGTTCCTTTCTCAGGGATTGGAAGAAAAAATATTGTTACAATGTCTATGCTACCTAAATGCGATCCCTATGAAAATACCATCAAATTTTTTCACAGAGCTGGAATAGATAATTATAAAATTTGTATGGAACCAGAAAAGACCCTGAAAAGCAAGAGGAATGTTGAAAAAGAAAATCAAAGCTGGTGGCATCACAAATCTAGACTTCAAGCTCTGTTACAAAGCTGTAATCATCAAGACAGTATGGTACTGACACAAAAACAGACACAGAGATAAATGGAGCAGAACAGAGAACCCAGAAATAGACCCTCAGCTCTACTGTCAACTAATCTTTGACAAAGCAGGTAAGAATATCCAATAGAAAAAGCACAGTCTCTTTCATAAATGGTGTTGGGAAAATTGGACAGCCACATGCAGAAAAATGAAATGGATCTTTTTCTTACACCATATACAGAGATAAACTCAAAGTGGATGAAAGATAAAAAATAAATAAATAAATATCAGATAGTAAAAAGCACATTTGACACTGGTAAAGACTGCTAGTTACTTCCCAAATCCATTCTCCTCTTTGTCCATAAAAACAGAACTTTGACTTTTAGCCATATAGAATAAAAACTACATTTCCTAAAAACAAACAAACAAACCAGCAAACAAATAAATAAATTTGAGACTGGAATCCAGAAAAATCCTACAGGAGAACATAGGCAGCAACCTCTTTGACCTCAGCCACAGAGACTTCTTGCTAAACACGTCTTCAAAGGTAAGGGAAACAAAAGCTAAAGTGAACTTTTGGGACCTCATCAAGATAAAAAGCTTTTTTACAATGAAGAAAACAGTTGACAAGACCAAAAGACAACAGCATGGGAGAAGATATTTGCAAATGACAGATAAATGGCTAATATCCAAGAACTATAAAGAACTTATGAAATTCAACACACAAAAAACAAATAATCTAGTCAAGAAATGGGCAGAAGGCATGAACAGACACTTCTCCAAAGAAGACATACAAATGGCCAACAGACACATGAAAAAATACTCAACATCACTTGGCATCAGGGAGATATAAATCAAAACTGCAATGTGATACAACTTCACACCAGTCAGAATGGCTATAACTAACAAGACAGGAAACAACAAATGTTGGTGAGGATGCAGAGAAAGGGAAACTTTCTTATACCTTTGGTGGAAGTGCAAGCTGGTATAGCCACTCTGGAAAACAGTATGGAGTTTCCTCAAAAAGTTAAAAATAGGGCTTCCCTAAGACCCAGCAATTGCACTTCTAAGTATTTATCCCAAAGATACAAATGTAGAGATCCAAAGGGGCATCTTCACCCCAATGTTCATTCATAGCAGCAATATCCACAATACCCAAACTGTGGAAAGAGCCAAGATGTCCAATGACAGATGAATGGATAAAGAAGATGTGGTTCATATATACAATGGAATATTACTCAGCCATCAAAAAAAAAAAAAGAAATCTAGTCATTTACAATGAAGTGAATAGAACTAGAGGGCACTATGCTAAGTGAAATAAGTCAATCAGAGAAAGACAATTATTATCTCACCCATTTTTGGAATTTAAGAAACAAAACAAAGGAGCCTAGAGGAAGGGGGGGGGGATAAAATAAGGGGAAATCAGAGAGGGAGAAAAACAATAAGAGACTCTTAAGCATAGGAAACAAAATAAGCATTGCTGGAGGGGTGGCGGTGGGTGAATGGGATAACAGGTGACAGACATTAAGGAGGGCATAGGATATAATGAGCACTGGGTATTATATAAGACAGATGAATCACTGAACTCTACCTCTGAAACTAATAATACACTCTATGTTAATTAAGTGGATTTCAGTAAATTAAATAACAATAAAAGGAAATAAAACAAAGAAAATACCAGTGACTATATTTAATAATGATATATATTTGAAAGTTGCTTAGATAATAGACATTAAAAATTCTCATCACAAGAAAAAAATTTTTGTAACTATATATGGTGACAATGTTAATGAGATTTATTATTGTGATCATTTTGCAATGCATAAATAGGGAATCATATTACACACCTGAAACTATATGTTGTGTCAATGATTTTTCAATAAAAAATTAAAAAAAAAAAACAAGCAAAAAGAAAAACAATAGCAACATAAAAGAATGAAATAAATGCAGATAGTCTCTTAACTTTTCCTACATGGAAATGACTGTGAGGACCAGACTGAAGATAAGTAAATTTTAAGAAAGAGTTTATTCATAACACCATTCAGTAGCTGTTCTCTACATACGTGAATCCTATATTGCCTCAGGTTTTCCTGGTTTTTGTTTGTTTGTCTTCCCTCATCCTATTGCAGTTAATTTTAGGCAGCTTCCAACCAAAATTTTGTCAGGGATTTACTTCAAGTGTATTTTACCATGTATACACCAACACAATATTTTAGGTGTAGATTTAAAGGTGGGCTCAGAATAATGGGTTCTTGGAGAGATACTTTAGACACAGCTGTGAGACTTAAAATGTTTCTTTTTTTTTTATCTGAGATTGGTCATTTTAAGACTGGATGTAAAATTAAAAAAAAGACTGGCTTAGCTGTGATTCTTGATCTCAGGGTTGTGAATTCAAGCCCCACATTAAGTCTAGAGTTTACTTAAAAAAAACAACTAGGTATTATAGGAAAGAATCTTGCTTGCTTGACATTACTAATGTTAGTTCACAAAACACAGTAAATTAAAAAAAATACTAGTGAAATCAACACGTGTTTGTAGATGAGTGATTTTACTTTCAATATCTATAAAAGTTCAAAGAAACATACTTAAAATTTGCCACAGTAGAAATAGATATTAAAAATGAACAAAATCTTAAGTAGAGATACTCCTACTTATACAAAAATTTTCAATACCCTACTCTCAAGATTACTTTAGAACATGGAACCTGTAGATTGACCCAAAAATGAAGACCTACCTCTGTATCCTTTAGTGAACAGATGGCACTGAGAAATTAAGATTGGAATTCACATGCAGCATTCAGAAGCCAGATTTTGTCTGCTTGGGGCAATAAAAGAGTCTTGCCATTTTGGATTATGTAAATGTAATCTGTTTAGGTGTTATAAAGAGTCAATACTGGACATTTGAGTAAACTAGTAGGTACCATCAGAGTTAATGTAATCAGAGGAAAGGGGATAACAAAACTAGCAAACAACATAAAGCAAAGAAATGCATGTGAGAACTTGTGAGTAATGCAAGTATTTCTCTTTGGGAAAAACAGATTTTAGAACATGGAACTGATGAGAGATAGACAGGATGGCAATAAGGACCCCTGGATGGAAAGCTGTAGTTAGAATATTAAAAATTAAGCAGTTTCTCAGAAATATTTCAGACAATTAGCTGGAATTAGCTATTTATCAGATTTATTTGAGAAAAAATCATAGAGCTATTCTGTTATTATCCTTGTGCTATCCACTGAATCTTGTGTAGATGGTGCCTCTTTTTGGTCTAGACATGACTTTTGTATTTTTAAAATAGAAAATGTAGCAAAAGTCTATATTCAAAGAGCCTAGAGAATAAAGTGTTATTCATTACCGTATATAAAGCAAAATCTACTAAAAAGTCTCTTTCTGAATATAAGCAGTAACATTAAACAGCAAGCAAGCAAAACATCTGAACATTTGTTTGTTAAGGAACTCTGGCAGCAATACAAGTACAATCTTTTTACAATAATGTGAAACGTATCTTTATGAGAAGCACATACAAACATTTTGATGTTACTTTCTTCAAAGCAATAGGTATAAAAGACACTATTTGTGTCCCATACATATCCCTTTGGCTCACTCCAGCGGTGGCCAGGTTGACAGAATACCTTACCTATGAGAGGGCAGCTATTCTCTACCCTTGTTCACTTTAGCGCTTGTCTGAGGTCCCCATGAATGAAATAACCATCTTGCAAGAATGGAGACTGTGCACTAGCTCAACATCATGGACTTCTTCTCACAAAGTTTGATTCAACTAATGCCACTGCTAATGTTCAAACTTTCTACATCAAAGCACAACATGAAGCTTCAACAGAGTGCCATTCTTCAAGCAACCCAAGCAGCCACTTGGTGCCAAGTTGATTGCATCTATTGTCTTTGTACTGTAGAGCATAACAAAATGTTCTTACTGGGATTAATGTGTCTTCTGAATATGGTTGCCTATCTTGACTATAGTACCTCAGCTCTCAATCTATTGAGGATTCTTCCTGTGGTAGAAACTGTCACACCCAAGCAGAAATTCCATGATTACAAGTTAAAATCTGAAAATGTGACCCGATCTCTGTGTCACTTTAACTCTTTACAAATTCAACAAAAACAAACAAAAAACCCCCCAAAACAGAACACATCATACCCATTTTTTTTCAAAATACTATTGTTGAGAAATACTGAAACATTATACAATCAATAAAAAGCCACATTGCTGTAAAAGATTTTAGTATATATCTACTTGGTGGTAGAAATTGGATAGTGCTTCTTTATACAAATATTTCACCCATCTGGAATTAGCTTAAGTGAACTTAATAGAGCTAAAAAAAAGTCTAGTAATCAAATTTGTGATTATACTATTAATTATGACAATTGCTTTACCCAGCAATCGTAATGCAATTAGAAGATACTCTGAACCCTGCTAAATTTTTTTCATTATTTCTAAGTTTGATCAAAATGTTTTGTTAAACAAATTAATAATGATCAGATTTTTATTTTGATCAAAAGTCTATCAATTCTCATTCTTATCTATGAGATTTTTGAAGCCCTAAAAATGGTTCAGATAATGTCAACATTAAAGACATATTTATTTTTATTTTTGTAATTTATATTAGCGATGTATCCTTGTTCTATTTAGTTTCAATTTTAAATCAAGTTACATACATAAGTGGCAGGAAAATAGGAGGTAAGGTCATGACTGACATATGATAATATTATATATAATATTAATTATATAATATAATTAAAGTTAAAATATTTACTTTTTAGAAGAAGAAATAATAGTTTGGGTAAATTCACAGATATATTTAGAACTACATAATTTGCTCTGTTTGGGCAAAATTATATATCATCTATTATGCATCTCCATTTGATTCCTTCTTATATTTCCAATTCCCATTCAAAAGTCCTCATCTTTTCATTAATTTTCTCTATGTTTTCATTATTTATTGAATATATTAGATTAGAGTTATTTGAAAGTTCTTTTCTGATAAATATAATGATGATAACATCTGGGTTTCAATATTTTTTGTTCCTTTTAAACTATTGAATAACCTGATTATATTAAGGTTTACTTTCATGCTTTCTTAGTATAAATTATTTAATTTTGACTTTCCTTGTATGAAAACTTTACTTGTAAGGTGAAGTCCTTACAAGAAGGTTATGGTTTTTTGGAAGTCTCAATTGAAAGTCGGGAGTAGACACAGACTGAACACAGTAGATAAAGAAGAGAAAATATATAATTTATTTTTATGTAATTTATTGTTTCCAAATTATTATACAAATATTAACATTTCATATCACTAAACAATAAATGTTAACAAAAGTAAATATGTAAGATCAATGGTATCAAAAACAGAAGATAAATAAAAATGAAGACTAAGAAATGCATGTGTAAGAAAATACAAAAATAATTTATAACCTTGAAGAATATAGTCATTTGGAAGTTAATGTTGGAATTATTAAAGATAGCAAGGGCTGTGTGAAAATTCTAGTTTTGAGTCTAAACCACTAACGTATGCAAATTTTTTCTATAAATGAACTTCCACATTAAAAGACATCTATTTGGGTTCAGAACTAGTAAAATTTTAATTGAATGAGAGAGGAGGAGAGAGATGGCAGAGAAGTAGTAGGAAGTTGAGATAGAGTCGGATCCCAGAC
Source organism: Nasua narica (assembly GCA_028533885.1). Taxonomy (NCBI): domain Eukaryota; kingdom Metazoa; phylum Chordata; class Mammalia; order Carnivora; family Procyonidae; genus Nasua; species Nasua narica. Next base: position 162,723,488 of record CM052799.1, on the reverse strand, counting down.
GTTCATCTAGATAGTTATCAAATTATTCTAAAAGCCAGCATACTCAACAGGAGAGAGAAGAGAGGAAGAAGAGCAATTCTAGGAGCAGAAAATCGACCACTTCCCGAAAGGTAGGAAGTTTGGGAAAGTGATTCCAAAGAGACGGGAAGAGAGACTGTAGAGGGAGGGGCCGGTTCCCTGCAGCCATAGAGCCACAGAGCACAAAATAGCAACTTTTAGAGTCTGCTCCGCTGAGGGACATTCCTCCAGAGGCTAAGCTGGGGGTTCAGTCCTTGCAGCAACAGAGTGGTTTCAGGACCCGTGAGATCATAAAGAGACCAGGAGTGTCTGAGTGTGGTAGAGTTCCCAGATATAGGGGCAGAGAATCTGGCGGCAAGAAAATGCTGCACAGTGCATTTTCAACTGGGGCTTACCCTAGACCGTGGTCGTGGCCCTTCGAGCGGGGACCACAGAAGGCATTCCGGAGAGACACCCTCCTTCCTCCTTGGGGAGGAGCGGCGAGGGAGTGCGCAGCAGGAATCTGCTGGGTTTAGAGACTCCAAATGGGGCCTTGCACCGGAGATAGAAACACGCCGCCACCAGTGGCTGAGTTCAGAGCTTGTGCGAGGACCCGGAAGACGGAAGTGATTGACTGCTTTGCTCTGAGGGGAGCAGTGAGGAGCGGGGACTCCAGCACTCAGCTCCTCCTCCTGGAGACTGGGAGCCGCCATTTGCATTCCCTGCCTCCAGGGCGGTACAGAAAGCCCTAAGGGAACAAAGAATCCCAAGAGCGAACCTGAGCGAATTGCTTGGCCCCTCCCTGTGCAAGGGCGAGGCAATTCAGCCTCAGGCAAAGACATCTGAGAACCAAGTTGAAAAGGCCCCTGCCCAGAAGATCAGTGAGAATATCTAGCCAAGCCCAAGTTCATCAATCAGTGAGAACTGTGGAACTCCAGAGTACTTTTATCTCTCATTCTTCTATTCTTAGCTCAATAAAATGACAAGGTGGAAAAACTCACCACAAAAAAAAAAAAAAAAAAAAAGAACAGGAGACAGAACAGGAAACCTAGTTAACAGAGACATCAATAATATGTCGGAAATAGAGTTCAAAATGACAATTATCAAGGGACTAGCTGGGCTCGAAAAAAGCATGGAAGAGATCAAAGAATCCCTTTCAGGAGAAATAAAATCCCTTTTGGGAGAAATAAAAGAAATAAAATCTAACCAAGATGAAATCAAAAAAGCTATTAATGAGGTTCGTACAAAAATGGAGGCTCTTAATGCTAGGATAAATGAGACAGAAGAAAGAATTAGTGACATAGAAGACCAAATGACAAAGAATAAAGAATCTGAGAAAAAGAGAGACAAACAATTGGACCACGAGGGAAGAATTCGAGAGATAAGTGATACCATAAGATGCAACAATATTAGAATAATTGGGATTCCAGAAGAAGAAGAAAGAGAGAAAGGAGTGGAAGGTATATTGGAACAAATTATTGTAGAGAATTCCCCTAATCTGCTGAGGGGAACAAGCATCAAAAGCCAGGAGGCACAGAGAACCCCCCTCAAAATCAATAAAAATAGGTCTACACCCTGTCATCCAATAGTAAAACTTACAAGTCTTAGTGATAAAGAGAACATCCTGAAAGCAGCTTGCGACAAGAAATCAGTAACATACAGAGGCAGGAATGTTAGATTCGCAGCAGACCTATCCACAGAGACCTGGCAGGCCAGAAAGGACTGGCATGATATATTCAGAGCCCTAAACGAGAAAAATATGCAGCCAAGACTACTATACCCAGCTAGGCTGTCACTGAAAATAGATGGAGAGATAAAAAGCTTCCTGGACAAACAAAAACTAAAGGAATTTGCAAACACCAAACCAGCCCTCCAGGAAATCTTGAAATGGGTCCTCTAAGCATGAGAGAGCCTAAAAGGAAGGAGAGACAATATACAGTTAACAGTCACCATACAGGCAATACAATGGCACTAAATTCATATCTGTCAATAGTTACCCTGAATGTAAATGGACTAAATGCCCAATCAAAAGACACAAAGTATCAGAATGGATAAAAAAAACAAGACCCATCGATATGCTGTCTACAAGAAACTCATCTTAGACACAAAGACACCTCCAGCTTTAAAGTGAGGGGGTGGAAAGCAATTTACCATGCTAACGGACAACAAAAGAAAGCTCGGGTGGCAATCCTTATATCAGATAAATTAGATTTTAAGCCAAAGAATATCACTTAGTCTTGTTTAGGCCTCTCAAATTGGAATTTATTTACATGTAAATTGATATGAAGAAGGTATATTCCATTAGGAGATTCTTTGCCATATTTATCAATGGCTCCACAAATATTAATTGATATAAGACAACTTTTATACTCGTTCTCAATCGAGTATATGGTAGTTTATGTTAATGGTAGTTTATGTTAATTGTTTGAATGGAAATTTTAAGATATATCATAATTAGTTACATATATATCACTCACTATTCTTTCGTGGTTTGTAACTTTTCCTAATTATATGCTGATAAAGTCTCACTCATTCTTAGGGTATAAACATTGTTTTTTGTTTTCCTGATTTGCCTTAAGTATTATTATCAATTCTTTAAATTCTTGAATTTATTCCTCATTTATGTTTCCTTCTACTATGATGTCATTTTTTTTTCTCCTATGTCTCTTCCCTAGGACTTTTGCAGTTCTCTTTTCCATGTTTTTTTTTCTCTTTTTCTATTTTGTTGAGTTGAAAATAAGTTTATTTCTCATAATATTGTTTATTATGTTCAAATACATAATCTTGTAAGTTTTATCCTGACTACAGCTTTGATTGTATTGCATAAAGATTGATGAAGTGCTATAGTTAATATATTCTTAAGTAGAACATATAAACAAACTTCAGTTTTGTCTTTAAAGATATTTTGAGGAGAATGAATTTTTAGGTTCATCATTTACTTTTTAAAAATATTATATTTTTATGTATTTGTGGGATGTGTGTGTATGTATTTTTGGACATCTAATTTTAGTTTCTTTTCACAAACTTCCATTTTAAGAAATTCTGCCATTTTAATAAGAAAATGTGGAATATAATTATATACTTCTTCATATATAGAGAAATCTGCTTTTCTATATGGGAAATGAGTGTTCATGAATGTTTTATTTCCAACAAAAAATTTAATTTCTAAATACAAAATTATAAGACACATTTTATAATGACTCCACTAATTACATATGATATTTTCTTTGTTCACTTTCTCTGGTAAAAGTTGAAAAAAGTGCTTTTAAATTCTCATTACAATTATATTTCTTAAATATTATTTTTACTTAAAGTTATTAATTATTAATTAAGCATTTATTGAGCTTCTCACAGGAAAAGAACTAATAAATATATCAGCCTTCATGGAGGTTTCGTTCTAATAAGACTTAGCCTTAAGTTTCGGAAATATCAATAGTTTAAAGTGTCTGACATATAGAATATATTCAAAAACATTTTTGCTTGAAGGAATGCATGAATAAATGAACAAATATATCTCAATGCCATAGTACTCCACCACTATCCCCCTCTCAAATTAGCACATAATTGTTGATTATACCTTTTATCAATAATGTTAAGGAAGGAAACATTTTTCCCTTTAGGGAAACAACCCTGTCTTCTCTTTCTCCTTTACTCAGGCCTTCCCCATAGTGGGTATGATATTTCATTAGTAAATTTGGATTAAGTAACTTGGCATGAGCACCTCTGTCTCTTCCTCTCTTTCCTCCTTAGAAGCCAACTTATCTTCATAGAGGTTCATTTTATGGTCTTGACAACCTTTTATAATGATAAGGCTTGCGTGTGGAATGCCTGTAGATTTCTTATACTGGATGACTGTGAGTTTGGGGAAGAGGGGGCTAAGAGTAAATCAGTGTAATCCACAGTGCCCATTTTTGTTGTTTTTGTAAGTCACATCTTCCAATAAAGCTCATCAGTAATAAAGCTGATATTCTCATATCCATCACCTGAGTGTCTTTCTCAGTTGGTTCAGATTCTTATGAAGTATGGGGGTCCTACTTATTTACACTCAAAAATCATGTAGTTACTCTTTGTCTTAGCATGGGTTCACTCTTGTTTTAGAATGAGTTCCTTGAAACAGTTACTGAGATGCACAATTCTGTACAGAATGTTTACAGGGGAGTGTTCTCAATGATATGCCAGTATGGAAGTGAGAATGTCAGGATATGGTGAAGACTGGCATGAACTCACAATGCAACTGTAGCTGAAGCTTCAGCCAATCCTGAAGGAGCTCTGAACCTAGAGTGCCATTCAGTTGTCCCATATTGAGACAAGTGAGTTAGGCATTTATACATCTCTGTTAGCCATTCAGTGACAATCAGGTAGCTCTGAGAATGGACATAATTGAGCAAAGCAGTTCTCTGCAGTTGAGGGCAATTTCCAATGATGAACCCATAAGTGAGAAGTTAGAAAATGATACCCACAGCAATTGTGAGAAAGATGGGTTGAAAGTAAAGAGGGGATTTGAAGGGAGCTTCCCAAAATCCACTAGACTTTTGAACCATTTCATGATTTTGCTTTAATTTTAATTTGACATTAATGCTGTTATCCTTGATTTCCATTTGAAAATTTACCTGAAATATATATGAAAATGTATACTTGAAAAAATTTCCAAATTTTCTAATCATTTGTGCAGTGTGTCTTTTATAAGGAGACTATTATGTACTTTTTTGATATTTTATTGACATTTAACATAAATGCATGTGGAAAAGTACATACATTACAAATTGACAGCTAGGGAAATTACTGTATATTATATATAACGAGGCATAGTCTGTGTCAAAAAAATAATTTTAATAGTAATACAGAAATTTTCCTAATCTCTTCTTCATAACCCTACATTTTTTGTTTTCTTGTTTTTCATTCTTGTTTTATTTTTAATATAAATTAAATTATATGTGCTTTTAAAAATTCTCGTATTTTGGTTTACACATTTATCCTTGATTCAATATTATACTACTTAAAGACTATAGACTTGTAATTATTCTTGCTTGATATCTTGTATAAATACTTCAATACATTAAAAATGTATTGAGGAATAATAACATCATTTTTGTCAGTACACAAAAAAATAAGTCATAGCTTGACAAATTTTAAATATGCATATACTCATGTTACCTATACTCACATCATGATACAAGGCATCTCCTAGACAGATTAGAGCTCTGCTTTTTTATTAAATCATTAATATTATAATTAGGAGAGAAAGACAAGTAGTAGTATTTAATATGAAAATCTTAGTCCTTTAGTTGGATATTTGGTTAATTTACATTTTATGTGATAGTTGATATAATTGATTGATTTTTATAATCTCACTTTACTTAATTTGACCTAGTGCTATTACATTACCGGTTTTCTGAGTTCTTGCCTTTTTATGATTAATTGTGTATATTTTCATTATTTATTTTCCTCTCTTTTAAATTATATGTTTTCATCCTTTTGCTAATTCTTCAGTGGTTACCTTAGAGATAACAAATTGTATACTTGGATTATTAAATATAAATTGTCATTTTCACCACTCTAGAAAATTAGAACATTTTAAATTTGTGTATCAGTTCTTAACTTTTTTTTCATTCCTCTTATGGGTTTTAATTCTATGTATACTTTAACTCACACAGGTTATTGTTATTTTATTTTAATGGTAAATTTTTATTATATTATAGCCATATTTACTCTTCATAGTGTCATACCTTCTTAGACTTAAGAGCTTCCTTATAGAATAATTCTTTGCTTAAATATTTTATTTAGTATTTCTTTTAGTACATGAACGCTAATGGTAAATTACATCATTTCTTATGGTCTAAAAAGACCTTTATGTCCATTCATTATTGAAAGACACATTCACTTATTTAATTTCAGCACTTCGAAGAAGGTATTCCATTTACTGTGATTTCCATAATTTCTGTTAAGAATCAGCTATAAATCCAATTGTCCCTTCTTTAATAGGAATGCATCTTTTGTTGTTTGGCTTTTTTTAAGATTTGTCTTTGTTTTCATAGAACACTTGTTTTACTCTGATATGCGTAGGTATGGTTTTCTTTTAGTTTATATCATATAGGCTTTATACATCTCTTTCAGTCCCATCCATGTTGATACAAAAGTTGGATATACATCCTTTCTAATTGCTATGTAATATTCCATTGTGTATATGAACCATATCTTCTTTATCCATTTGTCTGTTGAAGAACATCTTGGCTCTTTCCAGAGTTTGGCAATTTTGCCCATTGCTGCTATGAACATTGGGGTACATATGTCCATTCTTTTCACCACATCTGTATCTTTGGGGCAAATATCGAGTAGTTAGTGCAATTGCAGGGTCATAGGGTAGCTCTATTTTTAATTTTTTGAGGAATCTCCACACTGTTTTCCAAAGTGGTTACACCAACTTGCATTCCCACCAACAGTGTAAGAGGTTTCCCTTTCTCCACATCTTCTCCAACACTTGTTTCCAGTCTTGTTAATTTTGGCCATTCTAACTGGTGTAAGGTAGTATCTCAATATGGTTTTGATTTGAATCTCCCTGATGGCTAATGATGATGAATATTTTTTCATGTGTCTGGTAGCCATTTGTATGTCTTCTTTGGAGAAGTGTCTATTCATATCTTCTGCCCATTTTTTAATATAGCTATCTGTTTTTTGGGCTGCGATCACTAAGACAGCATGGTACTGGCACAAAAACAGACACATAGATCAATGGAACAGAATAGAGAGCCCAGATATGGATCCTCAACTATATGGTCAACTAATCTTTGACAAAACAGGAAAATATATCCAGTGGAAAAAAACAGTCTCTTCAATAAATGGTGCTGGGAAAATTGGGCAGCTATGTATAGAAGAATTAAACTTGACCATTCTCCTACACCATACACAAAGATAAACTTGAAATGGATGAAAGACCTCAATGTGAGGCAGGAATCTATCAAAATCCTAGAAGAGAACATAGGCAGTAACTTCATCAACATTGGCCACAGCAACTTCTTTCAAGACATGTCTCCAAAGACAAAGGAAACAAAAGCAAAAACGAACTTTTGGGATTTTATCAAGATAAAAAGCTTCCACACAGCAAAGGAAACAGTCAACAAAACAAAGAGGCAACCTACGCAATGGGAGAAGATATTGCAATGACACCACAGACAAAGGGCTGATATCCAAGATTTATAAAGAACTCCTCAAACTCAACACCCAAAAATCAGATAAACATGCTATTTTTTCTTTTTATTCTCTGAGGAAGCTGAGGCAGTATAGGGAGCATTGAAGGAGGAGAAACAATTCCTGGAACAAAAATACAAAAAAAATTTTTTTTTAATTAAAATAAATTTAAAAAAAAGAAAAAAGCTGACTCCATTCTTTGAATTTATCATTAGAGTTTGTCCAATACAGGGGTCAAGCTATAGAAAGGAAAATCACAAATTCAAATGAAATAGGAGGGTTTCTGTTTTAATACATTGAACTAGATATATTAATTACTGAACTAAGGCAGTTTTTTAAACTAAAAATTACAGAAGGACTTTTAACTTCATAAAAATTATTAGAAAATTCATAAATCTTGCTCTAATAAAGTTATTCAGCTCATTTGATACAGTGGTCATCTTACTAAAACTAATGGATATCTATATCTTCACCTTATTTGAACTTTCATGGCACAGATAAAGTTGACAATTTTTCTCTTAATAAATAATGCCACATTCTCTCGATTTTTCTGTTATAACTCCAGCCGAATCTCTTTTTATCTTTAAAAAGTTTCTTGAAGATAATTATTGTTTTCTTGCTTAGTGCTGTACTCTCAATGCTAGGATATGTGTGGCAGAAAATAGATACTCATCAAATATTTCATGAGAAACACCCTTAGTGACAGGCTAGCTAACTATTGGATTTCTTCAAACTTAGATATTGGATCTTATTCTTTACTCACTTATCTCTTTATCCTAGATGAGTGAAACCTTAAGGTGGTATAAAATATCATATATATGTTGATTTTCCTTATAACTCAATTTTTTTCTGATAGTATAACTGAAACTGAGCATCTTAACTTTAATGTTTTATGATGGGTTTTGGCCAATCCTGCTGGATTCAGTTTCTTATAATGTAAGGGAAAGCTGATTATAGATACCTACAAAGTGCTTGTTCATAACTGCAAGAAAATTAGAAATATGGTATATCATCATTAATGAATAATCTATGAACAACACAGCAAATTTAAGCTGTTGGCCAATAACTAATTGAACCATAAACTCAAATATAATGCAAGTGATTAACTAGTTTAAAAAAATTACAGTGATTTGAAATGCTACTTAGAATATTCTAATTCTAATTTGAATCTAATTTGAATGTAATTCAAATTTGAAAAATTCTAATTTAAATTCTAGTTTTAATTTGAAATTTAATTCTAATTGGAATATTTAATATTTTATTTTTTCTTAACTATTCTTATTTGTTTTTCTAATTAGATGTATATTAGATTTCTTCTCTTATATAAACTAATTATTGGCTCAGTTATCATCATTTTAATTTTTCTCAGAAGGCTAAAAACATTCTTGAACTACTTGACTAAATTTCTCCAACAGTTATCTGCTTTAATAAATAAACTGTATAATTTTCTATTCAAAAATTTTACTTTGGAATGCAACCTTTTTTAATTTTGGAGGGTTTCTCCCCCTGATAAATTTAGTTTTCCCAAGTTTAAATAAAATATAGTTTATAAATTTTTCCTAGTCTAGTTCCTGATGGTAAAGTAAATTTACCTTTATGGATGACTGCAATTCTTATCTTTCAAAACTAAATCTTTTTACACATCTATTTGGAGTTTTCCTCCTTTTTTCTTTTTCTTCTAATTTTGAAAAGGATAAGACTTTCCACCCTGGTATTGCATATTTTAGAGATAAGGTAGAATTCTCAATTAGAAAGGATAAAGTCTTTTTTCTATAAAGTTGTTTTTTGCTGGATTATGGGACTTTGGGCTGTAGGCTTATGCAATGAACAATGGGAAGGAACGTGTTTATTGTTTTCATGGACAACAAAGTATTGAAGACAGTAACAGTAGTTGCTGTCCCTTGAAATGAAAGAGATGGGTTGAGGTTTGTTTTCTATATACTGTTTCCTTTTCTGCTCTTGATTTCATTTCTTGTTTTTTGATCCTTATGAATGCTTATTCTAAGGCCTTTTGAGAAATGAAAATTCCACCAAGTATATTATAGCTATGTCAGCCCTGATGAGAAATCTTGTGTAGTTTTCCTTGTATTTGTTGTGATGACCAATATTTAACAGATTTTACACTCCCTTCTATCCTCTTACCTTAGAAGATTGAGATAATGAATCTTTCTTTTTTTTTTTTATTTAGCATATCATACATTAAAACAAAACAACACAAACCTGGGGCTTGATATTCCTATAAAATATATCTGTTCAGGGCAGTAACAGAAAAATAGAAGGGTTTTTTGTTTTTCCACTGCCCATGATTTGTACTTTTATTCCATACACCTGCTGCTTCAAATGTGATAGTTGTCTGAATTAAGCAGCCAAACAAAACAAAACAAGAACAAAAACAAAAAAACCTCTACAGATAAATCCTTCCTTTGTTTCTGCTACCTGACTGGCAACAAGCATTTGATCCTAATTTCATCCCAATCTCATAATGTTTGTGAAACATTCATGACTATCTAGTTTTAATATTATTATTTTATGGGGGTTTGAATATTGCCATATTACTTTTGAGGAAAGGAGTTTAAAATCAATTCTCTTCTGACATCATTTCCCTTAAAACAGTTGACATTAGCATTAAAAGAAAATATATTTATTTTTTTATTTACTGTGTCATGAGCTTGTATATTCACTTAACTTAAAGGCCAAATTAGATGGTCACAGTTTAAGTTCAGTTGGTATGGTCTTGAAACCTGAATACAGTATTGTTTTGAAACAAAAAAAGTGTAATCTGATTTTTCTAGAGGCATATCTAGCAGATCACATCTGAAGCAAAGCAGAATTTCTGGTTTTGCCTCACCAGTGAGCCAAAGAGAAGAAAAACAATTAACTACAATATCAGAGGCTTATCATTTCTCTTACTGTGTGAACCTCCAAAATTTATACTTGTTAGAGCAGAAAAATATTAATGTTATCTTCCCTTACCACTTAGCCTCATTTATCCCACACAGAATAGTCAATTATTATTCCAAGTCTCATACTTTCCTCATGGAATGGCATATAAGATCTTCCACTAAACCTGACTTCTCTTCCACATCCATTTTACAGCTGACAGAGCAATGTGTGCCACTTCTTTCAACAGAGATGTGGATTCACATGTGAACAAAAATTATTCAGGCCAATATGATTTTTGGGATTTTTATCCTCCTTAAAAACCTACTTTTTGAAATAAACTACTTTGAGAATATTATCCTCTTCTATTTATGTTCAATGTCGGCTACTTATTTCAACTGGCTCTTACAATTCATTTAAGACACTGGCACAAGTTTGATAGTTAACTATTATCTCTAACAAGAGTAACCCATAATCCTGGTGAACTTCTGTTGCAACAATCTAAAGTAAACATATGTATTGTAAACAACAACTTCTCGTCAACAAAGATTTTCTCTTCTTCATGCACGCTGAAGCTTTATCGCACTCCCTCAGTTTTACAACCATTCTATCATTCCAGTAGATACTGGAGATATAACTTATGCAGTGTTCTAGCCCAAGAAAGAGATTTAGTGGTCACCAAAACATTATATTTCCAGTGGGGGAAGAAGGACAAACAAAATAAATAAACAAGTAAATAGACAACATTATGATAAAATTAAAATTTACAATCTTTATTTGTTTACCTTGTCAAATTTCTTGTAACAGGTATTTGAAAATTTGACACTCAAATCACTAATTTACTGTTCTTGGGATCAAATGTGAAGTTTTTTCATAATATTCATGTTTTAGAATAGTTTTATAATTATTAAAAAGTAGTGAAGAAATACAATTTCCATCTATACCCATAGTCAGGTTCTACAATTTATAGTGCTGATTTTAGTATGGTACATTTGTTACAATTAATAGACCAATATTGATACATTATTAGTAACTAAAGTCTTCAGATTTCCTTAGTTTTTACCTAACATTCTTTTTGTGTTCCAGGATCCCAACAAGGATACTTCACTGTATTCTGTTATCATACTCTTATCTGTGATGGTTTCTCTGACTTCTGATTTAGATGACCTTGACAGTTTTGAAGAGTACTGGTCAGATAGTTTGTAGAATGTCCCTCATTGGGATTTGTCTGATATTTTGCACATGATTAGATTAAGGTTATGGGTTTTTTGGAGGAAGATCATAAAGGTAAAGTGCTATTTTCATCACATCACATCATATCAACACTATATACTATTAACATGACTTATCACTGTTGATATTAACTTTGATCACCTGTCTGAGATGGTGTTTGTCAGGAATTCTCCACTGTAATGTTATTTATTTCCTCACACTTTCCATATTATATTCTTTGTAAAGATGTCACTGTTTACAGCCATACTTACAAAGTGGAGAGGTATGACCCACCTCCTAGTGGACAGAGTATATATATAAATTTTCTGAGTATTCTCTTCCATTTATTTATATATTTATTTATTTATGAACTTATAGAACTTGATATTCAACTTTGGTCTATAATCCAATACTAATTTATTTGTTTTCTCAAATATTTCTACATTGATCTTTTGGGAGCTCTTTCAGTTGGCTCTTGTGTCTCTTTGTCATACTTTATCAGCAGGGTATCCTTGGGAGCACTTTCTTAATTTCTGTCATTACAAGATGTTTCATGGTTGTCTTGTATATTTCCTGCCCAGTCCTAAAACATTTCTTCATAGAGTCTTGATTATTTACTTATTGAGAATGATGTTAGTAAAAAAGATCTGGGCAAGAATACTATTGTGTTTAGGCCCTCACAGCTGACAGAGCAAGGGGGTTATATAAAGTATATAAAATATATTAATTTCTAATTTCCCATCCCTATGCTGAGAGTATATACTAGCCTCCATGACCTTCATTTATTTCACAAAATTTGCCTTTGAGTATCTACATATAATATTTTTTGACGTTAAAAAAAGAAAAAAATATTTTTTGAGGTTAAAATATCATTTCTTATAGGAACTCCATTGTTATTTTGATTCCTAAATTTTATTCATTCTTCAGATTAAATATAACTATCATTTTTGTTCTTTTTTTCCAGCCAATGTTTCTATTATATACTTTCATACTTTTAGACTCATATAGTGCCATTTAGTGAATATTTCATATTATATTTGTGTATCTAGTAATATAGCTACACTATATGATTAATTCAGCAAGAAGTCTCTTTGTATCTTGGTAACCACTGTATCTTCTGTAACATAAATTATACCTCACATAGGACTTGCACTCCCTTTATCCTCCATCCCCATGCTCCCACACACTCATTCTCTCTCTCCTTAAAAAAATAAATAAATAAAACTCTTAAAAAAAAGAAAATTGAAAAGAATCAACAACAAGAAAAACTCCAGGAACTAATAAGCAATTATAGCAAGATTACAAGATATAAGGTTAATATACAAATCAATTGCTTTTCTGTATAACACCAGTGAAAAAGTGGAACTTGGTATTGTAAGCTCATTACCATTTACATTAGCATCCCTCCAAATGTGATACTTAGAATAAATATAAAAAATATATATACTATCTATTTGAGGAAGACTATAAAATTCTGATGAAATAAAAGAAGAACTAATTAAATGTAGAGCTATACATGTTCTTGGATAGAAAGACTCAATGTTTTCTAGATGTCAGTTTGTCCCAATTTGATCTATATATTCAACACAATCCCAAACAAAATCACAGCATTTTATTTCGTGAATATCAAGAAACTAATTCTAAAGTTTATATGGAGAAGCAAAAGACCCAGAAAAGCCAACCAAATATTGAAGGAAGAGAACAAAGTTGGAGGACTGACACTACCTGAATTGAAGACTTACTATAAAGCTAAAATAATTGAGATATGTGATATTGGTGAATGGATACACAAATAAAACAGTGGAAAGAATAGAGAGCTCAGAAATAGACAACCATAAATATAGTCAACTGATCTGTGATGTAGGAGCAAAGGCAATACAGTGGACAAAGTAACAGTCCTTTCCACAAATGGTTCTAGCAAAACACGGCATCCATATGAAGAAAAAAAAAAAGACTCTGGACACCGATTTTATTCTACAGAATAATTAGCTCAGACAGATCATAAAGCTAAATATATAATTTAAAACTTTGAAAGTACTAGAAGATAACATAAGAGTAAACCTAGATGACCGTGGGTATAGAGACGTTTTTAGATACAACAATGAGGACACAATCCACAAAAGAAATAACTGATAAGTTGGCTTTCATTAAAATTGAAAACTTCTCTGTGAGAGACATTGTCAAGAGAGTGAGAAGACAAGCCACATCCTGGGAGAAAATATTTGCAAAGAGACATGTGATAAAGGACTCTTACAAAGAACTCTTAAAACTCGACAGTAAGAAAATAAGAACCTGGGGCACCTGTGTGGGTCAGTGGGTGAAGTGGCTCCCTTTGGCTCAGGTCATGATTTCAGGGTTCTGGGATTGAGCCTCTAGATGGGTTCTTTGCTCAGCAGGGAGTCTGCATCTCCCTCTGCCCTTCCCCCCAACTCATGCTCTTTCAAATAAATAAATAAAATCTGTACAAAAAAAAGAAAACAAGAACCTGATTTAAAAATGAATCTCATGGGGCACCTGGGTGGCTCAGTGAGTTTAACCTCTGCCTTCGGTTCAGGTCATGATCTCAGGGTGCTGGGATCGAGCCCGCATTGGGCTCTCCACTCAGCAGGAAGTCTGCCTCCCCCTCTCTCTCTGTCTGCCTTTCTGCCTACTTGTGATCTCTTTCTGTCAAATAAATTTTAAAAAAATCTTTAAATAAATAAATAGATAAATAAAAATGAACCTCAGACCTTGACACCTCACCAAAGAAAATATACAGATGCCAAATGAGCATAAGAAAAGGTTCTCAATATCATATATCATAAGGGAAATGCAAATTAAGACAATAGTGGTACAAACTTCACACCTATTAGAATGGCCAATATCTGAAACACTGACACCACTAAATGCTGGCAAGGATGTGGAGCAACAGGAATTCTCATTCATTGACGTTGGGAATGCAATATGATACAGCCACTTTGGAAGACAGTTTATCAGTTTCTTATAAAACTAAATACACTCTTACCATATGATCCGGCAAACATGCTCCTTGGTATTTACTCAAAGGAGTTAAAAACATATGTCCACATAAAAATCTGCACATAGATGTTTAAAGCAGCTTTATTCATAATTGCCAAAACCTGGAAGCAAGATGTCCTTCGGTGGGTGAATGAATAAACAAACTGTGGTTCATTATTCAGTATAAAAAATAAATGAATTATAAAGCCATGAAAGGACATGGAAGAACTCATATGCATGTTTCTAAGTGAATGAAGCCAATGTGAAAAGGCTGTATCTATTGCATGATACCAATTATATTCCATTCTGGGGAAGGCAAAATTATGGAGACAGTAAAAAGATTAGTGTTTGCCAGGGCTCTGGGGGAGGGAAGAAAGGATGAATTAGTAAAACAAAGGAGTTTTTAAGGCAGTGGAACTGCTGTATATGATAAAGTAATACTGGATACATTCCATTATATATAGGTCAAAACCAATGCACCATACAAAGAGTGAACCCTAATGTAACCTATGGTTTTTAGTTAATAATAAAATATCAGTATTGGCTTCTCAATTTTAACAATGCTAATAGAAAATGTAAATAAAAGGGGAATGAGATGGGACTGGGAAGAAGTGATATTAAGGGAACTTTATATTTCCACACAATATCTCTGTAAACTGTTAAAAAATTCTATTAATTAAAGAAGAAAAGTACAGTGTGCTGGACAAATAAATTCACATTCAATATAGGTACAGTTTTTCTTTGTCAACGTAAAAATAAAATTTATATCATACAAACAAGAATGGAGCAGTTCTAAAAAAAAATGCTTAACCTAAAAAAAGGCAATTTGACCTGAAAGAAAATCAGTGGGGTTAGTTATGTTATATGTTGGTATAGGAGTGATTCTTTACACATCAGAGCAGAGAGTCAGCAACCATATATTCAAAGGCAAGCTACGAAGGAATCAGAGGTAGTGGAGAAAGAATAATATTGACTATTACTTACAGAGAGTTATTTATCTGGAAGTTTTAGTGAATATGAAAAATAATCATTGCACAAGTGAGTTGCACATCTTAAAAAATATCATGTAAACCATTACATATAAAATTTTAAAAAACCAGGTACCCTGCCTTTTGGATATCTGAGTCAAGTAGATGGAATACAAAAGACAACTGCAAATTAAAAGGTGTGAAAGATGACTAAAAAGGGCACTGATAACAAACTGCAAATGAGGCAAAGTTGGAAGTGATCATAACTGTATGCTTTCACTAGAAATGCAAAAGAGGAGTTCAAAATTACTCCTTATGGTGGATAAAAATGGAAAAGCTCAATCAAGGTGATAAGTAAAAAGGTCCTTTTCAAGGAAGCTTCCTTTTTACATGTGTTCATCTATCTTGGAGACACTGAGCTAGATTCACTGTCAGTCTAGATACAACTTGGTTTTGTCAAAGAGGGAGGAACGATTGCAGAGAAGGAGTTATTAGGGCATTGAATGATATGTACAGTGGATTTAATTAGGGCAAAGTGATAAGTGATGGTTTTAGCACAAGAATTAACACAGATGGTCAAAAGGACAAATTTAGTATCTTCAATCTGGAAAATGTCAGGCTTAGCATAGATAATGAAGTCCTAGAAAATAAAGAATGAAATAAAGGCTCTACTGAAATGGCAAATGATTTTAGGGAGGAAAGCATGCACACACTATTCTTAGAATTCCTAAATAGATAATGACTACATTAGCTTAGCCTAGATTATCTGCTATAGTAATGTAATGAATGTGAAAATTGAAAACTTGTCAAGATAATAAATATTTAAAAAATCAGAATTTTTATTTTAAAAAGAAAATAATAAAGTATAATGACTATAATTCAAATTTTATATTGCTTGTTATTAAATATTTTTCTACCTAAATATATTTATAACCCAGTTCATTTTAAAATGGTAATTATATCTATAGAAAATATTTAGAAAAGCTGAGCTTTGATCATTATTTATTATTTCTTGACATAATCTGCAAATTAATACTGAAAAAATTAAGTTAGGTATCTATATTCCTTATGCAATATAAATTCCAAGTCAAATTCTATTGTAGAAAGAATTGATATGCTATTATTCAAATTTGAGGTATCTAAAGGGCAGTATTATCAACAGAAAGCACTTGAGATTTTAAACTAAAGAAAGAACAAACAGGTATAGGCTTTTTTTTCCTAAAGATTTTATTTATTTATTTATTTGACAGAGAGAAAGAGAGATCACAAATTGGCAGAGAGGCAGGCAGAGAGAGAGAGGGAAGCAGGCTCCCCGCCAAGCAGAGAGCCCGAGGTGGGGCTCTATCCCAGGACACTGAGATCATGACTGGAGCCAAAGGCAGAGGCTTTAACCCACTGAACCACCCAGGCACGCTTACTATTGGCTTTTTAATTGAATACTAAAAATGTGTCTTTTATTATACCTGAGACACTTAGATTTTTCATTTGAACACCATAAGCATTTCAGAGCCTGTAATTTTACATTAAATAATCATTGACATGGTTTCTTTATCCAGGTTATTGCTTAATAGAAGTCTGTGAAGGTAAATGTTAGTTAACAAAGAAACTGCTTAGACATGTGGATAGTACAATGATGCTAGAGAAAATACACACACACACACACACACACACACACATCACAGAGGAAGGGAGGGAAGGAGAGAGAAAGGGACAGAGGAAAAGATGAGAGAAAGATGTTGCCACCAACAAACAAAATAAGTGTCTTTGTGGCAAAGATTCAGAGTGAAAATGAAAGCAGTAACTGAGATAGCAGCCCTAGATATGTCAGACCCCAGATTCATATATAAGTAGTTAAGACAATAAGTAAACAAGTAGTTGTTTACTTATTACTATTTCTAATTATTCAGAATACTGGAAGCAAGATTACCACTTTTAAAGCAGAGGCTGCTATTGAACTTTGTTCATAAAGGAGTCCAAAAAAATATGTAGGCAAATGTCCGTATAACCTATGCCTATATGAGAATTGGAAGAAGCCATATTCAACTGACTGTATCTTCAGTATTATATCCTTACCACTGCAGGAAAGATAAAAGCACCTAAAAATGAGCTCATTGTTTATTAAGTATTATCAGAAGCTAGGGAGAGGCTATAGGAAAAAAAATAAAATAAAACAAAAGAAAATAAACTAATAAAACAATGGAAAGAGAAAAACAGATTAATTCTTGATACACCTGAAAACAAAAATCCAAAGAATATGAGCAAAACTAGGAAAGTAAAAAACAGTAAAATAAAAATTAGAATACAGTTTAATTAAATGAAAATAATAATTTGACAATAATTATTAATACATAAATAAATGGACAGATGTATCATGTGTATGGATGGCTTACATTCCACATAGAATTATTTCTTCTGTAGAGTGGGAGATAGTGATCATTTCATTTTTCCTCTATACCTACTTAATTTCCCCAGAACAGGTTATTAAAATGATGTTCCATTTCCCACTACCATACAGAGCCCTGCTGATCATAAATCACAATGTGCTTGAGTTTGTTTATGGGCTCACTATTCTATTATTTTTATTTATTCTCCTAACCTTAGGCAGTATATCTTAATTGCTATAACTTTATCATAATTTGGATATCAAGTAAAGTAAATCTTTCCTCCTTGTTTCCTTCTTGAAGACCGTCTTAGCTATTCACATGGTCATTTGCACTTGTGAATTCTGCAATCAGCTTGTTAAGCTTTTTCTTTTTTCTTTTTTGGGATTTTAGTTGTGATTGTATTTTATCCATAAATCAAGGAAGAAAAATTTGCATCTTTAAAGTAGTGATAATCTGTTGCATGAACAAAGTCTATTCTCCATTTAATTATCCTTTCTCTTGATAGAGCTGTGTAGTTTCCTAGATTATCTAAGTTATTTAATATTGTTGGTGATATTGCAAATAGTATCTTATTAAAATATGCTCTTTTGTAAATTAATTTTTGAAGATATCTAATAATACTTTTAAATAAATAGCACACAGCTATCATTGTTATGTATTTGTTTACTTATTATTTTCAGTTACTCTCACTAAAATGTTAGTTTTCTATGGGAATCGTTGTCTTATCATTCTATCTCCAATACATTGACAATATCTTGCATACAACTAATCTTAATAAATATTCACTGAATAAATAATTTATTGAATTAATTAATGTGAAACAAAGACCATACTTTAAAAAATCCAATTAGTAAAGCCTCATGAACAACTGTACTCAATTCTTACTTGTTTCTCATCTGCATTTCTTGCCCATTTTAATAACCTCAACTCAACATACCCACCATCCCACCACCATTTTAAACATATACTTTGCTCTAACTATTACGTACCTTATGGAACGTTGCTTCTTTTCCCTTCATTCTCTCTTTTCTACTTACCTCTAACTATCACTAGTTGTGTGTAGAGAACATAATAATGCAGATAGATGGAAGACAGGCATGCAGAAAGAAGGAGAAGTGAGAAAGATAAGAGAGAGAAAAATCAGGATTTACAAACAGGCAATTATTTCAATTTCTTCTTTCACCATGTATTCCCAGAAACTCTTTGACAAGGAGTGAATATTACAAGGTCTGGTAATGCACACTTTTATGCAATAGGAAGGCAACTGTGGATTTGGTTATTAGATGCATTCTGTTAATGAAAAAAAAACCTCTCAAATAAAAATAGATATACATAAATCAAAAGCATCAGTAAAACATCAAATACATTAATTCATGAGATATGCTTGGCCCCATGACTATCACAGGATAATACTTTCATTTATTTTTTATTTACCTTTTGTTTGTTTTGTTTTATTTACTCTAACAGGCTAACAGTTACTTCAATTGATGCCCAACAGTTAAGAAGACTTGAGGTCTCTAGAACTAAAGTTCTTTATATCATTTCTAGGATTCTTTTCTCTCTCACTGACATACTTCACCTTTGGTAAAAATTGTGGCTGAGTATAACTTTCTGCCAAGAATTAAGAGTCAGTTTCCAATTCTTGTCCTAGACTTGAAGGAACAAGTATGATGTATCGCTACTCACATCATATTCGTAATTCTTTTACAGAGTACAAATAAAATATCCTGAAATCATGAAACTCCAAGTTGTCAGTGGCCACACATCAACTGTTTTTTCAAATATCATTGATTATAATTTCCTTTTACTTAATAAAGGAAGCAACCACACCAGTAGGACAAAAACTATTTGCAGTTCTGGATGAGAAGGGAAGAATGCCAGTTTATATTCCCATCAAATGATATGCCTCTATACTGAGACTTCCAACAAAGGTGTTAAATGCATCTCAAAAGTCTTGATACAGTTCAATTCTTACAACTGACCTCCTTTTTCATCTTTGAAGATATATTCAATAATATGAAAATAATGAAAATTAAAGAGAGCTGCAGCAAAGTTAGGCTTTTCACATGATTAAATTGCTCAAAAATGAAGAAAGGAGTATATAGTGAAATTGAAAAAAGTGTAAGTTGAAAAATAAATCTGGTATTAAGAATGTAAATTAGTTTGGTTTGCACATAGGAAGTGAAAATTGGAACCCTATTTCTTTATTTTACCAAAGTAGGATAATGATTTGTTGGCTATTTTAGGATACCAAATAAAGAAAATTCCCAATCATAAAATCTTGAACTGGATTAACTCTATGTAAATCAACTTAAGAAAGAACTACAAACACGTAGAAGTCTGAACTACAGAATATTTTTCCTCTCTTGGTTATGAATAACTTTTGAAGTCGTACTATTAACCTCAGGTGACACCAGGTTAGAAAAATATACAAATAAGTAAGATATTTCCAATATTTTCTCTGAATATAAAGAGTGGTATAAAAATTTTGTTTCACCTCTATTATTCAAATCTTCTTTCATTCATTTCTTCATTCATGAAATATAAAACTGCATTTAAAAATAAAATGAGGGTGCCTGGGTGGCTCAGTGGGTTATAGCCTCTGCCTTTGGCTCAGGTCATGATCTCAGGGTCCTGGGATCAAGCCCCACATCAGGCTTTCTGCTCAGCAGGGAGCCGGCTTCCCCTTCTCTCTCTGCCTGCCTCTATGCCTACTTGTGATTTCTCTGTCAAGTAAAGAAATAAAATCTTTAAAAAAATTTTTTAAAAATAAAATGAGCATTATCATGATCTTTCCATATATACAAAAGTGCAGAAGACAAGTTTACATCCTTTGTGATCTTTACAACATTTTTTGGGCGGGAGAGAAAATATACATATCAGGAAAAAAGGAAGAGTTGTTTTTACAAACTATAGAAATGATCCCTGAAACTATAGTCTTGGAAGAGTTGTTTTTAAACATTCAATGAAATAAATGAAAGTCGATGAAAATTATATGACCAAGTATTTATAGCACTATATTCAAAACATCTTCACATAACACATGTAAAACGATGATGTTTATGGTACATTAAAGTAGGGAGATGCAGCAGGACCAGTCCAGGACATGTGGCCACACTAACTTTCATCTGGATGCTGAGAAAAAGAATAGCTCAACACACAGGCAATTCATTTGTGGTACATCCATGTATACTAAACAGTTTACACCAGGTGTCAAGACTTGCCTCAGGGAGTACCCAGGAGGTTGATAGGAAGAGTCTCCCTGGATTTGTTGACTTCTGAATCTCATATTAGATATACATCAATCCATACATGAACATTTTAGATTAATAATAAAAATAGAAGAATCTATGGAAACATATAGATTAGAAGAATATCATGTGTGAAGAAAACAGTTTGGGTTAAGACAGAACTAAGGTTTTCTAAGGTGCATGTAAAAATGTGGTGAAAGTGTCACTTTAGTAGAAGCTGTGATTCGATATAATGAACTGAGATTTTATGTGAATCACATGTAGGAAGGAATAGTTATTAGAATATTTGAAAAGGTTCTGACAGTTTTGTGAAATAGTTTCTGTCTTTGGAGGTGTTACAACAGGAATTATATATTTTCCTAATAAAAAAAGTAAATAAGTAAAATAAAATGCAACTTTATTTTAGCAAAATTAACTATTACTATCTTAATAAAAATAAATATTAAAACAAGTAAATTAATTAAATTTAAATAGAGAGTAATTTCCCAAAAAAGCTTTTATACTTCCTGAAAAATATTTTAGTTGGCTTTGTCAGGAATGAATGCCCTATCACCTAGCAAGAGCATGTTCTTGATCTGACTTACAGTCTCTGAAATCTTTAATATTTTCTCACATATGCAAGCAGAAGCACATACACACCCAAAAAAGAATAGTGAAAGTATATCTTGAAATTGTATCTCTTGAAATTACTTATTCTCTTTTATAAGACCAAGTACATGGTTATATGATTAAAAGAAGGTTTGTATATGAACACCTCCAACTTCACTCCTTTCAAACTAGCCATTTAATCTTGAAATTTTGGGTGAATTCTTGGGAAAGTTTACAAATTCTATTGATTTTTTTCATGACTTCGTATATCCCATGAGAGGAAGTGGGAATTTTTTTGTTAAACTTTGTCATTTAGGTTACCTGGGATATTAATATGATAATGTATTTTTATAAAACATTAATAAAATTGAGTATACTATGTTAAACTATGAATTACTATAAAAACATGTGAAAGTTCATAAATTTTGTTAATAAATACAAAGTTAATATTTTATTAACTTTATTAATAAAATTAATAAATTATTTGAGGAAATATGTAAAAGGCTTTTGAAAAGCAGTGATTCAAATTCTGGAATATAAAGGGTTTTTTAAATTTTAAAACCATATAGACATACAATTAATAAATAAACATAAAATCGATTAAAATTTATTTTGAATTTTCATTGCCATCATTGAACAGTATACTTTGGATACAGAAATAAGTTTTAATTAATTTTCTATGTTGCATACAAGCTATTACAAATACACATATAATGCAAAATAGTTTTTTTTATTAGTTACTCAAAGTATGACCACATACTTCAAAAAAATCTTGAAAACTATAGCCACGAGAAATGTCTATCACTAGCATGCAGATTTTATGTGCCCCCAATTTTGCACTCTGTTGAAAATGGTCTCTCATGTAAGCTACAGTAAGTTCTAGTTTTGAACCAGATCATGGATAGGTACTGGTTTTTGGTTTTTTGTTTTCTAATTAACCTTATATCAAGAGATCTTGTCATAAGCTTCAATACCTAAATAAGGTTTGTAAATGTAATAGGATAAAATAACATGACAGCAGCATATATAAAAATATAGTTTATATTGTTAGAAACCAATTGGGATGATTTGTGTATCAAAACAGCTGGGTAGTGAAGTCCAATGTTAAAGTACTAATAGGGTGGGAGGCAGGGCAATCATGTCCTATGTTCTTTTATAGAATGAATCATTGTTCCACATTGAATCTTTGCATCTTTGCAATGCAGTGTGAAGGATGCTGACACAATCAATAATTCCCTCTTAAAAAAAAAATTCAAAGATTCAATGTGAATAACATTATCCTATTTTCTCAAAAGCCCTTTCCTGCATTGAGTAATATGGCTTCAGACAAGAATTCCAACTGAGTTGTGGCATAAAAAAAGATTACAAGGATTCAGTAGATCAGCAGGAAGCACAAAAAGAAAGCACCCTTTTTTGCAACTAGTCTGATTAAACCTAATGATCTAAGATAAAATTAAGATAACTAACTTATTATCAATATCTCCCCTAAGATTTTGCTTCCCTATTTGTTCAAAGTGAACAAATACCTGCTACATTTTCTGAAAAGGTTTTATTCTCACTTTTTTTCTTAGACTTAAGACTCTTTATTCTTGATTGGATCCTAAAACATCAATCACATAAACAGGAATGATTCCTTCCTATGCTTTCAGTGGAAAGCCTCTGTGACTGTTCCCAATCCCCCACATGCTGGATAAAACCCAAGGGAGCTAAACTTTTATTTCTTATTTTCTTAAAATGGGTAACAAAAGAATCTATTAATATGGTAATTCTTTTCAGTTTATTCAATAAGAAAATACTTCTCTCTGACTAATATTTAATAGAATTAAGTAAATGCTATTTTATCTGATTATTTTTAATATCAAATATCCTTTCATACTTTAATCCTTGATTAATTTGAAAGGAAATATGTGTAAATAGGAAAAATTAGTTAACTTTTTAGGTAACAACTATACATTAAGGTTTTGCATGTATAATCATGCTATATAGTACTTTTAATTCTAAATCTTAAAGGTGTTGTTCTTTTCCTTTATATGATATATATATGAAAAAACATTGGACACAGTTATAGCAATTGATTTTGTGCCAAAAGATTTTGGCAACAGTCTATAATTGTACTGATAACCCCATTAACTGAGCCATTTCTTTTGATCATTATAAAGATATTACCAAGAAAATTGAGCCAACACATGAAATAGGAGATGAGCCATAGTGTCCAGGATAATAAAGAAGCTAAATTTTCATCACTGGAAGTTAACTAATTATATTTCACTATAAGTAACATCTTTTAGAGAGACAACTGGTAGAAATTGTAAAAATAAAGATATTACACGGTTTTTTTTTTTTTTTCCAAGATGGTCTTCTCCACTATTTCAAAAAGTTTGATTTTTCCCACTTCGTTGTCAGAACAAATGGCGCTAGTGGAACAAATGGAATCCAGTGCAACTTGGAAATAAATTAAATTCGTGAGACTAGACTCCAGAATGTTAAAATGAGTTGATCTCATCTTAACCTAATAAACACGGACATATGTGGAGGCTTATTTTAGGTTATTCCATCATCAAAATTACATACTCATATCTCCTATTTAAGAGCACATCTATATTTCATTTTGAAATTATAGTCATAGACTCTGTAGCATGTATAGATTTGCAAAGTAGTCAATTTCCATTTATACATACTTAACTTCCCTTAAAACCATAGATTAATTCATTGAATTAAACAAAGCATGAAATAGATAATGCTAGCCAAATGTTTCTGAGAGAGTTCAAACTTCAGGTAATTATAGCATTGATGGATGATTCTTATGTTATCTTACTGGGACCCAGAATGCCTAATATAGTATATTTTTAGAAAAGATGACATATCTATTTATGTTCTTTCGAATAATTTCAAGCCTAATGATGCACACATAAACTGTCAATGGTCTTTATATATGCAAAGTGATCATGAAATATTTCATAAAATAGAATTCAAAATTTAGAAATCAGTGTTAATAATTATGGAATAAATATATGTGCAAACGCAGCTATTATTAAGGAAGAGTTTAAATAGAGGTAGGAGTTATTGTGAAGTAGGTATATTTGATTTCTGACCTTTGCTATAGTCAAATTTGATTTTGTATTTTTAAAGAAAAAAGCCTTTGCTTTTTTCTAAATATTTATTTACTTATTATTTATTTATTGTTATTTTTAGAAACCCTTGTGTCAAAAGCTTTCATTAGATCACTATGAGGAAATTGCTCTGCAAGGTAGAAAATCCCAACCATCCTTTCTGCCTTTAGATTATATTTCTGTAAAGATTAACATAAATAGGGGCACCCAGGTGGCTCAGTGGGTTAAAACCTCTGCCTTCAGCTCAGGTCATGATCTCATGGTACTGGGATCGAGCCCCGCATTGGGCTCTCTGATGAGCAGAGAGCCTGCTTCCCCCTCTCTCTCCACCTGCCTCTCTGCCTACTTGTGATCTCTCTGTCTCTGTCAAATAAATAAATAAAATCTTTAAAAAAATGATTAACATAAAGATGCTTAAGTCTATGTAACATATTTACATATAAAATCATTTTAGTCAAGTTTGCATCTTGAGATTTATCTGTCATTTCAAACTGAAATAATTTTGCACTTATCAAAGGTTCATCAATTTTAAGAAGGGAAAAATATGGGAGGAGGGTGAAGAGGGTAAAGAAGCCATTCAAACACAGAAAGCTCATTAAAAGGACAGCAGGAAATCAGAATCAAAACAAATCATTTATTTGCTACTTTAACCAACATATAGTTAATGTACCAAACCTTATTTTGATCTGACAGTACAAACAATGTATGAATCACACTTTCTAGAAGTTCATTGTCTATAATAGAGCTTACAACCCTCCCAAGAACATATAGTCTCTCATCTTGATTAACCTGCAGACACTTCTTTAGAATTCAAAAGAAAATAGTCCTACAGAAAATTTTCTTCCTTCAACAGATATAGTGTTTCATGAATATATGTATATAGCATTCTAAGAAAGAGATCTTCTCTGGATTATATAGTTTTATAAATTATTCTAGCAAGAAAACAGGTATCTTTCTGAATATAGGATATGGGATATCCAAAATATAGTATACTTTGAGGAAATAAGCTGAATATAAAAACTGACATAGAAATCAAGACGTAAAGAAATAAATATTACCTTTGGCTAGTAGGTAAAGCTTTGGGTTTTCTTCAAGAGGGCAACTAGAAATGATGTGATGTGAAATGTTTCTTATAAGTTCAAAGAAAGAAAAAACTGACTGAGAGTTAGATAATGTTTTCAATTGTTAGCCCTATAAATATCACTGTTTATGGATTAAGATATTTCAAATATATAACAGCATCCCTGAAATTGGACAGAGACATAGAAATTTAACACAAATTTCAATTAATAGTTTCATATTACTGCAAAATAAATACAGATATCATTTTAAAATATATATTTCTATGAATGAGTATGAGCTAATGATGTAACTGCAACATTATTATATTAGTGTTGAAAAATATGACTATATTCATATTCTTAATTTATCAACATATTTGTTTTTCCAACACTAGATGTAATATTATTATATGTGAAAAGACTGCTGAGTGACCTTGAAATTTTGGTGATATTTTTTAGTTTTTCTTAGGAAAGTGGAAAGAAATCATGATTATCACCCTGCATTGCTCTATAATTTTTTACTTAAAAAATTTTTGCAACAAATTCTGAGAATGCTCTCAGGAATGACTACATTCATGCAATATCAAGAATAGCAGCAACAGCAAGAACAAACATATTTTCATGAAATACCTAACAAGGTGAATCAAAAAAAGCTCCGTAAATTTTCACAGATTTGCAACAGTAAATAATATTAATAATTTCATGACCAAAAAAATAGATCTCAGTGTTTCTTTTTGGATTTGGGAAGGACAAAGACATAAACAAAAGCTATGAAAACTTTGAATAGTCTTGGAAAATTTAAATGGAAATATGTTTTTAATTCTAGCAAGCACGGTGGACAACTCATAGTCTTCAAAATTTCTCCTGTACATATTTTGCTCATCACTTTTCCTAAATTTACTATGATGTATCTTATTTAAATAATTAATGTGTTCTAATAATAGAGAACATTTAATAAATAATGTTACATAAAGGAGAAAACTCTCATGAATACAATGTAATGGTATTTTGTTTGGGACAGTCAGAAAATAGCTCTTGAAATTTACTTTTCGAAAATAATATAGTCTCTAGAAGTGAAAACCAAGTTTATCAAGTTTAAGGAGACAAGTTCTAAATGTGAAATTGAGACCATAAAATTTTGAATGAATCTACTATAGGAAGAACACAATTTGGACACAGAAGAACCTATCCAGTTTAACTGCTTTTTGGAAAGAAAAAAATCAAATAAAATTTTAAAATCCACATATTTCCAAAATAAAATAAAAGAGCTGAAGAGACATCTAATAACAATGTAAGAACTACTAAATCCTAATATGTAAGGGAAAAAGACTCAAATAGAAAAATCAAGTAATTGATTAAATTTAGAACAAGAAAAATATCAAGGAAAGTACAGCTGATGGCTCATTACAGGTGGTATGTTGCTGACAGTGTAAAATGGTGGAAGCTGAATGACTCAATTCTTGGATTTTTCATTTTTCTTTTTTTTTCCTGTTTAAAAATGATACTCACCCTGAAAAAAAATACCAAAACAAACAAACAAACAAACAAACAAACTTGAAGCAGTATTGACTTATGTAAACTAATCTAAGTATATTGATTATAAAATGAATCTAAATCAAATTACATTTATTTATCTTAACAAATTAGACCCCAATGTACTGAACTAGGGTATAAAATGCCCAAATTATTATTGTCATCATGTAAGGATTGCCAGGTCAAGAAAAAATGATAACAAAAATTGAAGATGAGCAAATGTTCCAATTTTCACTAGGGAAACAAAGTGGATTACACAAAACATTGAATGCAAAACTTAATGTCCATTTTGGACATGATTATCAGATGAATCAATAAAATAAAATGAAGGAACTATTAAAAATCATTGATCTGTAGAAAAGAGAATAGTTCAATATATGATTCAGCTTTTACAGACTATTTGTTTTCTATTGCTAGTGTAATAAATTACCACAAATCTAGTGGCTTACCAAAAATTATGCCATGGGAAAATTATTGATAGAACTGCACCCATTAAAAGAAGAAGAAAGAACAAAGAAATGAGAAAGCAGCATCTTTTCTGCCTTCAACTATTTAAATATTTCATACGAATAATCAGATTTTTTTGTTTGGCACTTTTTGAGTTGTTCAAAAATGTTAAAAATCAAAAGATTAAATAGTCAAGGAGAAAGCCGTATGGTTAAATAACTTACAATATTTGTTTTTCAAGAAAGATCTCTATCTTTGAAAGTCTTCGGGCATATTTGGATATGGAAAGGAAGGTCAAGCAATGGAAGGGAAGTTGGAGTAATGCTTTCCATGTGCTTCAAAATAATGTTTAGATTAGTTGTGATTTAAAGTTTCTATGTATTTCTGAGCTAATTTTCCTGGATCTTGTAATAAAAAGGAAGAACAAGAAAAAGTACTTCACATATTTGTTTTGAAGAGGCATATACCAATATTTTGATATTAAAAGAAAAACATACTCTATTCTATAATTTACTGAAATTCAAGTTGTTAATATTAAAAAAAAAGGAATAGGACAGATCTTGTTTCAACATCTTCTATACAAGTAACCTTCACAAATTGACAGTCAAGTACATAAGATCATCGATGGAGAGTTCTTAGGGAAATAAAAGAAAAAGTTTTGAGTAATAAAGGAACTAACTCTAAAATTTAAAGAATGAATGGAAGATAAAGTTTTGGAGAAGAAAATAATATATACACAGAGAGTTATCATCTCCCTTAATTTGAACAAGAAGAGGATGCCAGTTGCCCTAGTGAGAGTTTTGTCAGTGAAGCTGAAAGAATAAAAATTAGATGGCAAAAAGTTAAGAGAAGTTGCTAATGGGTACAGTTTTCTATAATGTCAAAAGTTTTTAATGTATAAATAGAGTCTTAAAATTTTAACTTCCACAAATGAAGTATAATGGATAACCAGAGAGGCACTTCTATACCATTTATTAAGAACTCATTATTAAATACTTAGCCATAATCATCTATGCTCAAAGATAAGCAATGGTAGGAAGATACCTATTTATAATAATTACACTTATGTAACCAATACTATATAATGAGATGAGTTATATATATCATGTTTCAAGAGTAAGTTCAGACTATCTATTAATGTAGATAGAATGCCTAGGATAGTAGGAGAAAGAGGGTCTAGGAAAAGATTGCAGTTTGCAGGTAATTTCTTTTTTCAATTTTTTTAAACTGAAGAAAATACATTTCTCTAAAGTTTTATCTTTCACTTCTGTATACTATCTTTAAAGTGATTTTTTCCTTGAAGACTGGGAATTGGTTATTTAAATTTTTTTTTTCCATTTATCCCTCACGTGTCAGTGCCATTTTGAAACTGGCTTAATATATATCAACAGGCCTAACACCACCATAGAAATGACTTAAGAAGGAAGTTGTCATTTAATCAATTATTTTAAATATATTCATCTTCTAAATAACTATCATTTCATGTTTCCTTACATAATAATGATTTTTTTATATATACAAGTGTCATTTTCATGAGCTTATTAAATGTACAGTGAATAAACCTAAAATCTATAACTATTCAAGAAACATTCTATGGGGCGCCTGGGTGACTCAGTCAATTAAGCATCTGACATTGGCTCAGGTCATGATCTCAGGGTCCTGGGATCAAGCCCTATGTTGTTGGGTTCCAGGCTCAGCAGGGAGTCTGCTTGTCTCTCTCCCTCTGCCCCTCCCCCAACTTGTGTGTTATTTTTTTTTTTAAAGAAACATTTTAGTATCTATAAATATAATGATTTCTAATATATGCTGCATGATAATTTAGGAGGGGAAGAATAGAAAAGTTTCTGGAGGAACAAGTGATTTCTATACCATAATTATGGTACAGATAAAATATTAGTGCTTCAGACCATTAGGACTGCTATAACAAATAATTTTAGACTGGGTAGATTACAAACAACAGAAATTTCTCATAGTTCTGGAGTCTGGAAAGTCCAAGATCAAGGACCCAGCAAATTTGTTGCCTGTTGAGGGTCTGATTCCTGGTTCATAGACTGCCAAGTTCCAGATGTGTTCTTCATTCAAGAAAGTGCTAGAAAGCTCTCTGGAATCTTTTTCATAAAGGCACTCCATCATTCATAAGGACTCCATCCACAAGAACTAATCAACACTCACAGGATTTACAACTAATACCATCACATTTGGGGGTTAGGATTTCAACAAACGAATTTTGAAAGGATGCATTCAGTACATAACCATTAGTATATATAAGAATATATATACACACACACACACACACACACACACACACACACACACACACAATGGAATACTATGCAGCCATTAAGAGAAACGAAATCTTGCCATTTGCAACGACGTGGATGGAACTAGAGGGTATTATGCTAAGCGAAATAAGTCAGTCAGAGAAAGAGAATTATCACATGATCGCTCTGATATGAAGAATTTGAGAGGCAGGGCAGGGGGTTATGGGGGGGTGGGGAAGAGAAATAAAACAAGATGGGATGGGGAAGGAGATAAACCATAAGAGACTCCTAAACTCACGAAACAAACTAAGGGTTGCTGGGAGGCGGGGGTGTAGGGTTATGGACATTGGGTAGGGTATGTGCTATGGCAAATGCTGTGAAATGTGTAAGCCTGATGATTCACAGACATGTACCCTGGGGCGAATAATACATTATATGTTAATAAAAAATTTTAAAAAATAAATAAATAAAATACTGTGTGTACAAATACAAAATTAAAACAAAATATATATATTTTCTTGTATCCATATTGAGAAAAGTAAAACACGTACATATCTCTCCAATTTTCATATGCTCTGTCTGAAAAAATCAAAAAGCACCACATGGCAGAGAGCCTAGAAAAGCATAGGAAAAAAAAAATATATATATATATATATAAAACTTTCTTCATTCAGGACCCAGTACCTGAATGGTACCAGAGGACCATGTACCTGTAGGTGCTAAATAAAAAATTTTGACAAAGATAATGATGACTACATATTGGCACTGAGAATAAAGTTATGAAATTTGAATTGTCTTTTGTAGTAAAAAAAAAAAATCAGTTCACTATTTCATAATGATTCAACTACCAGTATTTGTCTCTAACTCTGCCATTTCCTGCACTGAGCGTCATGCCCTTTTTCTGTCCTTGGTTTCCCATTCTATAAGGTGATTCCATAAGGAGGACAAATTAGAATAGGTTCATTTGATTGCCTCATTACCTTTTAGCATGAAGCCATAGTTGAAAAACTTTTACTAAATCCACTCTAAAGTAAATTGCATTGTAGTGGGATACCAATGCACATTACTGTTCATTATAGGAAATAAAAACCTGTAGATTATGCAGAGGAGTTTTCAAACTCTTACCCAAATTAGGAATCTCCTCCACAGCATTAATAGTGGCTATTCATCTGTCCTCTATCTGAATGTTTCTACAAATATAAAATGTTAACTTTCAACATATTAAACTTTATGTTTGGATAGCTCTAACTGTTAGAATGTATTTCATTTCTTTAACCAAAACCTAAATTCATATTCATGGTTCTAGTTCTTCCCCTTTGTCCCTTTGTTCAATTTCTGAGAACATATATTGACTAAATCTCATCTCTCTTCAATATTATAGCTTTACAAACAGTTAAGATACTCTTTAGGTTTTGTTTGTTTATTTATTTGTTTTTTACAAATAGTCTAATGGGATTTTCTGTTTGCCTTGTAAAATCCTAGTTTATGTCTGTTTTCCTGGAAGAACATTTGTTCACCTTAGGAATTATCCCGAATTTTTCATTTTTAAAAAAATGAAGCAGTAGTATTAAGAATTAGATGAAATAATCTAGAATGGGTTTAGTAGACCTTTAATTATTCCTCTTATCAACTGGCATCATCTAGTAGTGTATATATGTGCATTAAGAGTTATCAATTTAACATGTGATTAAATTTGTAAATGAGCAAAGATAATTCATTGTTCTTTTCCTGAGGGTACATGCTGATAAAAATATAGTGCTAAGAGACAGGATAAGCTAGGAGCAGCCAACTCCTTATATAGTAGTAAGAAAATTATTCAAACATGATGTCGTTGTAAACCACCTATACCAGCCAACTCTGCCATGGCCTATCTTAGTGCTTGTAAGACTTAGTAAGCAGCTGCCAAGCTACCAGTTCGTGCAGTCAGTAGGAAATGTGGAAGATTATACATTAGACATGTGAAACATATGTGGGAAATAAAGTGAGTAATACCACAGAAAATATAGAGAAAAGTACAAATGCTTTTGTAAAAGCAATTTAGTCAATTCTATGACTGTGTAAATCTGCAATGGTTTACTTTATGTTTGATGTTATTTTTTAATTGGCTTTCAGATGTCAGTAGTTAAACTTATGATGAAATCAAATAAAAATTAAGAACTAAATTTCTATTTCTCAACAAAGTTATAATAAACAGAAATGTATGAAACCTGAAAACATGAAAAATGATATTTTAACACATGCAATTGCAGAATATGCATTTCCATACCAGTATAAATTATGACTTACTTCTTAATACATAATTATTCTTCCAAGTTAATTTTGGGTCTTTTTGACTCCCAGGTTTTTTTGAAAATAAAATATAAAAAATCTTAATTATTGCTATAGCATCAATTATATTAGCTACAGAACTATTCACAAAACTTAAGTTGTGTCAGATTCATATTAATGGATGTTTCAAGGGGCGCCTGGGTGGCTCAGTGGGCTAAACCTCTGCCTTAGGCTCAGGTCATGATCTTAGGTTCCTAGGATGGAGCCCCTCATTGGGCTCTCTGCTCAGCGGGGAGCCTGGTTCCTCCTCTCTCTCTGCCTGCCTCTCTGCCTACTTGTGATCTCTCTCTCTCTATGTCAAATAAATAAAATCTTTTTTAAAAAAAAATGTTTCAAATAGAAAAACATATAAGCTTATTCAAATAATAATTTAGGGGTGCCTGGGTGACTTAGTTGTTTACATATTTGCCTTTGGCTCAGGTCATGATCCTGGAGTTTCAGGATCAAGCTCTACATTGGGCTCCCTGCTCAGTGGAGAGACTGCTTCTTTCTCTGCCCCTCACCCAACTCATGCTTGCTTGGTTACTTGCTCCCTCTCTTAAACAAATATATGAAATCTTTAAAATATAATAAAAAATAATTTAATGTTTTATCCAATAAATTAAATAAAAGTAAAGCTTTTGGAAGTTCAGTGAGCATGGTTTTAAAGTTATATAAATTCAGTTAAAAAGCTGTAAATTGAATAGAATTCATTGTATATGTAGTAATACTATCAGTAATAATATTGACACTAACAACACAAAACAAATTTTGGTCACTCACAGAATTATGGTAAAAACATTTTTTTTCTAAATTACAAATTCTATGTAGTCAATGTTGTTGAAATTGGTCATGTGAATGAATAATTCATAATTGCATCCAAATGAGTAGTGATATTTTTGCAATTGAAATAGAATCTATAATTGTCAAAATATGCATATACAAATCAGTAAAATACATAACTTTTTATAATGAAGCTAATGTTTAATTGTCATCATCACCATCATCATCATTTCTTTAGCATGCTAATACACACTTTCACACTTCACTGCCTGGAATCAATTAGATTTTAGAAAGGTTCAAAATTGCAAAAAGGTGTTTTGTAAATCAACTTAAGTATACTATAATTCTACAGAACTTATAAGTGAGTCTTCCACATTTGATCACATTTGTTTCAAAATCAATTGGAAATCTTCATTCAATGAACAAGAAATCAAAAGAAGTCATTTTTTTTAGTTTAAGAGACTTTTAATTATTGAAAATAAAGCTTGGAAACAAGACTTTATGAGAAAAATACACTGAAATTTATTGGTACAAAAAGTAAACCTTGGAAATAAGACTATGAGAAAAATATGCTGAAATTTATTAGTACAAAAAGTAAGAGAGGAAACAAATTGAATGATTGATGAGAGTTTAAATAAGTTTCAATTCTGAAATTCTATAACTGTTCCTTGTCCTGCATTTTGAGAAAAAAAATTGTTGTAGGTTCTATTTTTTAATTGTATAAATTTATATTATATAGTGAAACAGAATTCTACTGAGGTGGCCTAAAACTTGCCACATCCAAACTTGGCAGCATCTTAAAAATAAATATTAAGGGGCGTCTGGGAGGCTCAGTGGGTTAAAACCTCTATCTTCAGCTCAGGACATGATCTCAGGGTCCAGGGATAGAGCCCCGCATCAGACTCACCGCTCGGTGGGGAGCCTGCTTCCCCCTCTCTCTCGCTCTGCCTGCCTCTCTGCCTACTTGTGATCTTTCTCTCTGTCAAATAAATAAATAAAATCTTTAAATAAATAAATAAATAAATAAATAAATAATAAGCTTATTAAAAATTTTTAAGTTGAAAATATACCTTTTTTAAAAAGTTCTCTGAATAAAGGTAAAAAGTCTGAAAATACTTAGTTGAATTTTTATTTATTTCCATATGATTAAAAATTAGGATAGAGGATATTAGCACAACCCTGAGATTTCCAGGTAACTCAGAACTACATACTGTTTTCTCAATTATAAAAATACACAGAGACAATTGACTGAAAGTGATAATTTTAAATTTATTACAAATAAGCTACAGCATTCCAGATTGCAAGCAATCTTTTTTTTTTTAAAGATTTTTTTTATTTATTTGACAGAGAGAAAGAGATCACAACACAAGTAGGCAGAAAGGCAGGCAGATAGAGAGGGGGAAGCTTGATAGATGCGGGGGCTTGATCCCAGGACCCTGAGATCATGACCTGAGCTGAAGGCAGGGGTTTTAACGAGCCACCCAGGCGCCCCCAGATTGCAAGCAATCTTATTCATTCTTTTTAAATTAGAAAATATCATACAGAGGTTATTTTAAAATCATAAATCTTGGTATTATTCAGTTGCTCTTTTCACTTGCATATTTTGAGACTGTTCCATGATTTTTTGTTTGTTTGTTTATTTGGAATTTTTCAACTTTTCTGATAAGGTTTATGCTGGTTGGGCTGGTCAAATTAATTTGGAATTCACAAGTAAGTATAATAAATAATTACAATACTCTCAGAAAGCACTGGATTGATTTGAACAGTGGAAGTCAACTCCAGTGCTCTCCATGGTGTGAACCAACTCTGCTGATGAAAGTATATGTCAAGTCATCTCCCTCTCTTCACTCCTGCTTCAATTTTCTTCCTTTCAGAGATGTTGATTTTAAGAGCAGTCTCTTATAAACATCCTTCTTGCTAACCTATCCCCAGGAACCTAACTTTCAACAATAACAGTGTCAACAAGGGTAACTGTGAGGATAATATTAAAACTGTGCCTGGAACATAGTAAACACCAAATTCCAAATAATTTATCAAAGAGCCTATCTTTAGGATGATAAGAGTTATCAACCAATAAATATGTTATAGAATGTCTTCTCAAAAGCAATTCAAGGAGCTCATTCATTTAACACTATTTTGTTGAGAACATATAGTAACTTTGGTTATGCTGTGAGATCCTGGGGGGTTGAGGATTACAGCTCTGATTTAAGTCTTATATTCTACTGATGTAAGGGAGAAACCCAGATTAATTCATAATCATACTAATTATACTAAATGTAGTAAAGAAAGGCAAGATCCAATTACATATTTACTTACTGATGTATAATAAATTACTCCAAATCTTAAGTGTGTTAAAACAACTATTTTACTTTGCTTATAATTTTATGGATAAGACATTGAGAGGACTCAGCTAGGCAGTTTCTTTGACATGACTAGGGCTAGATGATCCACTTCTGAGATGGCTTTCTCACTTACTTAGTTGGTGTTTCTGTGTGTATTAGCGTTTTTATCTCTATGATAAAGAGGATATTTTATACTTTTTAAATTTTTTTTAAAGATTTTATTTATTTATTTGACAGAGAGAAAGAGATCACAAGTAGGCAGAGAGGCAGGCAGAGAGAGAGGGGAAAGCAGGCTCCCCGATGAGCAGAGAGCCAGATGCGGGGCTGGATGCCAGGACCCTGAGAACATGATCCGAGGTTTTAACCCACGGAACCACCCAGGCACCCTGAATATTTTATACTTTACTATAGTTTATCTTCTAGCCACTTTTTTTTAAGGTGGGTTTTTTTTTTTTTTTTTTTTTTTTTTTGACACAGAGAGTACAAGTAGGCAGAGCAGCAGGCAGAGGGGAGGGAGAAGCAGGCTTCCGCTGAGCAGGGATGTGGGGCTCCATCCCAGGACTTTGGGATCACGACCTGAGCTGAAGGTAGACACTTAAATGACTGAGCCACCCAGGCACCCTTTCTAGCCACTTTTATAGCCACTGGTCTATGTCTCTAATTTCTTGAATATGGTTCCAGTGACAATTTTCATGTCTCTTTGTTGCACATTCTGAGTTCTTGGTTCCGTCCTTCTTTTCCATAAGAAATAGAGACCATAATCATAATGAAATAAGCTTTTCAGCCTGTTTCTGCATAAAGAAGTTTAAGGACTCAAAGACTTATTTGCATTTTATATTATCTCCGCTCCTTTTCATCTAAGCTGATATAAGGTGTTTAAGACTTTGTGAGCTTGTAGTGTATCAGATTTTAATCCACTCCATTATATGAAAATCATATCCACATTTTTTTCAAGACAAGCTCTGCTCTGCCTTGGTTCAAAAGTCAAGTTGCTATGCAATATTTCCCTTAAGATTCTTATAAGTGTTTTTGTTTAGTTAAAAGGGTCAGTGTGGCATGTCCCTAAGATTCTTAGAGGGATGCTTTTATGGCAGAGGGGATCTAAGAATACTCTTGTAAGATTCTAAGAAGTCATAAGAGGGATGGCGTCACATTTTCCAGAGGTATCAACACAGGATGGAGCCATTCTTTTATAAAATTGAACCTGAAGCCTACTGTATTTGTACCCTATTAAATTTGATTCTTTCTGTGAGACTACTTTTCACTTTGCTAATTTTTAGCTAAGAGGTAAGGGAGATGAAAATTTTCTGAAATAAGCAAGTCCTGGGTCCTCTGTATATTTTTTAAATTCTCCTCAAAAAATGGAACAGTTCTTTCTTTAGTTGGTCTCTCTTCTCTATTTTATAAACAGGCATCTAGAAGAGACAACTGGAACTTTTTAGGTACTACCTAGAAATTTTCCAAGCCAGAACAAAGGCTTATTTATTTACCCTTTCTGTTTTCTACTTTACCACAGGTGACAGTATTGCCAAATTTTTTTCTACTACATTAAAAAGTCCTCTTTTTTTCTAGGCTTCAAAAACATTTCCTCACTCACCTTCAAAATAATCATCAGAAGCATCCTCAAAGCACTGACAGTTCTGACTGACAATCTCAAAGCAATGCAACTTGTTTTAGTTTTTGTTATAGAATAAGACTACCAAATTCTCTTGCAGCTACCAATCTCATTAAAATCAGCTTAACATTTAGTCACTCCGTATAACAATTTTATTTTGCTTATGATTTTGTGGCTCAGGGATTGGGTTTCTGTTGTGGCTGAGGCTCCAGAATCCACTTAAAAGAGGACTTTTTTAGGGGCCCCTGGAGGGCTTAGATGATTAAGTGTCTGCCTTCGTTTGGCTCGGGTCATGATCTTGAAGTCCTAAGATTGAGCCCGGCCTTGGGCTCCCGGTCCCGGGGTGGGGCAGGGGGCAGGGCGTCTGCTTCTGCTTCTCTCCCTGCTTGTGCTTGCTCAGTCTCTCTTTTTCTCTCTCTCTCAAATGAATAAAGTCTTTTTTTTTTTTAAAAAGAGGACTTTTTAACTCTTATATCTAGTGCCCTGTTGTCTCTTAGCTTTTCTCTCTCTCCACATGGTATCTCTTTTTCCAAATGGCCTGAATTATTCCAACTTTTAATATGCTGGTTATGTTTCTTAGTACAAGTTTTCCAAGAAAAACATTCCAAGAGGTCCAGGCAAAAGCTGTGAAACTACTTAGGACCTAGGTACACTGTCATTTGCGGAATCTATTGGTCCAGAAAGCTGCCAAGGTCAGCCTACATTCAAAGATGGCAAAAAAAAAACCTCACCCTTTCAATGGATGAATAGCATGCATTTACAGGAAATAAGGTAATTAATTATGGTTATGTAAGAGAGAAGGTAACAAATTTTGTTAGTATCACAAAACCTAAACAAAATTTAGTACTTATAAACAAACAAAAAAACCTTACTGTTTAATTTGCAGTCACTTTATCTAAATAAGTTGAATATTCTAAATTAACTCAATCCACTTACATATGTGGTTCAATTAATTAATAATAAAAAGAGATATGGGTAACATTTTCCCATAAATCT
Source organism: Nasua narica (assembly GCA_028533885.1). Taxonomy (NCBI): domain Eukaryota; kingdom Metazoa; phylum Chordata; class Mammalia; order Carnivora; family Procyonidae; genus Nasua; species Nasua narica. Next base: position 162,685,571 of record CM052799.1, on the reverse strand, counting down.
TCAGACAATCAAATTCAAAAGATCCTTTAGAAACTGCTTGCCCTAGTAAATTTTAACCTTCATTTCCCTCTTGAAGTCAAGAGGTAACTCCACTAAGAAGAAATCCAGCCTCTCTAAAACTTGAACTGGTATACAGTTCTATAAAGACTCTGGCTATCACACTGAAGGTCAATTCACTTAAGAAATCTAGATCTCAGGTGGATTGAGTTAAGAATGAAATTCAGAAGCAACTTCTCTTACAAATGCAAAGAATTAATGATCACTGATTTCTTCTTTGCCAAGCCTGACCTTCTCCTGGGAAAACAATGGGACCCTGAACAAGTGCTAATGGGTCTGTGCCCTCAAGGCAAGGTTGGCCTTTCAGTGGTTTGGAGTTTCAGAGACTAAGTTTCCTTGAGAATTTTAAAAATGAATCCACTGTCTGAATCTAAACATTTTCTCAAAAACATGCAAGTCCTTTACTTAACACTATAAAACTTAGTATCAAGAGACAAGATTACAAATTTTTAGATTTTCCCTGTTACAATGAGGAAAAAATTGCTTTGTTAATATTTCTAATCTAATGTTAGAGGCTTATATGGCAGGAAAGACCTGCTTTGTTTCTACAGGTTTGGCATGGAAACAAGAAACCTATAAAATTCACTCTCCTTAAAAATGTCTGTAGAAACTCAAAGAGGAGCATCAGTAAGGAAACAATGACCTGAAACTTGCAACATTGTACAATATTGCTAATGAAAACAATAACTTAAAATCTCCAAATTAATCTGCTGTTTTGTTTCAATTTGATGTTGGCAATGTTGCCCTCTCTTTGGGTCTGGTCTATATTCAAAAAGTTTTGTTTCATTGTGATTGTTCTGAGTTGCTACCTAATTACTTACTGTTTACCTTTCTAGACTTCATTGGTACCATCATCATCACCATCCAATGAAATCAGGCTACAGATGTTTTAATTATTGGCAGCAACAGTATTACTACCATCTTTGGAAGCTCATCAACAAAGCCTTTTCTGTGCTACATAATTTGCATACATATTTTACATTTACAGCAATTCTATAAGGTAAATATTAGACTGAAAGAAGAAAGAAACAAGGAAAAGTCATAAACTCAAGCATTTAAGAATGCTGTGAAATGGATAGCGGCTAAAAATGAGTATTTTTCAGGGAGCATGTAGCCAAAAGAATTTACAGGGCTGATTGAAAAGGGCCACTTAAAGTTCAGTATTGTACTGTGAGTTGTTCACTGCTCAGATTCTTGGGAAATATGGGGGGGAAATGAGTTATGTTAATCACAACACAGGATGTACGAACAAGAAGATGGGATCTTAGTTTAACAACTATCAGCTACTTAATATGCATTTAGGAATAGGAGATAAAGAGAGCATTCAGATGTTAAGATTCTTAAAGGATGACTGAAATATGATATTTTGATTTTTTTTGAGGTGACAAGATCATCTCTTGGGTTAGCAGTTAATAGTTACACAGAAACATTTAAGAATTTGGGTGGCATAAAATATGGGACTACTCTGCTAAGAAACATAAGTAGGACTATTAATAGACCCTGAGAAGTCACTTTAATTTCCCACTTATTTTTCCTAGTCTCAACCAAGAAAACAAAACCACTGGATGAAGGCAATTATTTAAAATGCATTTGGAAATGTTCAAATGATCTTTATGCATTGGTTCTTACTATGTCTCACCTTGACAATTTTGTCAGGGTTATAAGTTTAGCAGATGGAAAATGTGGTAGAACTATTCTCAAAATTTATAAGTGAAAGTACTCTATCAACCCTAATTTAAGATTTTAGTCAGTTTGCTTCTGTTATTTTGTTGGCCAGCAATAAGAGCATGGAAAAGTAAGGAATCCTCTGTAGAGGAAAAACATGCAATTAACTCATAATGATTTAGTCAATAATCACCCTGGAAGTCATCAGGTATAAACTGGGAAGGCATTGACCAATCTCCAGGGCCTCTGATGTAATAATAAAACATACATAAATAATTGCTAATAATTGTCCACATGTGAGACATTATTAATATCTAGAAACAAAAATTAACTTATAGACAATTTTTTACCAGTTTGATACTTGAATTTGAGTACGCTTCTTTTAACCTAAGAAGCATACAATTATTGAAGTATGCCATTATTGAAACATATTTACATTAATATATATATTACTGTCACATAATAAAACTATGAGGACTGCATTCTCTTATCATCTGTTAGTTTCCCCCCTCATTTAGTAAAGATAGAATTCCTACTATACTTAGAAATTACTTAAAATTTGAGAATAACAAATAAACTTAATTATTTTTATTCTTCTTTTTAAAAAGCAAAGAAGCAAATCTTCTTGTTACCTGATGACCATTCCAGGAAACTCAAAAAGAGTTATATAAATAAAGGGTATCTTAATAGTTATATCTATTATAGGGAAGGGAAAATAAATTTTCCTCTACTCTCTTGAGTACTTAGCTGAGAGTCCAAAAAAAAATCAACAAAAGGAAAACAACAGAAGTTTAATAACTTATATACCCCATGTACACATTAGGAGATAGCCAGAAAAAAAGGAATGATTCAAAGAGATAGCTTTAGAATTTAAGATATTATTTACTATCTTAAAAGGGGAAAGAAAATGTGTGTGTGGTGGGGGGAGGAGGTAATGGGTTTCTTGAAGAGAGGAAGTGGTTTTTAGGAAATCTGAATGGGTCCTTAGAGAAGTAGATGGGAAAAATGATAGTTTGTAACAGTATTTGTCTGAGGGCAGTATTGACTGCTAGTCTCCTCTCCTATGGTTACAGTCTTCCCTGGCTGACAAACTCCAGGGGAGGAGATTCTGACAATTGAGTTCCTTTTGGAGTATCTATCTTTAGGCAGAAATGAGGATTTTAGAGAAAGCCTCTCTTTGCATTTGTTTTTCAAGGTACACAGTTGAAAATAATATATCAAAGTGGCATATTGTGTGCTAGCATGTCCTGAACTCCTACATTCGTATTTTGGGGTGATATATTCTACTACCCTTTATACTCTTTTGAATTTAGTCTTGAATGTTGGAAAGTAATATTTGAGAAAAATTAACTAGAATAAATAGTTACTGGAAAATCACAGCATTGGGAACAATGATTACTAGGAACATAACTTTTAGAAAGATAACAAATTATTTTCTTGGCAGAGAATAACTTTGTTTTTACAGAAAGAAACAAATTCTAATTTTTCTTATATTTCAAGTAATATTTCACATTAAAAATTTATTAAACTTATCTTTGTGAATAAAAAATTATTGAATCAAAATAAATCAAAATTTTAGGAGCACTTGGGTGGCTTAGTTGGTTAAGGAACTGACTCAGTTTCACCTCAGGTCATGATCTCTTGGGTCATGATCTCATGGCTTGTGGGATAGAGACTGCATTGGATTCAGTGCTCAGTGGAGAGTCTGCTTGAAGATTCTCTCCCTCTGCTCCTCCCTCACCATGCTTGCTCTCTCTTTCTTGCTCTCTCTTTCTTTATAAAATAAATAAAAAAATCTTAAAAAAATCAAAATTTTAACATATTCATGTTTTTTTTTTTTTAAAAAGATTTTATTTATTTGAGAGAGAAACAGAGCAGGAGCAGGGGGAGAGGCAGAGGGAGAGAGAGAAGGAGAAGCAGACCCCTTGCTGAGCAGGCAGCCCAACCTAGGACTCAATCCCAGGACTCAGAGATCATGAATTGAGCCAAGCGCAGATGCTTAACCAACTGAGCCACTCAGGTGCCCCTATTCATGGTTTTTATATTAAGGTGTATTGACCGTACCTTTGTAAATCATACTTTAAGCTTAACATATAAATGACTCTATCAACATATTAAAGCAATGCATATTTATAGTACGATTCCCATATCAATTACCTATAATTATTTCTTTGAGAAATATATAAACCATATCTATTATCTTGTATATATTCATGTCTCTCTGCAATTATTTTACTAAGCATAGTCTCAAATACTTTTTATTAACACCTTTAACCAGTTATCAATTGCTTTTTCCAATCAAAGACAGAGAAAACTAGAAGAAAGAACATCACAAACTAATTCTTTATCTTTGCAACCATATATTTTAAATCAACTATACAAATGTTAAGGTGACAAGAAAAATAAACACACAAATATAGCATTATCAAAAGGCATTTGCACATTCTAAAATGTATAAGAATAAGGTAAATAAAAAGTATAGACACTAAAGTTTATAACGTTTTCTTACTTTGAAAGAAAGTATATTACATTAGTGTAGTGTCTTAAAATTAATTAAAATATGAAAATTATAACTAAAATAAAGAGTTTGGCTCTTATCTGTAATATTTTAAGAATTTATTCATGAAATTAATCTTTTCATTTTTTTAAGTTTATTATTTTTTAAAGATGTTATTCATTTATTTGAGAGAAAGAGAGAGAAATCAAAAGCAGAGGGAGCAGCAGGCAGAGGGAGAAGCCGACTCCCTGCTGAGCAAGGAGCCCAACACAGGACTGGATTTTCAGGAACCTGGATCATGACTTGAGCCAAAGGCAAATACTTAACTGACAGAGCCACCCAGGCAACTTGAGCTTAACCTTTTTTAAAAGACATCCATTTTCATAAGTTTACTTGAATACAATTATTTTTTATATTTCAAAATCTTAAATATTTGTGAAAACTATGACAATTCATCAGACTTTCAGAAATCAATGTAGAAAATTCATTAAAATTAAATAAGAATTTTAGTCTTAGTGTTACATGTACTAGAAAAGCAGGTTGACATTAATTTTACATAGTAAGATGTAGGTGACCGCAATCTTTACATCAATATAATTAAGTAATGCTAATTTGTTCAAAGATTCATACACTTATCAGAAATAGAACACAGACTATTTTTTTAAAAGATTTTATTTATTTGACGAGAGAAGGAACACAAGCAGGGGGAGTGGGAGAGGGAGAAGTAGGCTTCCATCTGAGCAGGGAGCCCAATGTGAAGCCTGATCCCAGGACCCTGGGATCATGACCCCAGCCAAAAGCAGATGCTTAATGACTGAGCCACCCAGGTGCCTCAAACACTTTATTAATATAATTTATAAGTATACATAAACTAAAATGAGTAATTCTTCAGATCATGTTTAGAAGTACTCTATTTAGATAGAGAGCTCTTTTTCTCATCGAATAACTAGCTAACAAGGCTATCTATTACATGCTCAGCTAAAAGTTTTCTTAAACATGACGATTTTTTTCAAAATATAACAACATAATTTAATTCTCATTATTAAACTTCTAAATGTGTATCTAGATATTCATATATTTTTTAGATTGTAACCATAATAAAAAATCTGATTAATATTAAAAATATCCAAAGAGAAGGAAAAAATAGAAGAACATGTATACACACACATACACAGAGGAAAACTAAGGAGCTTATTTTAGACAAATGTGGAATTATCACTGTTACAAACTAATTATCTTCACTCTGCAAGAAAGAATGATTATAAGCAGAAAGCCCATTTTGAAACCTGAACACACACACAAACTGACTCACACAGAAGAGTTATTATAGCTTATTTAAGTAAAATAATCTCTCTTGAGTGATCTACATTTTACATAGATCTGCTTATGCAATCTTCCTACCAGATTTCTACCATTTTTGTCTTAAGATAACTCAAATAAACAAAATTTTTTTACACCAAAATTCCTCATAATGGCTATTTTAATTATGAATTTTCTTGTGAAATGCCTTGAAGCATTCAAATAATTGGGGTGTAGGCATCTTTACAAATATGGCACCAGGTTGGTTTAAGTTTTCCAGATGACAGTTGACTATTGCCTTCAGTGGTGAGAAATGAAAAATACAAGTAAGCTCCCTCTAATCAAATCCTAGCACTCTTGCCTCATCTTAAGGGATCCTAGCAGTGACAAAAACAATTAGAGGAATCTCATTCAAGGATGATGATGACAATAGTTATGATATAAAGGCTTGAGCAGCATACCAACACAAAAGTGTAAAATTCCAGACAGATGAAAAACTCACCCAGCTTTCCAGCCACAGAGGCCTATAATAAGTGAGAAATAGTGTTTTCATCATGTCCTATCCTTATCAATATTTCTCAGGCATTAAATCTACGGGGTGAGAAAAACTAAATCAAAATCAATTAGTATAAGCCTTCATTAAAAACTTTTCACTGTGAGAACACTGAAAGATGGATATTGTGAAGGAATAATTGGCATACAGATTTATAAGCTGGGGAAGGTCAGCCAAGGTTTAGTTTTGTTCTTAGAATTATTCACTTAAAAGTAATAAATGAGTCAGAAAAGTTGTAGGATACAAAATCAATATATAGAATCTATTGTATTTTTATGAACTAATAATGAACTATCAGAATGAGAAATTAAGAAAACAATTCCATTTACAATTGTAGCAAAAAATAAAATATGTAAAATAAATTTAACTAATGAGGTAAAAGACCTGTACTCCAAAAACTGGAAAACACTGATGAAAGAAACTGAAGATAATGCAAATAAATGGAAGGATATACTGTGCTCATGGATTAGAAAAATTAATATTGTTAAAATGTCCCTACTACTCAAAGCAATTTACAAATCCAAGGTCTTTTGTAGTTTCATACATTATTTTGTCTCAATCAAAAGATCTCAGATCAAAATCAGATCACAGATCTCTATCAAAATAACAATGGCAGTTTTTCACAGAACTAGACAAAATAATCCTAAAATCTATATGGAACTACAAAAGACCTTGAATAGCCAAAGTAATTTTGAGGGGGGAAAAAAAAGAAAAACGGAGGTATCATGCTGCCAGATTTCAAACTACACTACAAAGCTATAATAATCAAAATGGTATGATACAGGCACATAAAACAGACACAAATATCAACAGAACCAAATAAAGAGCCCAGAAATAAAACCATACTCATATTAGTCAATTCATCTATGACAAAGGGGGAAAGAATATATTATGGGAAAAAGACTGAAAAGCTACACACAAAAGAATGAAACTTGCCCATTTTCTTATATTGTATAAAAAATAAATTGAAAATGAATTGAAGACTTATTAAGAACTTAAACCATAAAACTCCTAGAAGAAAACAGACAGTAAGTTCTTTGATGTCAGTGTTGGCAATATTTTCTTGTATCTATGTCTTCAAGTTAAGACAACAAAAGTAAAAATAAACAAATGGGACTATATCAAACTGAAAAGTTTTTACATAACAAAGGATTCCATCAATAAAAGGAAAAGGCAACATACTGAATAGGAGAAGATATATGCAAATGATATTCACTAAAAGGGGTTAACATCCCAAATATATAAAGAACTCAGGCAACTCAATACGAAAAAAAAAAGTCTGATTGAAAAGTGGGCAGAGGACCTAAATGGATATCTTTCTAAAGATAACAATACAGATGACCAACAGGCACATGAAAAGATGCTCAATATTATTAATCATCAGGGAAAGGCAAATCAAAACCACAATGAGAATGAGATATCACCTCATCACCTCACACTTATCAGAATGCCTGTATCAAAAAGACAAGAAGTGACAAGTGTTGTCAAGGATGCGGAAAAAAGAGAAAACTTGTGCACTGTTGGTGGGGATGTAAATTATTTCAGCACAATAGAAAATGGTATGGAGCATCCTCAAAAAAATTAAAAATACGAACTACTATACAATCTAGCAATTCTACCTCTAGGTATTTATCTGAAGAAAACAAAAACAGTAATTTGAAAAGACATATGCACCCCTATGTTCATCACACTATTACATATGATAACCAAGATATGGAAGCAGCTAGATGTCCATTGATAGATGAATGGATAAAGAAGATGAAACTAATATATACAAGGGAATACTACTCAATCATAAAAAAGAATAAAATTTTGCCATTTGTCCTATAAGTACATCCAAAACATTGAGGCACCTATAGGATATCATGCTAAGTGAAATAAGTCAGACAGAAAAACAAATACTGTAGGATCTCACTTGTGTGTAAAATCTATAAAACCAACCAAACAACAACAGGGCACCTGAGTGATTCAGATGGGTAAGTGTCTGCCTTCAGCTTAGATCATGATCCTGGGGTCATGGGATTGAGTCCCATATTGGGCTCCCTGCTCAGTGGGGAGCTTGCTTATCCTTTTGCCTCTTTCTCTGTCTCTCATGAATAAATAAATAAAATCTTTAAAAAATGACTTAAACAGCAATAGCAACAAGAAAACAAAATAGAAAAAGACTCATAGATACAAAGAACAAACATGGTTGCCAGAAGGGAAAGGAGTGGTAAAGGTGGACAAAACAGGTGAAGAGGATTAAGAGGTACAATCTTATAGTTAGAAAAGAAATAAGATATGGGGATATAATGTACAGTATAGGGAATACTGTCAATAATATTGTAACAACTTTGTATGGTGACAGTAAGTAGCTTATTGTGGTGACATTTCATAATACATAAAAATATTGAACCACTATGTTGTACACCTGAAACTAATACGATATTGTATTCAATTAATCTTCAATTAAAAAAAAAATATCAGGTGTGTGGAAGCAGGTTTTCTTAATCTTAGAACAGGATCCACAGACAGCAAGACTCAGTTTAGTAGCCATTAGTTGGTCAATTTGAGTTTAGCAAGGATGTAGGGGGAAGAGTTTGGAAGCTAACATCTTTCTATAAGCATCAGTGGAAAATGTTCCATTATTTAGTATCATTCACACTATTTACATTTTATAAATGAAAAATATAAGAACTGAATGGCTAAGCAGCTCTAAGTAAGTTATGAAGTTGAGGATAAGGTTTTCTCAACAGAACTCCACAGTAATTTAATTTGCATATAATAAGATGTGCTTGCTTCTCTTCCCAGACCCTTTCACGAAACAGAGGTGAGGTTCACTAAAGTTGCTATCTTCTGAGACTGGTTAGGAAGAGATGGTCTCTGAGTGTGCCTAAGTGGTTCAGTCTGTTAAAGATGTTAGTTTTGATTTTGGCTCAGATCATGATCTTGGTGTCATGAAACTGAGCCCTGTATTAGGCTCCAGGAGCCTGCTTAAGATTCTCTCTCTCCCTCTGGAAAAAGAAAGAAGAAGGAGAAGGAGAAGAAGGAGAAGAGATGGTCTCTGATAATTTTGACATTCTGAAATTAAGGGATTTATTTCTTAATGATTTAACAAGTGAAAACAAATAAATCTCTCCATTTTTAATATAGTTACTTGAAGAATGAACAATATTTATTGCACTAATCTTTTTTCTTTTTAAATATTTTATTTATTTGAGAGAGAGAGAGAGAGAGCATACAAATGGGGGGAAAGGCAGAGAAAAGAAGAAGCTGACTTCCCACTGAGCAGGTAGCCCAACACAGGGCTTGATCCCAGAACTCTGGGATCACAACCCAAGCCAAAGGCAGACACCCAACCTACTGAGCCACCCCAGCACCCCTGCAGTAATTTTGAAGTGATATACACCATATTTTGTGTGATTGAAATTTATGAACTCCACTTGGTAGGCTATGGAATAATTTGTTTTCTGTCAGAAAAGGATTTTAAAAATCATTCACATTTCACACTTAAGAAATTATAAAGCATTAAGTGTCATTTTCCTTGGTAGTTGCATTTTAGAATACGGCAATATCTTATATTATGAGACTAACTGCAGTGTAGAAAACCAGATAATGAACAGAAAAAAAAAAGAATTGATGGGGGGAGGTTAGAACTTCAGTCTTTTCAAAATTAAGCCCTATAATTCAATTCAACCTGCCCATTATTAAATTTATTCCTGAGAATCAGATAGGAAAATAAAGCAGACATTCAAATCCACAGTTAAGAATGGTAGGACTCCCCAGTCCCTAGTTCTATTTTCCCTTGTTATTTCCCCTTTATTTTTTTTAGCATCTTAATTTTATTTTTTTCATGTTCTGAGATTCATTGTTTATGCACCACACCCAGTGCTCCATGCAGTATGTGCCCTACTTAATACCCACCACCAGGCTCACCCATCCCCCTACCTCCCTCCTCTCCCCTTTAAACTTTGCCCTCAATTCAGGTGTCCCTTTCCTGTGGTACACATAGCTTCTCTTTGTTCTAGGACAAAAGACAAACTTTTGTTTGTCTAAGCTAAATAGACAAACTTGGCTATTTTGAGAATAAATGTTAGGTCTGATAATAAGAGACATTTTGCCTCCTAAAATAATTTATGTGCAGGTTTTCTGTTTGCTTGTGTTTCTTTTTTATGTGTATATTTGCTTCCATTTGTTTTTTGTTTGTTCCTTTTTTTTGCCAGAGACCCAGTAACAAGCTGAGATGAAAAAACATTAAAATAATGAAAAATACATATAGTTAGTTACATTAACTTATATACATGAATTAAATGTTTATCTTCTAACAGCCTGTTCACTGAATTTGCTTCAACACCTCTCTTCTCTATGCCCACCAATCTAAAGCTTATGCCATAAACTATATCTGAATTCTACCAGTTTTTCCCATCCAAGAGTACCTTAAAATATCACAGCCCATATCTGAAACTTTGTAAATATCCTTTAATTTCCTTGATTTAAGTCCATATTGAGGTGCTATTAAATTTAAGGTGTTATACTCCTTTATTATAGGAAGTCTAATAAACTTAACTTTGCTTTATCTGTACTTTTTTTGTTTCTGGTGAGCCCACAGTCAGTAATAACTAAACTAAAACTGAACTCAATACATTTTGCTTGCCATCTTCAAAATCATCATTTCTACCCAAATCACTAAATTTTGAAAAAGAAAATGTATAGGGCCCTTGGGTGGCGCAGTTGGTTGAGCGACTGCCTTCGGCTCAGGTCATGATCCCGGAGTCCCAGGATCGAGTCCCACATCGGGCTCCCAGCTCCATGGGGAGTCCGCTTCTCACTCTGACCTTCTCTCTCTCACTCTCTCTTTCCTAATAAATAAATAAATAAAATCTTAATGCTTCTTTGTTAAAAAAAAAAAGAAAAAAGAAAAAAAGAAAATGTATAATAAACCCCTTTTTCTGTTTCCCCTGTGTCAGAATGGATGTATAATTTCTTCCGTCCTTCTATTTTCACATTATTAATAATGATCATAATCATTGCAATTGTGCATTAATAAAATAAAACCACTCCTGACCCCACTGCAATAGTTCTTAATTTATCTCAATGGCACCAATTTCTTCCCTCTGCTTATTTGCATAATAAAATAGATATTCATAAAATTTTATATTATATTAAATTATTGACTGCCTCACTGCTTAAAAAAAATCAAATTTCTGTGCCACCAGAACCAACAGTATTTGAATAAGTATTGATCCAGTCATGTTTATCTCATAAAACCTGCTTTCCAACCAGTATGTGTTTTGTTTTGCTTTGTGACTCCTCAGAAGCTTTACATGTCCTCAGACTAGACAGAATCTGCATTTCAATTAAAACTGTACTAAAAATTGTCTAAAACAGACACATATTAAATATTAAAATAAAGTTTGAAAATAGAATTTAGGAGAAAGATGGACCTTGTAAAAAATTAATCAAAAGAAAGCTGGTGTCCCAGTACTAATATCAAAGGTACATTTTAAGACAAGAAGCATTGCCAGAGACACAGAGAAATGTTTAATACTAATGAGTCAATCTGTAGGACCATACAATAATTATATATATGTATGCAAAATATATGAAATGAAAAGTGATATAACTCAAAAGATATTTGGGAAATAGGCAAATCCATAATCCTAATGAGAGTGTAACAAATATTTCTCAATAACTAACAAGATAATCACTCAGGAGGAAAAATATAACAATATCGATAAACTACCTGATTAGGACATTTGGCCTAAATAATATCTAGAAATCACTATAATATGTACTAAGTACACTTATAATTCAATATAAACATTTTTGTCAAAATGGCTAAAATCAACAACACAAGAAACAACAGGTGTTGGTGGGGATGTGGAGAAAAAGGAACACTCATGCATTGTTGGTAGAATGAAAATTGCTGCCGCCCATGTGGAATGTGAATATGGAAGTTCCACAAAAAGTTAAAAATAGAACTACTCTATGATCTATTAATTGCATTACTGGGTATTTACTCCAAAATACAAAAACATTAATTAAAAGGGATACTTGCACTCCTATGTTAATAGCAGCATTATCTATAGTAGCCAAATTATGGAAGTATCCCAGGTGTCCATCAATTGATGAATGGATAAAGAAGATGTAGCATATATATATATATATATACACACCATATATACCATTCCATAATAGTATTCAAACATAAAAAAGAACGAAATCTTCCCATTTACAACATGTATGGAGCTAAAGATGATAAAGTTAAATGAAATAGTCAGAGAAAGACAAATACCATATGATTTCACTCACATGTGGAATTTAAGAAACAAAACAAATGGGCAAATAAGATAAATCAACAAATGGACACTTAATTATAGAGAACAGATTGATAATTACTTGGAGGGAGGTGGGGGATGGGTTAAATAGGTGATGGGGATTAAGGACTGTACTTGTCCTAAGGAACACTGGGTGATGTATGGTATTGTTGAATCACTATATTGTATACTGGAAACTAATATAATACTGTATGTTAACTAAGTGGAATTAAAATAAAAACTTAAAAAAATGTAAACATTTTAATAAAAATTGATTATATGCTGGCCAGAAAACACCAAATATTCCCAAAGACTGAAAACCGCACTGAACGCTACATCAAAAACTAATGATGTACTATACAGTGGCTAACTGAACATAATAAGAGAAAAGAAAAATGCAAAAACAAAATATAAAAATTAATCTATTTTTATGAGATAAATTGTAACTTTTGTGTCTTCCTGATGAATTTACATTTTGAATTATAAAGTGACCTTTTTTCTATGCTAATTTCTTTCCATTTAAAGTCTACCTTTGTATACTAACAAAGTCAGAGGAGATTTTTTCATTATCTCACAGAGACAAAAAAAAATTAGTAACTGTTGAATTATATTCTTCCAAATGATATGGTGAAGTCCTAATCTCTAGAGCCTATGAATGTAACCATATTTGGAACAGGCCTTGCAGATGTGATCATATTAAGATGAGGTCATACTGGAGTATGTAGGGAGTAGGTTGGGCCTTACTCTAATATGACTGGGTTCCTTATATAAAGAGAAGACAAAGACACACAGAGAGAATGCATGTGATGACAGAAGTAAATAATGCAGCAATGTAGTAATAAACCAAGGAATGTTAAGGACTGATCACCACCACCAGAAGCTAAGAGACAAGGAAAGATCCTCCCCTATAGGTTTCAGAGGAAGCATGGCCATGCCAACACCTTGATTTTAGATGTCAGCCTCTAAAACTAGAGAAAATGAAGTTCTGTTGTTTCAAGTCACTCAGTCTGTGGTACTATTTTATGATAGCCCTAGGAAAAAAACACAGTATCATTTAACAAGTATTTATGATTTCCAAATGGAATAAAAGGCATTTTTATAGAAACCTTAAAGCTATTGATAAAATATCTATAAATATCATGATTATTTCATTTTAAGGCCATCCATGCTTAATATATTTGTAGAAGTACTGACCAATATTTAGATAATAGAAAAAATAAATAGGTTTAAAGATTAGAATGGAAATAGTGAACACCACATTATATGAAGAATATATAAGATTATGTAAACATCCAACCAAACTGAGAACAAAATATTAGAATAGGACTGCTTAGCAAGATTACAATGCATAAACATAAAATATAAAATAAAATATCATCCACAATATTAGTAATACAGAGGAATTGACTTAACAACAAATTAATGAGGCATGTATAGAGTACAAATATTTGATACAAGGCAAAAAAAGATATGAAAAAAACTTGGATATATTCTATTAATGTTTAATTTTTTTCTCATACAGTACATATTAAGTCATGCCACCAACTACTTTCCAACTGTTCTACTCTCTTCCCAAAGTCATAAATTTCTTTTGCTACTGAATTTTTCTCATCAGTATAAAAACATGTCTTAAGTATCTCATTTTTATTGAAAAAACAAATATGTTGATATCACTTTCCCTGCTTATTGTCACCCATTTTTTTTCCATGTTTGCAGGTAAATTATTTTTTTTGGTAAATTATTTTTTTAAAGAGATATCTAACTTTGTTTTTATAACCCCTATTCTCCCATCCTCTATTAAAGAAACTGCATAAGCCTTCATTATCAACATTCTACCAAAATAGTTTGTCAGTGCCACCAATGACCATGATATTGCTAAATACATTCAGCAATCCTTAGTCTTCAGTCTTCATCTTATACTGGAGCACACTGTCTTGCTTTCCCTTTTACCTTAAATCACCATTCTCAGTCTGCTGTTTCCTTCTCTCTAACCTTTGAATGCTTTCTAGGCTAAGAACACAGACATGTTATTCTTTTCTCCATCTAATTCACTGATTTGGTAATCTTATTAAGTCTTACCAATTTAAGTGATATGTTGACTTACCATTTCTAACTTCAGCCTTAACTTTTATCTGAAATCCATATTCATATAACCATTAAATAATTTTATACTAGGAAATAATGAGACACCTGCATTTAAAAAAAACGCTCTTATGGTAGTATGAAGGATTGATTAGATAGTTCCTCCCGGAGGTAAGTCAATAAACGTGATGTTACTGTACAGCAAAAGGGGTATGGTTTGAGTCTGCTAAATCTAAAAAAATCTGCAGACTGGGTTGGGAAAGGAGGTGTTATGAATGAGACAGAAGTCAGGATGAGAATTCAATATCTCTTTTTTGTTGACTTTTAATATGTTTTCAGACAAGCAAAGGAAAAAAAGAGAGAAGCCAATGACCCCAAGATCAGGAGTTGCATGCTCTACAGAATGAACTAGCCAGGCACCCCAGAAATCATTTTTTTTTTTAACTACAGTATCTGCTACTTTCTGGTGCCTGCTCTCCATTATCACCACTTGTGGGCAAATGATAGCATCTGATTTATAATCAACAGAGAGAGAGAGAAACAAACCAAGAAAGAGATTCTTAACTATAGAGAACAAATTGAGTGTTACCAGAATGGAGGTGGGTGGAGAGATGGGTTAAATTGTTGATGCGGATTAAGGTGTATATTTGTGATGAACACTGGGAGTTGTATGAAATTATTGAATTACTATTTTGGACACTAAAACTAATATTACACTATGTGTTAGATAATAGGGACACAAATAGGGACGCCTGGGTGGCTCAGTGGGTTAAAGCCTCAGGTCATGATCTCAGCCCTGCATTGTGCTCTCTGCTCAGTAGGGAGCCTGCTTCCCCATCTCTCTCTGCTTGCCTCTCTGCCTACTTGTGATCTCTCTCTCTCTTTCAAATAAATAAATTTTAAAAAAAAATAATAGGGACATAAATAAATACTTTTTAAATAAATACTTTTTAAAAAAGGAAGAAATCTCTGGTCAGCAAGATATTGATTTGGCAAAGATGGTATTCAAGTGAGCATAGGTATTTTACTATTTTTATTTTATTTTATTTTATTTTATTTTATTTTATTTTATTTTATTTTATTTTATTTTATTTTTTGAGAGAGAGAGAGAGTGCATGCATGAGTAGGGTGGGGAGAGGCACAGGGACAGGGAGAGAATCTTAAGCAAACTCTTCAGCACAGAGCCTGAAATGGGGCTTGATCTCACAATCCTAAGATCATGACCTGAGCAGAAATCAAGAGTCTGACGCTTAACCAACTGAATCACTCAGGCACCCTATATAGGTATTTTAAAAGGGAATACCAAATACGTATAAGATAGTTGTGTTTTTTTTTTTTTAAGATTTTATTTATTTATCTGAGAGAGAGCAAAAACAAGAGAGGTCACAGAGGGAGAGGGAAAAACAGACTTGTTGCTGAGTGGAGAGCCCCATGTGGGGCTTGAGTCCAGGACTCTGAGATCATAGCCTGAGCTGAAAGCAGATACCTAACCCACCGAGCCACCCAGGTGCCCCTGTATAAGATAGTTTAGAGTTTAGAAAGATTCAAGACTAAATCATCTAAGACTGGGCTGAATGTTGAATTATACAACTTAGGGTTTTCTTAATATGAGAAATAAGTAGCCTGCAAAAGAAAAGGAGGTATTTATAAAGCAATTTTATTTATTTATTTTTATTATTTTTAAGGTATATATTTATTTATTTTTAACTTTATTTTTTCAGTGTTTCAAGATTCATTGTTTATGGATCACACCCAGTGCATAAAATAAAGCAATTTTAAGAAAACTAAGAAAATGAGATTCAGAAGTACTGCAAAGTGTCCTTAAATGGCTTCAGTATGAAGTCACAACTATTACATGACTTGTTACAGAGAAAAATGGAAGAGGAGCATTAGGCTTAGACCAAATCCAAAACCAAAACCAAACAAACCAAACTTCTCTGTTGTTTTATTTTCACCTGACAAATTCTATTTTAATCAAGATTGGTGAGGGTGGTGATGCTGGTGTTAGAACCACTAAGATGCTACTGCATCAGAGCTAATGGATGCTTCTTTGTACAATCATAAGGGGATTTGTTTGAGAAAAGAGAAAGAGAGGAAAAAGGAAGGAGAGATTAATGATGAGGTAAGTACAGAATAGTCTCCAAGGGGAGCAAACAAAACCTTCCAAAGAGCTGGCAATTGGAAACTAATTAAAAAGAGGCCTGGATAATTCATAAACTATAGTCAACTCTGAATAAATGCATAGCTTCTTTATAAATAGTAGCATATTTACAAAATAGCTTGCTAAGAGTTGTCAGTACTAACATTTATAGGAAAAGTACATTCTATATAATGTCACTCTTACATCAACTATGTTACAGTTTTAAAATCTAATTGACCCATGAAGTGATATGACCTTATAAATTTCAAGATTGAATAATTTAATCCACTTATGACTACAAATATTTTAACAAATCTAATCTAAATACCTTCTCAAGGCTAAATTAACAGTTTAAAAACCTTAATCATGAAAACCTATGCACTATATTTTCATTTCTTTGCAGTCTAGAGATTTTTATGGTCTAAATTACTTGAGAAAGTATGGGAAAACAAGTTGAATCATAGTTCATATCTTTTGTCATTAATTCTGAATGACTTCTTAGAATTATTACAAAGGCTTTTCTGCATGTAATCTGCATTTCCACAAACATCAGAGTATTTGATTGATAAGGTTTGACTTAATTGTGTAAAGAGACCATTTAAATATACTATTTAGACATACTGTTGTCCTTGAAAATATTAGGGGTCTCATGGTAATGAAGAGATATCTTAAATTCTCAATTGGTAATTAGTACAAAAATGATATAGCTACAAAGTTTCAAGAAGCATACAAAAATTTTTCTTCTATTTGAGACTAAATTGCAGCCATAATACTTTATTATTCTTGAATATTTTTTTAATATTTTATTTATTTATTTGAGAGAGTGAATGAGAGGAGAGAGAGCATGAGAGAGGGGAAGGTCAGAGGGAGAAGCAGACTCCCTGCCAGGCAGGGAGCCTGATGCGGGACTTGATCCCAGGACTCCAGGATCATGACCTGAGCTGAAGGCAGTTGCCCAACCAACTGAGCCACCCAGGCACCCTATTCTTGTATATTTTAAGTGCACATATTCTACAAGCCAGGACATCATCCTATATGAGATCAAAATCAGTTGAGATTGATATTTTATATCATCTAATACATAAATCTTGTTCAAGTTTCAGTAATTTCTTTTATGCCAAAATGATTCAATTTAGTATTTCATCAAGATTTTGTTGTCTTGTATCTTTAATACCCTTGAATCTGGAAGTTTCTCAAATTTTTTGTTTACCCACAAATATTCTATAAAATATCCCTCAATTTGGACTTGTCTGACATTTTTTATGCTCAGAATCAGGTTATGAAATTTTGTTCAGGATATCACAGAAGTAATGTATTTTTCTTATAGCATTTTATTGTATTTCTTCCATCGATCTTGGTATTAATTTTGACCACTTGATTAAGGTGGCACCTACTGGGTTTATCATTGCAAAATTGCTTTTTCCCTATTTTATTGAGCTCATATACTATAGGAAGATACTTTGAGGCTATGTAATATTTTATTCCCTTTTTTAAAAAAAATATTTATTTTTTTTTTAAGTAATCTCTACACCTACTTTGGGGCTCAAACTCAAAACTCTGAGCTCAAGAGTTGCACAGTCCACTGATTGGGCCAGTCAGGTGCCTCTTTAATATTTTATTCCTCATCAAATATGCATAGTAGCTTTATCATCCATTCACAAATCTTTTCTGAATTAATTATTACTTTGAAGGTTGCCAAATGATAATTTAAAATTTCATTCTTCCTTACTGTGTATTAGTTGGCATTTCAGTGTTTGATAGAACTTTATTTTTTCCTTGTTTATATATTCTTTTATTTCTCTTTATCAGTATAGACAAATGGATTTTAATTTAATGCAATTGGTTATAATCTATGACTATCATTATTTATTTTGATACTCAAATTATCCCAGTTTTGGCCAGTGTAAGTTCCTTCAAACGGCTTCTTATCCTTCAGATATTTCTCCACTTTAGTTTGAGAACTTCCTTAACTTTGAGTACAAGATGCTCCAGGTTTATCTTATACTTTCTCTGTCCCAACCCTATAATTAGCCATCTCTCCAAAGAGACCTGGAATCTTATAGTGATGAATGGTACTTATTCAAATTTGTATATTTGGTGTATACTCTATACTATTGCATTAGTACTTGTTCTAGGCCTTCTTAGTGGACAGAACTATATACACTTATAATATTTACATTTATATCAACATTTATTTGTACACCTATGTTTCCATCAATAATTACGTCTCTATATTTTATATATATCATCACCTATTCTGTACATCTTTTTTGACATGGGGCCCTGATAATCTTCCTAATTCTTCCATCCCGTGTTGAAGGGGATAGCCTATCTGTCCCCTGAATCTTAAAATCTTTTAGATGGAAATATGCAGGATGTAAAGGAGGAAAAAAAATAGAAAAAAAAAAAAAGGATAGGCTAGCTTTTAATTATGCTTTTTTTTTTTAACAAAAAGCTTCACCCTTTCATAAAGTTTACCCTGAAATATAGAGGGTTTGCTTTATTAACCTCACATCCTGCACCACTGTTCGTTTATATCCAGTTTATTTAAAACAAGCTAATTGTTACAAGGAAAATAGTTCATGTTTTCTTTAATAAGGCTGCTTAATTTTCAAATTTTCAGAAAACTTATTTGATTCTGATGCAATTTCAATATAATGGAAGATTTCATTAACCATCAAGGATTAAGAACAATGTTTCATTAAGCAAAATTATAACAGATGAATATTTTACATAATTATTCTCAATATCTGAACTATTGAAGGTTTTATTGTTTTCTTTCTCCATTAAAAAAAATCCCTGTGAATTTTGGGCTTTAATAAAGCAACATTATAAGATGCTGTTATCTACCGTTAAAAAATAAATAGTAGTCTAGCTTCAAATTTATTTTTCTTGAATTACTAAATGCTTTTCATGGAAGAGTATAGCAGTTTGGTATAGCAGTACTGCATACCAGAAAGACTCATCACTATTATTTAAAGATATTTAATGTACAAGTTACATAAAAAAAATCAAGCTACGTCATGAATTATGTAAATGTAAAGCAACAACAAATATTTAAAATATAAATTTAAGCAAATATTCTATTTAATAAGTATCTTTAATACATGTGCTAACAGGTATAACATTTCTAATAGTTTAAATACATTTGGATATTTTTCTCTCCAAATATATTTCAAAACATTTTCATGGGGGCGCCTGGGTGGTTCTGTGGGTTAAAGCCTCTGCCTTTGGCTCAGGTCATGATCTCAGGGTTCTGTATGGGCCCTGCATCAGGCTCTCTGCTCAATAGGGAGCCTGCTTCCCCCTCTCTCTCTGCCTGCCTCTCAGCCTGCTTGTGATCTCTCTCTCTCTGTCAAATAAATAAATAAAGTCTTTAAAAAAAACAACATTTTCATGTTGTACACTATAGAGATGATCATACTAGGGTTTTAGTTTTGTTAAATGTTTTATGGCAAATTTTCATAAATGTATATTACACAATTTTTAAAAGCCCAATACTCTTCAGTTATGAGATCTCTTACATATTTAAATACGCAATTTATATTCAATAATTATAAGTAATTAATATGATTAATAATTATAATGCAGATTTAAGTATACAATAAGTAAACTGCAAAATAAATTATTTCCCCCACCAGGAATTATATGCATTACTTACTTCCCTTTCAGTGAATTATTTTAGATTTTTTTTTCTTTTCTTTTTTTTTTTTTTAGATTTCATTTATTTATTTGAGAGAGAGAGAATGAGAGAGAGCATGAGCTGGGGGAGACAGATGGGGAAGGAGAAGCAGACTCCCCACTGAGCAGGAAGCCGGATGTGGGGCTCAATCTCAGGACCCTGGGATCATGACTTGAGCCGAAAGCAGATGCTTAATGATTGAGCCACCCAGGTGCCCTAGTTTAGATTTCTATTTTATCTTTTGTTTTATTTCATTAACTACATCATACCAAACTGTAGAAAAAGAAGAAAATAAAGTTATTTAAAACAAAAAAATAAGTATCTCATTTCTCAAAGACAACTGCTATTAATACTGTGATACAATTTCCTTTTATAAAAATAAGTATAAATGATACAGATGTTTTTATACACACACACAGTTCCATACATCATATACACACAATACATGAGGGCCTTATATATAATCTATTTTTCTTTTTTTTTAAAAGATTTTATTTTATTTTAAGAGAGGGATAATCAGATTTCCCACTGAGCAGGGAGCACATTCTGGGCTCAATCCCAGGACCCTGGGATCATGATCTGAGCCATTGGCAGAGGTTTAACTGATGGAGCCATCCAAGCACCCCTATTTTTCTCTTAATACATTACTTAAATTTAAATCAATATATGTTCTTCCTTTTTAATGGCTGCATTGTAGTCAATAGAGTATAGAGTATCACTTTTATTTTTTTTTTTTATTTTATTTATTTGAAAGAGAGAAAAAGCATAAGCAGTCAGAAGGAGAAGCAGACTCCCTGCTGAGCAGGGAGCCCTATGCTGGGACTCTGAGATCATGACCTGAGCTGAAGGCAGATGCTTAACTGCTTAACCCTGAGCCATCCAGGCACCCCTAGATTATCACTTTTAAAATGAAAATGTTTATGTTGTTCCTTTCTTTTATATATAAACAGCATGATAAACATTCTTCTGGCAGATTTTTTAACACTAGTGAACATTGTAAGATAAATTGCCAAAAAAGAAATATCAATAGTTCACATTTTTACCTTGCCTTCCAGAAAAAGTATACAAATATTTATACCCACCTTTAACAAATAGGGGTATCTCTTTCCAAACAAAATTACCAATACTGGAATTCTGTTACTGATTTCTTACTATCACATATAAATTACATAGTGTCCAGTGTTATGTTTTATTTTATGTGATCATTGGTGATATTGAATTCTTATAATTGTTTTGTTACTAATATTCCTAAGAAGTAACCATTTATGCTTTTTGCTAATATTTCCTTCTGAAACAATATTTTCCTAATTGACTTATACAAGTTTTTACTTATTAATGAAAAGACATTTGTCTATATGTATAATATATAGGGTTACTCATTGTGTTTTTAAATAATTTACTTTAAGTTCATTAAAGTAATCTGATCAATCATTTAAATAGAAGGTGTTTACCCATATTTGATTATGGAATTGTTATTTTTACTTAATGAGTGTAAACAATCTTTCTCCTTTTTAATAACTTTGCCTATAATATTCAATTTATTTCACTTTAAAACAGCACGTATTGCATGGAGCACTGGGTGTGGCACATGGACAATGAATCTTGTAACACTGAAAAAATAAAATAAAGTAAAAGCATTTGGGAAAAATATATTAAAAAAACAGTTAACCGTCTCTTATTTATATTTCAATGTTTTTCACAGCCTCTATTTTCCTAAGGGGTTTAAAAATACGACTTTTGGAGCAAAGTAGTGTGGTTTTTTTCTCCAATATGTGATTTTTTTAAAGATTTTATTTATTACTTACTTACTTACTTATTTATTTTACAGAGAGAGATCATAAGTAGGCAGAGAGGCAGGAAGAGAGAGAGGAGGAAGCAGGCTCCCCACTGAGCAGACAGTCTGATGCAGGGCTCGATTCCAGGACCCTGAGATCATGACTTGAGCCGAAGGCAGGGACTTTAACCCACTGAGCCACTTAGGCGCCCTGTACAATATGTGATTTATTAATATTATAGAATACTTACCTAACCCAATTTTAGTTACTTTTACTAATAACAGATTTGACCTTATTTTTAACAACGTATTTTATAGCTCTCAGTCTGTTATCTTTTTATTCTTACCATTTTTATTTATTTTTGTCTTGATTTGATTTCTCTTTATTTTTCTTTGGTTCATTAAAATTGTACATCAACTTTTTCACTATTATTTATCTTACTGTTACTATTAGTAAGTTTAAAAATGATTCAATATATTATTTCAGTAATAGATTATTTATTAATTGTTCTACATTACAACATAGCCAATTAACAGAAGAAATGCAACATTATTTTACTCCTCTACAGCCACTGTTAGTTCTATTCGTTTGTGCATTTTTTCTTTTGTTTTGATCTTTTTTTTTTAAGATTTTATTTAAATACCATCTAGTTAGCATACAGTGTTGTATTAGGTTCAGGTATACAATTTAGTGATTCCGCATTACATTAAATACCTAGTGTTCATCCCAACAAGTACACTTTTTAATACCCATAACCCATTTAACCCATTCCTTTCATCTACCTCCCCTTTGGTAACCATCAGATTGTTCTCTATAGTTAGGAGTCTAGTTCTTGGTCTTTTCTCTCTTTTTCCCCCTAGGTTCATTTATTTTGTTTCTTAAATTTCACATATGAATGAAACCATATGGTATTTGTCTTTTTGTGACTGACATTTCGCTTAGCAAATAACTCTCTAGCTCCATATATGTTGCTGCAAATGGCAACATTTCATTTTTTTGATGGCTGATATGTATGTATACCATAATATATATGTATCATACGTGAGATATATATGTATCACATATAGGTATGTATATATATACACTACCTCTTCTTTATCTCTTCATCAGTCAATGGACATTTATTTGGGTTGTTTCCATAATATAGCTATTAGAGATAATGTTGCTATAAACATCAGGGGACATGTATCCCTTTAAATTAGTATTTTTGTATCCTTTGGGTAAATACCTAGCAGTGCAAATTGCTGGGTTGTAGGATATTTCTATTTTTAACTTTTGAAGAACCTCCATACTGTTTCCTTGATTGGCTGTACCAGTTTGCATTCCCACCAAGAGTGCATTATCCACATCCTCACCAACACCTGTTATTTCCTGTGTTGTTGATTTTAGCCATTCTGACAGGTGTGAGGTGATATCTCATTGGAGTTTTGACTCATATTTCCCTCATGATGGGTGATGTTGAATATTTTTTATTTGTCTGTTGGTCATCTGTATGCCTTCTTTGGAAAAATGTCTATTCATATCTATTGCCCATACTTTAATGGGATTATTTGTTTTTTGGGTGCTGAGTTTTATAAATTCTTTATGCATTTTATATATAAACCCTTTATCAGATATGTGATTTGCAAGTATCTTCTCCATTCCATACATTACCTTTCAGTTTTGTTGATTTTCCCATTGCTGCACAGAAGCGTCTTATATTGATGAAGTCCTAATAGTTTATTTTTGCTTTTGTTCCTCTTGCCTCAGGAGACATAGCTAGAAAGTTGCTATGGATAATATCAAAGAGGCTACTATTTATGTTTTCCTCTAGGATTTTGATTGTGTCATCCTCAATCTTTCATCAGTGTTTACTGTTTTCAGAGTACAAGTCTTCCACCTCTTGAGTTAGGTTTATTCCTAGGTATCTTATGTGCTTTGGTGCAATTGGAAGTGGGATAGCTACCTTAATTTCTCCTTCTGTGGTTTCATTATTAGTGTATAGAAATGCAACATATTTCTGTACATCGATTTTGTATCCTGTGACTTTACTGAATTTGTGTATCAGTTCTAGCAGTTTTTGGTGGAGTCTCGGGTTCACTAAATAGATTATGATGTCATCTGCAAATAGTGAAAGTTTTACTTCTTCCTTGCTGATTTGGATGCCTTTTATTTCTTTGTGTTGTCTGATTGCTGTGGCTTGGACTTTCAGTACTATGTTAAATAACAGTAATGAGAGTAAACAGCACTGTCTTGTTCCTCAGTATAGAGGAAAATTTCTCACTTTTTCCCCATTAAGGAGATATTAGCTGTGGGTTTTTCATATATGGTTTTTATTATATTGAGGTATTTTCCCTCTAAACCTACTTTGTTGAGAGTATTTACCATGAATGGATGTTGTACTTTGTCAATGACTTTTCTACATCAATTCACATGATCATATGTTCTTATTTTTTCTTTTATTAATGTAGTGTACATGTTGATTGATTTGCAAAACCAAACAGGAAGAAATAGAAAACCTGAACAGATTGATAACCAAAAAAGAAATTGAATTAGTAATTTAAAAACTTCCAAAAAACAGAAGTCCATGGTCAGATGGCATCACAAGCGAATTCTACCAACCACTCATCGAAGAGTTAATATCTATTCCTCTCAAACTATTCCAAAAAGAGAAAAGGAAGGAAAACTTCCAGATTCATTCTGAGGCCAGAATTACTCTGACATGTCATATCAGACACCATTGATATTATTTATTTATTTAAATTCAATTAGCCAATGTATAGCACATCATTGGTTTCAGATATAGTGTTCAACAATTTATCAGTTGTGTATAACAACCAGTGCTCATCACATCATGAGCCCTCCTTAATGCCCAGCAACCATTTACCCCAGTCCCCACCCATCTCCCCTCCAGCAATCTTCAATTTATTTCCTATAGCTAAGAGTCTCTCGGGGCCCCCTGAGTGGCTCAGATGGTTAAGCATCTGCCTTTGGCTCAGGTCAAGCCAAAGGATCAAGCCCCATGTTGGGTTCCCAGGTCAGCGGGGAGTCTGCTTCTCCCTCTCCCTCTGCCTCTCCCCCTGCTTGTGCTCTCTCTGCCTCTGTCTCTGTATATCTCTCAAATGAAGAACTAAATTTAAAAGAAAGAGTCTCTCATGATTTTTCTCCTTTGATGACTTTCCATTAAGTTTTTCCTCCCTTACCCTGTGATCCTGTGTTGTTTCCTATATTCCACATATGAGTGAAACCATATACTTGTCTTTCTCTGATTGACTGATTTCACTGAGCATAATACCCTTCAGTTCCATCCATGTTGATGCAAGTGGTAAATATTCACCCTTTCTGAAGGCTGAGTAATATTCCATTGCATATATATATACCATATCTTCTCTATCCATCCATCTGTCAATGGACACTTTAGCTTTTTCCACAGTTTGGCTACTGTGGACATTGCTGCTATGAACATTGGGGTGCAGGTGCCCCTTCGGATCACTGCATTTGTATCTTTGGGGAAATGTCCAGGATTGCACTGCTGCATCATAGAGTAGCTCTATTTTCAACATTCTGATGAACCACCATAGTGTTTTCCAGAGTGGCCATCCCAGCTTGTATTTCCAGCAACAGTGTAAGGGGGTTCCCCTTTCTCCGCATCCTTGCCAACATTTGTTGTTTCCTGTCTTGTTAATTATAGTGGTATCTCATTGTGGTACTAATTTGTATTTCCCTGATGCCAAATGATGTTGAGCATTTTTTCATGTGTCTGTTGGCCATCTGTATATCTTCTTTGGAGAAGTGTCTGTTCATAGCCTCTGCCCATTTCTTGACTGGATTATTTGTTTTTGGGGTATAGAGTTTGATAAGTTCCTTATAGATCTTGGATAGTAGTCATTTATCTGATACGTCATTTGCAAATATCTTCACCCATGTTGTTGGTTGTCCTTTGGTTTTGTCAACTGTTTCCTTTGTGGTGCAAAAGGTTTTTACCTTTATGAGGTCCCAATAGTTCATTTTTGCTTTTATTTCCCTTGCCTTTAGAGACATGTTTAGCAAGAAGTTATTGTGGCTGAGATCAAAGAGGTTGCTTCCTGTGTTCTCCTCTAGCATAAAATTCACTGGTGACTTACTTTGGGGATAGAATATCTTCCTCAAACCATGAAAAAATGAGTTTGTAATTTTTGTCACTTTATTGATTATTTTAAGTATCTTAGCAAGGGCATGTAGTAAGATATTCCATAACCTTGCATTTCTAGAATTATTTTTATTTTGCCATTATATATGTGCATTTCTAAAATTATTCTTATTTTGCCATTATATGTGTGTGATATCCTGGCTAGGTATGAATTACTTTGTCAACCATGAGGGTTGATTTTATGTGTCAATTTGACTGGACCATGAGGGTAACCAGATCATACATTATTCAGAGTATGTTTGTAAGAATCTTTATGGATAAGATTAATAATCTGAATCAGTAAATTGAGTAAAGCAGATTGCCCTCCCTTACGTAGGTAAGTTTCATCCAATCTGCTGAATGCTGAATAGAACAAAAGGGCTGACCTTCCCTTGAATAAGAGGGAATTCTTCCTGCCTACATGCTTTGAACTAGGACACTAGTCTTTTCTGGTCTTTGAACTTGAACTAAAACATCAGCTCTTCTTGGATCTTCAGCCAAAAGGGTTTCACTGAGATTGGAATTTACATCATTGGCTTTTCTGGTTCTTAAGTCTTTGAGCTCAGTGTGGAAGAATACCTACACTATATTAGGCCTTCAAGTCTTCAGACTTCTCAGCCTCCATAATCACATGAGTCAACTCCGCATAAAAGTATCTGTATATACATGTATATATAAAAATATGTGTATATTGGGGCGCCTGGGTGGCTCGGTGGGTTGAAGCCTCTGCCTTCGGCTCAGGTCATGGTGTCGGGGTCCTGGGATCGAGCCCCACATCGGGCTTTCTGCTTGAAAGGGAGCCTGCTTCCTCCTGTCTCTCTGCCTGCCTCTCTGGCTGCTTGTGATCTCTCTCTCTCTTTCTCTCTCTGTCAGATAAATAAATGAGATCTTTGGAAAAAAAAGTGTGTATTATCTATGTCTACAATGCATATATCTATAGCATATATAATGCATGTAATATATAACATTATAACAATTATAATTACATATATGTATATTATGCATAACACTATAACACAATTATAATTATGCCACAATATATTATTAAATAACATACATATTATATATTGCATATATTTTATATATATACATCAAATACATATCTAAGAAACTTAGAAGTTATCAAACTATTCTAACCCATATATGATTACCCATCATGAATATTCTCTAGTTTTCTTTTTTTTTTAAGATTTTATTTATTTGACAGAAAGAGATCACAATAGGCAGAGAAGCAGGCAGAGAGAGGAGGAAGCAGGCTCCCTGCTGAGCAGAGAGCCCGATGTGGGGCTCGATCCCAGGACCCTGAGATCATGACCTGAGCCGAAGGCAGAGGCTTTAATCCACTGAGCCACCCAAGCGCCCCAATTCTCTAGTTTTTCTTGATGCTAATCTTAAAACTGAACTCATTACTTATAGATAAAATATCTTAATGTATATGTATATAAGTATATTATTTCTGTTTATCCAGATAACCTCAAAAAGTGGTCAACTATCATCTATTTCTTTTTTTTTTAAAGATTTTATTCATTTATTTGACAGAGAGAGAGATCACAAGCAGGCAGAGAGGCAGGCAGAGAGAGAAGAGGAAACAGGCTCCCCACTGAGCAGAGAGCCCAATGTGGGGCTCGATCCCAGGACCCTGAGATCATGACCTGAGCCAGAGGCAGATGCTTTAACCCACTGAGCCACCCAGGCTCCCCAAGTATCATCTATTTCTTTAGAACTCTGTAAAAACTTGTCTCAATTTACTTCTGAGATATAGTTCTCTAGGAGAAAAGTCAGACCGCAATCTGATTTATTTTAGCCCACAAAGGTAATATAGGTAATTTGAATTCTTTTTTTTTTTTTTTGGTAATTTGAATTCTTATAAGAATATTTTTAACCTTGTTTAATAAGATAAAAAAGCACATATTTTTGTAGCAAAATGATTAGCCTACCTTTATCCTCCTCATCTAGAGAGAGAAGCATCGTGCACAAATTAATATTTAAATAAGTCTACTCTGAAATTAGAACAAGAGAGCCTTGAATTTACCTGTTAGAACTAAGAAAACGCGGAATATATATAATAATGTTTAGAAAAAATAGATATAATATTAAAGATTGATTTGGGAAAGTGCAAGGATAAGAATAAGGTCTGGTGAGCAATGGCAGAAGGAGTAATTTATGGAGTAATATAAATATATAAATGGTATTTTCATTAAATTTCTTTTTTTTATTAAATTTCTTGTTATATAGTATAAACACTCCTATGTATCCAAGAAAAATCTTCAAATATCTACATTTATCAGTAATATTTTGTGAAGTTGATTATCTCTTTATCTCTAAGTACTAGTTCAGTTTTAAGGTTAGCATCAAGAAAAACTAGAGAATATCCATGATGGGTAATCATATATGAGTTAGAATTATTTGAAATCTTCTAAGTTCCCTGTTAATTTATTTTTAATATAGATGTCCAAATAGCTCAGAATTTTTTTTTTTGTTCTCTTATTGTAGGCTAAATAACAGCTCTAAAATCCTAATCCTGGATCCTGTGAATCGCTTTATATAACAAAAGGGACCTTGGGGATATAACTAAGTTAAGGATCTTGAGATGGAAAGATTATCTTCGTTTACCTTGGTAGAACATAAATGTAATGATAGAAGTCCTCATAAGAGGGATATAAAGGGAGGTTGAACAACAGAAAAGAAGGCAACGTGAAGACAGAAGCAGGTTTTGGAGTGATGTATCCACAAGCCAAGGAATGCCAAATTCCACTGCAAGTTGGAAGAGCCAAAGGACAGACTGTCCTGTAGAGCCTCAAGAAGGAACCAGCCCTTTTGGAACTTTGATTTTAGTCCTGTAAGACCTATTTTAGACTTATGGCCATCAGAATAAAAAAATAATTACCAAAAATGGCAAAATTGGAAGGATATCATTCTAGGAAGAAGAAAAGCAAGTATACAGAGAACAAACTGGAAATGTACCCAGCATATTGTAGGAAGACTAAAAATACAGATATGGCTGAGGTATACTGGATGAGTGGGACAATGTAGCAGAATAAATGTAAGTGTTAGGTAGGGACCATTTTGAGCACACCTTTGTCAATTAAGATTTAGAAATTTTGATACTTTTCTTTAGCAAATAGAAAGCTACTGAAAATTCTGAAAGAAAGAGAAGACAAAACAAGACAAGGCAGGAGAGGACCATGCAGGATAAGATAGGACAAGATGGGAAAATATAAAAATAGACAAGACATATCAAGATAAGACAAAGTGGGGTGCCTGGGTGGCTCAGTGGGTTAAAGCTTTTGCCTTCAGCTCAGGTCATGATCTCAGGGTCTTGGGATCAATCCCTGCATCAGGCTTTCTGCTCAGTGGGGAACCTGCTTCTCCCTCTCTCTCTGCCTGCCTCTCTGCTATTGTGATCTCTGTCATATGAGTAAATAAAGTCTTTAAAAAAAACCTATCATGTGGTAATGTATATAAAACACATAGCACACAGCCTCACAGATTTTTTTTTTAGTTTATGTTAACTAAACCAGTTAAATTAACTAATTAGTTAACTAATTTAGTAAAACTAAATTATTATTATTTTTTTTTACTGATAGTGAGTTTGGTCATGGTAGTGATAATGTGGTAGTAATAGAAGTGATAGTACTAGTAGTAGCAGAATTAACATAAGATAAGCTGTACTAACATGCCTTTGATTATGAAATGCTTCAGGACAGTCTGCATGGAAGTATATACTATTTGTTTCATTTTCTCTTAAAAATACCTTAAATAACATTTTCCACATGAAGAGTTTTACAAAATTATAGAATAAGTTTGTCTGATTCCAACCAGTCCAATACTGATTTTAACTCCAAAAATTAAAAAAAAAAAAAATGAGAGGGGTTAAGCTGACTTTCCATTTGTAGGCTTACATATATTTAAGTGGCTTGGAGTAAATGAAAGAGCTTCAAATTTGCATTCAGAGTAACATAATTAATAAGCAATACTTAAGTCTACCAACATCTCAATTCCCTCATCTATAAAATGCCAATACTACTACCATTTAATTATGATTAAATGTGGTATAATTTAAAGTTCCTTGAACATTGCTTGCTATATATATTCAATAAATCATAACTCTTCTTATTTTGTCTTATTCAAAAACCTCACTTCTATCTGCTACTTTTATTGAAACTGTTAACGTTATTTTTAAATCAAAATGATTATATGTTCCACATCTATTCTTCCTAAAGAGGGAATTGTGCATTGATCATTAGTTTTAAGTCACCCTTCCAGATGTCTTATACCGTTTGCACCTGAAACAATCTCCAAAATATATGTATTTTATCTCAGATATCTGAAATCAAATCAGATGATTTATTTTTTTGGAGTCTGGATTAATGCAATATAAGCACTGAGATTTATCTCAGTTGAATTAGTAATCACTTACTCTTTTGCTGGGCAAATAGCTTCCTGGTTTTCTGTTTTACTTGCACCCCTGAGGAAACTAAGTAGATAATAACAAAAATGACAAAATAGTCAAAACTATTTTAAAATGTAACTTGTTTTCTCATTTTCATGTAAGTTTTTCACAATTGGTTTTTCTTGCTCCTTTAGTTTTTCATACTCTCTCCCATTTGGTTACTTTTTAAATTTTTTTTTTGCATTATTTAAGAGGCCATTCTTAGGGTATTTAGCCAAAAAAAATGACTATAATTCACACAAATTCCTATAGCTATGTTCCTCTTGCTGTTTTTATTTATTTTTCCTCCTGTGATATATACTGCTTGCCTTGTAAAGAACCCATACTCCCAAAGTCCTTCTGTCACTCTTATCTTCTTTTTTTTCCTGTTGAAGTTTTCTTATTAAGATTACCAGGAAAAACTGGTTTATCAAGCAAAGCTGGCTTTATTAAAATTTCAAGGGAGAGTACAAACTTTCCAGAGTCTCTGGAATGTCTCAAAGAGTAAATCGGGCAGAATTAGTGATATTAGGTAAAATGGATAATTTGCTAGAAAAGTTGGTGAATTCATCCTTGGAACATGAATCTATGTAATGTTAGCATTAAATCAGACTATGCTCTTATCCTGGAAAATATGGCCTTAACAAGCTGCTGTTAAAATTTTTTGAACTCAGGTTATTTTGCATTGTTTGTTCAGTTTCTGTTTTGTAAGTCATGGTACATTTACTTTCCAAATTTGGCTTTTGTTCTATTTCTCACTCATTTCTCCAACCCCCTTCTTCTTCCTTCCCTGTGAGAGAGAAAAATAATACTAATTAATAGTTGAGGAAATATAAGCAAAGCCATGTCTTTGCTGGTAAGCAACAGAAATAAATCTGAAACATGACTAATCCAAATACTCTTTTAGCTATTGCTAGTAACATTCCTAAATATGTTAGAAAACATATTTTTAAATGATCAATCACTTAGGTATGTATGCTTTTACCATAAGAAATGATGAAAATTAAGACCAAATTAAATGATTGACAATATATTATACTAGAATATACATATAAAAATATATATATGAAAATTCCATATATACATATGCTAAAATCATGATCTGGGACTATTTTATTGTATCTTCTGGCCAATACATAATTTCTTCACGGCTGATTTTTCAGTGTTTTAAATGCAGACCTTAAAGGTGTACTTTTAGTAAAAGCTCTAAACAGTTCCCTCACTGGCATAGTTGTTACTTTATTTCAAATCATATAAGTTGTGAAAAGAAAGGAAATTTGTGTTGTTATAGCTTTCAAATGAAATTACAGGGTTCTCCTTTAGAGGAATAGATATCATTTATTTGAGAAATACCACTCATGATGTTAAAGTACAGGAAGCAAGGAAGGGAAATTGGATTAGAGATAAGCAGATAAGTTTTCCCCACTCCCTTGATGTTACTGGAAGCAACATGATAAGTGCACAAAGTATTTGCTCAAAGTATACAATACTACTGGGCATGAAATAATGTCCCTTTTATGTACTAACATAAACAACAACAACAAACTTTAATATTAAAAACAAAAGAAACGCTTTTTCTGTCTGAAAGCATTAAAGGTATGTGTTTTTTTATTAGACAACTCTGTGACTTCACTCCATGGGAGATCTGTAATGTAAATAACTTATACACTACAAAATAAAGACTAATTTGATAAATATAAATGAGGGAAGATAATTTATTTGGTTACTTTGCATTTAATATTTTAAAGTCTCTCTTCCAATAAGTTAGCTGTAACTTTGCATTTATTTGTCTGAGGAATCTTGCTGTCCTAAAATCAGAAGCTGGTTCAAGTCCATGATTCTTTCTATGATTTGTAAAAAACCTAAAAATGACTAAACTAAATATGCTAGAAACTTCAAAGAATAAAAGCAAAACTAGGACTGATTTTTAGAGGAGCAGGAATGAAGAGACAAAGATTCTCCAAACTTGAAAGAGATCCTTGAGGGGTGGGAACCTGCTAAGCATTTAGTATGGGCTCTTTGGAGAGTTGTAAAGGTCTCAGAGCAGCTGTGTGAGTGGTGCCACAGGAGGATGGACCCTAACTGCTCAATTGTCTGATCTTGTAAATGGTCCCTGGCTCCAAGCTTGGTGTGAGAGGCTGAAAACCACTCAATCTTCAGGCATTCTCAGATTAAGTAGGGTAGCCAATCAGTACTCTGATAGTGTGTGATAATCTGGGACTTCCAAATAACTTTGGAGGAAAACCTAATAATCTAGGAGTGAATTTTTCACTAGACCTCAAAGATGCAGAGAAAGCACACTCAAAGTTGAATTAGTTGTAACATCTCCCTGAAACCGATAAACAATGAATATTTATATGAGACATGATGTTGTTACCTTCTGGAACAAATGAACTCAGATATACATAGAGAACTATAGATCTACAGTCAACCTGAGAAGAAATGTTTAAGTTTTATAAGGCATAAATAAATATTCTAATATCATATCTTATGCTATGGAACATTGTTTCAGTTCCATTGAAGTAAAATATATCCTGTTCTTTCTAAGCACACACACACAAAAATGGCCTTTTGCAGTCCTTAGTGTAAGGCCACCTCTGAGTAGGAACTATAAAATATCATGAGAAACACTGAAACCATTTCAATGGGTTTAGAAAGAGTTGGTTAAATTCATTGGCCACCCAGACCTAAAATTAAATCCAATGTTTGCATTTTAATGGACAGCTAAAACTCACTGAGAATGAGAGAAGTACACTGGTAATTTTAAATATATTACAAATCTACAAACCCTTAATTTTTCTCTCTCCCTTACTCCTCCATAATTTCTAATTAAATCCTAAAGTGACATCCTATGTAAATACAGGTCTTTTTTTTTCATTCTGAATAAAAAGCAATATTATTTACTTTTATAATAAGAAATCTTAAATAAATTATACGAGGTTAGTAATATATATTCATAGAAAGTGGGAATTCTACAAAATGTTCAAGT
Organism: Nasua narica; assembly: GCA_028533885.1. Lineage (NCBI taxonomy): Eukaryota > Metazoa > Chordata > Mammalia > Carnivora > Procyonidae > Nasua > Nasua narica. The sequence continues at coordinate 162,651,957 of CM052799.1, read as the reverse complement.
CATTTCATTCAATACACACTTATTGAATATATAGTAAATACACTCTGGGTGATATGAAAATAAATCAGCTTGAATCTCCTCCTTAAAAAACAACAACAAAAAAAACACAACACAAAAGATCACCTCCCATTAGAAGAAACCATAAAGAAAATGTCATAAAAATAGTAGAAATATACTGCTATCTTATAATTATTTGTTTTTTCCCTTGTGAGTACCATTCCCTATTGGAAATCTACATTGGAAAATTTCTCCAAAGAACAGAAGAACAGCAGCTCTATTAAGCTTGGACTACAATCAGTCTCAGAGATAATCTTTGGGTAGCTCCTTAAGCCAGGAGTACAAAAATACAGGCTGTTCATCCTGCAAGATACTAAGTCACTCTGCTACCTATTGGATAGTATCATATAGGAAAAAATATAAAAGGACATTCTTGCTACATTTTTACCTTTGGATCTCTAGAGGTATATTAGGTATGAAATAAACACTAAACCATATAAGTTGTTCCTTTACAATCTTTATATATAAATTCTTAATACCTATTTTTATCATTGCTATCCTGAATGCCCATATGAGGTTCTTTCCAGAGCTGATTAATTTACTTTACAACATATACCAAATGTGTGGTTCCCCAATTTCTTATCTCTAGGGTGATACATAGAGAATGCAAGGAATCTGTAGGCAAGGAATGCTGAAAAAAAGAATCTAAATCTGGGAATTTGTATACCCGTTATTCCCTTCTCTTCTTGAAAGGAGGAGGAAAAAACCTCTGCTCCTTAAATAAAATCTCAGGTGGTTGCTCTAACCCTTTAGAATGTAAATAAATTTCTCCAGGGGGTAGATAAGCCCAGTGTCTCTTGTTCTACAACCAAGAGAAGTGGTCTTCAATGTCACACTCCCATCTCTTCACCAATGTTAACACATATGTTTGGAACTGATGCATCTCTCTAGAGTTTTCTTATTAGCTATACATAGAATTTTAAATTAACTTCTAAGCCTTGCTTTTTTAGTCCAGGTCTTACGTTTCAGTAATATTTGTTCAGAAACACAAAAATAACGTCTCTACAATTCTATAGGTTCATACTCACCTGGTCCCTCATGAGTTCTTTTAATTCTGTACAAGAATTATTTTAATTGGTCCAAATAGCATTCATGTAAATTTTTGACAAACTGAATATAAACGTAAGGTCTGCTTCTAGTAAAAGCATGTTAAAATCTTAGTAAAGGGATAAATAACATAAACCTAAAGGACAAAGAAAATGCAGAAAAAATAAAATAGAAATAAAATAAAAACACATTTTTTAAAGTAAAATGCAAATGGAGGAATGGTAACTGAGTAGAAAATCTATGTATTTTTCAAATATAATTTTTAAAGACTTTATTTATTTATTTGCCAGAGCAAGAGAGAGAGACTGAGAGCATAAGCAGAGGGAGTGACAGACAGAGGGAGAGGGAGAAGCAGGCTCCCCAAGGAGCAGGGAGCTGGATACAGGGCTTGATCCCAGGATCCTAGGATCATGACCTGAGCTGAGGGCAGACACTTAACCAACTGAGCCACCCAGGCACTCCTAAAAAACCTATGTATTGAAGAAAATCAGGCTTATGTGGCTGGCAGAAGATACAACTTCACTCATATGTGGAATTTAAGAAAGAAAATTGATGAGCATGGGGAAAAGGAAGGCAAAATAAAATAGGATAAAAACAGAGGAGACAAAACATAAGAGACTCTTAATTATAGAAAACAAACTAAGGGTTGCTGGAGGGGAGGGGGGTGAGGGGGATGCAGTAATGGGGTGATGGGCAATAAAGAGGGCACTTGATGTTTTAGGTGTTATATGCAACTGATGAAACACTAAATTCTACCCTGAAATAAATAATACACTACAAGTTAACTAACTTATATTTAAACAAAACAAAACAAAACCTGAAGGGCTGCTTAAGTAAAAAAAAGAAAGAAAGAAAGAAAAAAGTAAAAAGTAAAAAGCTCATAATGTGGTATAAAAGATGATGGCACTAAGCATTTAAAATTAAAGTACTGGTTCAAAGTCCATTTAATAAAAATACATTATCTAGTCACTAGTTTTATCTTGAGGATGCAGGTAATGACCATTCTCTAATTCCAAAAAATGATAGACATTTTCTACCTCTGAAGATTTTGGAACAAAAGAATAGCACTCTCCTTAGGTTCTAGTGTAAAGAATGATAGCTCCACACTATTCTAATGTAAAGAACAGTATAGGGGAACCTGGGTGGCTCAGTGGGTTAAAGCCTCTGCATTCAGCTCAGGTCATGATCTCAGGGTCCAGGGATCGAGCCCGGGATCGAGCCCGGGATCGAGCCCGAATTCGAGCCCGGGATCGAGCCCTGGATCGAGCCCCGCATTGGGCTCTCTGCTCAGCGGGGAGGCTGTTCCCCCCTCCTCTTTTTGCCTGCCTCTCTGCCTACTTGTGATCTTTCTCTGTCTAAATAAATAGATAGATAGATAGATAGATAGATAGATAGATAAATAAATAAATAAATAAATAAATAAAACAGTATAGAGTCAACATTTGCATGCTAAACAGTGATACCCCAAGACTTTCACAAACCTGCCTCCACATTTCACTGTCTCTGCTCAGACAAGAGAACTCGATCTTTCTCATTAAAGATTTACATTTACTAAATGTAAAGAGCCTCAAGAAAACAAAAGTAAAAATAATGACATTTTAAAGTTCTCCAAGTAAAATTCTACAACTCATTTACCTTGTCAATAAATCTTGCTTATCCCATACTTTTTTGTTTTATACTCTTCAATATTATTAGACAAAGTGTGGCAGTAGTTTAGGATGTCTTTTGAAAGGAAAGTAAAAAGAAAAAGAAAAAGAAAAAGAAAGAAAGAAAGAAAGGAAGGAAGAAAGGAAGGAAGAGAAGGAAAAGATTCACAGAGAAAGAGGGAAAGAGGGAAGAGAGAGGGATGGTGGGAAGGAGAAAAAAGGAAAGAAAATCAATAAAATTAACTGAGAAGAAACTAAGAGAGCATATAAAAAGAAGTGTATTTTTTAAACCAATATACTTTTCAAACTTTATTTATTTGACAAACACATGTTGCTTATTGTGTGGCAAGCATTGTTCTAAAGGTTTTAAAAATATTAATTCAATGAAGAAATGAGAAGATCCCGAATATATGAAACAGGAAGCATATACTACAAAAAGAGCATTCACCTTACACTAATAAGATCATGAAAGATAAGAGAATTGTATTAATCAAGAAAACCCAAATTTCAACTAACAGGAATTCTAGAGAGCAAGAAAAATGATAGGAAGAAAAATAAGAAATGAATAAAACAGCTATGTTACTCCAAACTGAAGGAAATAGATCTTAAAATTACTACAGTCCAAAGAATAGCCAGTTCAAAGCATAACAAAATCATACACCATAGAACAAAAATATAAAACTGCAGAACCATGAAAACAAAGAAAAGATTTAAAATGCTACAAAAGATGGGGGAGATAACTATCAGGAAAAGTCAGAAGTTCCCAGTCATGTCAGCACAGAAATCATTCTTTCATGCACATTTTCTGCTTCGACCATAGTTCAACAATAAATACAATATAAAAAAAAGGAATTTAAAAAAGTGAGGCCAGCTTGAAGAAGATATATAGCCCTATAGATGGAAAAAAACGGAAAAATTCTGGAGGTAGTAACAAAACTGTACTGCAAATCTATGGGTTTCTGGATCTAGGATCAGGCAGTGACAGCAAGAAGTTTGATCCTAGAAGATTAGGATGGCTAAAAGTGATCAATTTGATTAAGTAGACTAGAATTGGAATCCTTTATTGAATTTGGAGCCTGTTAAAAAGGGTTTCTATGAAAAAAAGCTGTTGAAAAAAATTACTACTGCCAAATATTACAGGGAAATGGATATTATAATCTCCTGGGGATGGAGGTCATTGGGAAGATACACAATCTCATCATCACAGAGACTGAATCTTAGGTATCTTCATGGCGCAAGAGATCCAAAAGTTCTGAGAAAGTCAAACTTCTGAACCAAGAACCTAAGTGAACAGATGAAGGCAATCATTAATCACTGAATGAAAATGGCAAGATATAGAATAAACAGCATACAAGAAAATTATGTAAAATATTGTTAAAAAGACTATACATATGTGCAAGATTGTGTTTGCATATGTATATGATGATATGAGTATGAGGTAAACATGAAAGGATAAATATTAGGTAGGATTACCAAGGTATAGCACAAGACAAATAAAATAGTAAAAATAAAATATAACAAAGCTGGCTTAAAAGGACTACGAATACTAATAATATGATCATATTCATCCATTTATATAAAATTATATAATCATATATATAGTCATTTATATTTATCTTTCAGATAAAGAAAAATTCTAATAATTGGAGTAAAATCTAAACACACTCCAGTAAAAAATTAACTAAAAAAATTATATGGATTTAATAACAGTAACAAAAACTTAAAAAAACAAAAGAAAATCCATGAAACAAAATGAAAGCATATTTATGTGAAGCAAATTGTGACAATGTAATAAGCATTATTAAAAGAAGTAATACTTGAACATGTTTTCTGGTATTGAATAAAAATGTGAATGTTAGGCAAAATACATAAAAACAAATCTACACAAAAAATCATAGTGAAATGCAAAACATGGTGAAGTAGTTTCATATTGCTAACTGTAACAAATTACCACAAGTTTGATAACTTAAAACAACCCAGATTAATTAGTTTACAGTTCTGGAGGTAGAATTCTAAAATATCTCCCTGGGCTAAAAACCAGGATATTGACAAGAGTTGTGCTTCTTCTGAAGGCTCCAAGAGAAAATCAGTTTCCTTTATTTTTCAGCTTGTAGAGGCTACCAGACTGCTTGGCTCATGGTCTTTTCTTTCTTTAAAATCAGCAATCATAGTACTCTTGTCATATTTCCTTCTCTCGTTCTGATTCTTCCCCCTCCCTCCTTCACTTGCAAGTATCCTTGTGATTATGTTATGCCCACCAAGATAATTCAGGACAATTTCCCTATCTCATGATCCTTAATATACTCACAACTGCAAAGGCCCTTTGCCTTAAAAGTAATGTATTCATAGGTTCCAGGGAGTAAAATGTGGGCATTTGGGGGGTGGGGTGGTGTGGGGCACTATTCTGCCTACCACACATGGCCAAACACTTTTTGTAGTGATCAGAGAAATATGATAGTTCACTTAGAAAGAAAAAAAAAATACATGTATATATATGTATTTAGCAGGTGATTCCTTTCTCATTCATTTTATTCTTTCATAAACTAAGTATCTATATAACAAGATAACTATAAAAATATTTATTAGATCAGGCTATGGGAACCATATCAGAATTCATTATAATTATTTAATAAGGACTTAGGCCAAGACAGTAACTGTACCTGTCACCAACTGTTTGGGAATATGTTTGTCTCTAGAAATGTAATGCATTTGGGACTTAGTGAGAGAGAGAAATTTCTTCACAAAAATTTCTGAATGGAATGTCTTTAGGAAAATGTGACTTGAGGCACTGTATGAGAAAGGTCTGAAAAGGAGGATAATGAGGTCTGAGGAAAGGTTGTTCATTTGTTAGTAGTTCTGGAGTTCTGGTCTCCAGGGCAGAGAAGAGCCAGCAAATTATGGGAGAAGTAACTTAAAGTAGAAATGCAAGATGAATGAAAAAATTCACCAGCCAATTAGGTAATTATTTTCTTTATCCTCAGATATTACTTAGGGAAAGGAACTCTGGTGAAGAATATAGTTCTGAATATTAGGGATGGGGATCATAACATATTCACTTAAATATTTCAAAATTAGTGACTTGGAATAATATATTTGGAGATACATTCAAAAAAACTGAAAAATTTTAATGCAGTCGCCTATGACCCAGGATTTCTGTCCTCAGGATGTTTATAATGGGAAGTCACATTGGATACACATGTTTAAGAATGTGTATTGCAATACCATATAACTAAGGAAACACTGGAAACAACCTAAACATCTATAAGAAGAGAAGAGATAAATACATTTTTGTATATTTTACCAATGAAAAATTATCAGTAATTAAAATGAATAAAGAATATGTAAACACATGTATACGAATACATTTCAAAATATATTAAATAAAATATTAATAAATTACACATACAGTTTCATGCACTTATAGAAAATGTTTTCAGAAATTCAAAAAGCACTACATATTATTTTTAGGTCTATACCTATTTGTCAATATATAACAAGAGTATAAAAATCTGTATGGAAAATAAGAAGTGGTATATATATACAATGGAATACTATGCAGCCATCAAGAGAAACGAAATCTTGCCATTTGCAACGACGTGGATGGAACTAGAGGGTATTATGCTAAGTGAAATAAGTCAGTCAGAGAAAGACAATTATCACATGATTGCTCTGATTTGAAGAATTTGAGAGGCAGGGCAGGGGGTTATGGGGGGGTGGGGAAGAGAAATGAAAAAGATGGGATGGGGAAGGAGACAAACCATAAAAGACTCCTAAACTAATAAAACAAACTAAGGGTGGCTGGGAGGTGGGGGTGGGTAGTGTTATGGACATTGGGTAGGGTATGTGCTACGGCAAATGCTGTGAAATGTGTAAGCCTGATGATTCACAGACATGTAACCTGGGGCAAATAATACATTACATGTTAATAAAAAATTTAAAAAAATTAAAATTAGCTTTCAAAGAAATTTTTAAAATAAGGAAAAAGGTACACACGCACATTTTTCTAATTCCCATATTTGACCTTTTTGTTGTTTCTTTGTAGAAATCTGAGTTTACATTTAAAACTCTCTTCAGCATAAATAACTTTCTGTATTATTTCTTATAGTATGATTTTGCTGACAATAAATTCTCTCACCTTTTGCTTGTTTAGAAAAAAAAGAATCTGTATGGAACTAATTTCCAAGTTCACAATAATGGCATATATATGGAGGGAGAAAGAAATACGGGTTTTTAATTGTATCAGTTATATTTGGTTATAATTTTTAAGAATATAAAGTAAAATGTACCTTAAAATGTACACAATTTCTAAGTAGCCAACACAATAAATTTATGTAAAGAGAACTCAACTATGTTATTATCACCCAGTTCTGGATATAGAATATCAATAATCAGAAGCTATCCTATCTGTCCTTTCTTAACAGCTATTTCACATAAGAACAAATATATATAAGAACATAGAAGACAATGGAACAGTGTCTTCAAAAGTCAAGATCATTTCAACCATTCTCTTACCACAGGTTTGTTTTGCCTATTGTTGAATTTTATCTAAATGGCATTATAAAGTATGTGCTCTATTGTGTCTGGCTTTTTTCACTGAAGTTTATTTATGTTTAGAAGATTTGTGCTTACTGTGTTTGACAGCAGTATTTTGTTAATGTTCATTGCTTTAAAGGATTTTAATCTGCTGCATATTAATATTTATTTATTCATTCATTAAATTATTATACTGTCAATGGATATCTATGCTGATTCCAATCTATAGCTGTTATGAAGAGTGTTCCTAGAACCATCATAGTCATATCTTTTGGTGAATATGTATTCACATTTCCTTTGAGATAGATAGATATAGATATAGATATATAGATATAGATATATGGCCGTGAATTTCCTAATAATAGGATATATCTGCATTGAGACTTTGTACATACTACAGCCTAAATCATTGTCACAATTTGCAGCTCCACAGCAGACAATGAGAGTTCCAGTTCTACATTCTCTCCAACACTTAGCATCATCAATTTTTTAAATTTTAATTACCCAGGAGGCTTCTCAAAAAATTAAAAATATAAATATCATATGACCTAATAATTCCACTACTGGGTATTTATCCAAAGAAAACAAAAACACTAATTTGAAAAGATAATGGTATCTCATTGTAGCTTTAATTTGTATTTCCCTAATGAGTAAAGAGGTTGAACACTTTAATGAGTTTATTGGCTACCGTAAAGAGCCTGCTCATCAGCTATTATTCTGTATTATTACATTTTATTTTCAAAACAAACCTACCAGGGCACCTGGGTGGCTCAGTGCATTAGAGCCTCTGCCTTCGGCTCCGGTCATGACCTCAGGGTCCTGAGATCAAGCCCCGCATGGGGCTCTCTGCTCAGCGGGGAGCCTGCTTCCTCCTCTCTCTCTGCCTGCCTCCCTGCCTACTTGTGATGTCTCTCTGTCAAATAAATAAATAAGATCTTCAAAATAAACCTACCATTTAGGCAGAAAATTGTGATTCACTAACACTAAGTGGGAGAAAATAGAATATTTCTTCATATTATTTATACTTTTAACCATGCTTGAAATCATATTTTTTAAAAAGAAAAAAGAAATCACACACCCAAATCAGAAATTGAAATGGAATCTGAAAGGATTTCTACTTCCAGAAAGACTGAATAGTAGGGACTGGATTTAATCTCCCACATAAAAAAGAAAAGAAAAGAAGAAAAGAAGGGAAGGGAATGGAAGAGAAAGAAAAGAAAAAGAAAATAAAAGAAGAAAGAAAAAAAGAGAAAAGAAAAGAAAAAAGAAAAGAAAAGAAAAGAAGGGAAGGGAAGGAAAGGGAAGGGAAAAGAAAATATATGGGCATCACAAGCTGCATATTGCAAGGCAGAAACAGAGCAAGAACCAAGTAAATACTTTCCTATGGATTGGCTAAGTCACTTTATGCAGTGCTTGTTCTTGGGTGGCCTTTATACTCTAAGTCCTTGCATATGCTTCCTTTCCTGTCTTTTCAGTCCTAAGGTAGTAAGAGTGCCCTTCTATTGCTAGTCCCCTAATATTACACCCTCCATTGTTTTATTTTTCCTTAATCTATCCTCTTTTAAAAAACATGTTTATTAAACTTTCCTCAATTAAGCTGAGTATTCCATTTATTTCCTGCAGGGAAGATAAGTATAGACTCCAGGCAATAAAAGATATGAAACACACTTTTTTTATGGTTGATATAAACCTTTAAGGTTATATAGTTTGATTTTTCCGATTAAAATAAGCAAAGGAATTTTTTTTGAAATTGTGTTTACTCTAGGAAGACAAAAAATATATAGCCCAATGACATATTTGTTGAAAGAGATATCCAAATAATTGGTTTTTTACAAGATTTCTTTTGGGTAAAGTGGAATCTGCCTACACAGTTTAGTTGAAAATTTTCAAAATATTTCAAGGGATGGAGTTCAGTTACTTATATACAATGGAACATGAATGTGATGCAAAAGAAAGGGTGGGTAGAGAAGAACCTGAGTCAAGCTCATGCTTTTGAATATGGTATCATTAAAAATCCAAACTGAAGCATTTTACTAATTTTATTTAACCTTTTTAGCCACTGCAGTTTTGTGTGTGGCAAGGGAGCTTTATCATGGCAGAGAAGAGAAGAGCTAGTTCACAGTTAATTTTACAAATTGCTTTAAAAAGGTCACTTATGTCTTCATACCCTTTAAATCTATAGTCAGAAAAAGAATATAATTGTCAGTCATTTTTTTAAATTTCAACTATAGCATGTAGATTTGAACTGTATGTACATGATCTCTCTGTGTCATAGCATTTCTTTGAATTATTGTCCTATCCAATTTTTACATGCATATCAAGTTCTCCATAAAAACCCTGAATAGTTCTTTGCTAGTGACTGTCTTATTGATAAATTATAGCTACAGATCCTTTCCGGGATCTACTATTATAGAACGTTCCTATGCTTTAGGACACTGTTACCAAAGCTTGAAAAGACACTCAGAATAACACTCTGAATTAGGGGGGATAAAAAAGGAAGAAAAAGAGAGAGGGAGGGAGGGAGGGAGGAAGGGAGAGAGAGAGAGAGAGAGAGAGGAGAGAGAGAGAGAAGAGAGAAATGAAAAGAGGAGAAAAGAAAAGGAAAGAAGAAAGAAGAAAAAAAAAGCATTTTTAATCTAGGCCTATACACTGAATATAGGGCTAAGTTTCCTAGGAAAACAGCCAATGGATGGAATTTTCTTATGAATGACAAAGTCAAACTTCATGGGAAAGAGGAATAGTGAATCAGCAAACACAAACATACTGAACACTTAACCAACCTAGATTCTACATGATGTGATTTTAAAAGAAGAAAAAAATAGGGGGTAGGGTCTATATCTCAACATGGACTAGCAAGACATTCATCTCTTTATTGATGAGAAGAATTCATATTAATATTAGCAACCATGCTAATTCTATCTATAGAATCACTGATAACTCAGGGTGAGCATGATAAACACTGTGAGAAAGAAATCACTACCTTCTGTATAAAATTATTTCATAATCATTCTAAGTTATATTCACTTATGTTCTAAGCCCAAATGCCTTCTTTGTGGTCTTTAATTCGATCTCTTGTGACATACATACATTGAGTCAAGCAATAAATAATAAATTTTGAATACTGGACATGCAATAAAAATCCTGATGTTCTGCTGCTAAACAATGATTCTTTCACTCTGAACCTACACATTTACTCATTTGACCTTAAAAAGAGGACCTCACATTTTCCTAACATACTGTATCTTGTTTAGCCCAAATGTCTTCAGTAAGAGTACAGATCAATCCAGTTGGTGAATTAAATATCTATGGAAACCATTAATTTTATTCACCAAATTTTCCTGATTCTTTACCTTCCTGATTATTGCACTTCCCCACTCTACTTTGACCAATAAAGTGAGAGTGGAAATGAAGTGTCATTCCTTGGTTTAAGCTCTCCATCACATTTTTCTTGCTCACTTGAATGAAGGTACAATAGCGAATACCACAGCTCATCTATGATAAGAATGAAGCATAAACATGAAATATACCTTTGAAGCATTCAGATACTGTAGCTCTGAAGGGTCTAAGATTTTACACTGCTTATAAGCCAGCAAATTAGCTTGCTACACTTTCATGTACATATACTGACAGAAGAACACAAGACCCCTGCTCCAGAGGAACAGACCATTCATTACTCTGAGCAAAATCAGCAGCCAGAACAATTTCCCCAATTCCTAGAAGGCAGAGGGATGAAGACCAGTTGTTTACCTGTGTGTGCAGGGAGTCGTACTACAGGAAACACAAAATGGGCAGATTCTTTTTATATGGGACAGCTGGATAGCTGCCTATCCCCTCCCCTAGAGAAAGAGATCTTATTCATTAAGCAGTCCTCTCTCAGCAGAAAAGGGGAGAGAATCTCTACCAGAGTAAAGGCAAATGAGTTAGGAGAGAGAAGAACTTTCATCTCCAAATTTCTTCAGAAGGATATACTATTCTAGCTTCTGAGGTATGTTTGCTTGTCAGCTATGTTCTTAGCTGAGAAGGCCGGATTTGCATGTTCATGGAGAAATCCCTGGAATAATAAAGCTTCCAATACTACTGTGATTTAGGGGTCATTTTGTCTAATTTATTTTTACCTACTTATTATCAAAATATTTACATAGCCCACACTTAAAAATTGCTTTTCAAGAAAGCAAAATTCTATGACATACACTAAAGACATTTCTTATCTTAATTTTAATAATCTAACAATTTATTGAGCACATATGTAGGCACTCACCTTGGCACATAAAATAAGGCGATTCTACACATGCACATGCACACCCCCTCCCCCCCCAAAAAGAAGCAATTCTACAACTAGCAGAGGTATTCAAAGGAGTTTTGAAGTCTTGGTAGCCATTTGTATACTGTTAATAGATGAATTTGATCAAAATGTGCTTCCTATAGTGCAAGAAATATAAAAGGAGTTAGGAAAAACTGTCCTCATAAAATAGTTTTGACTTTATTACCTTTAGGTAACTGGATAAGCAGCAGCCAGAGGTGGACTGAATTCTGGAGAAATCTGAAACAAGAAATAACCCTTTGGATAAATATAAGATGCTCTAAATTTATTTGAACCAATACCTTTTTTCTCACAGAACATATATTAAGATCCTATTGAAATACTGTTCAGATAAAAGAAATTGCAAGGTGCTGATTAGCATAACCAGATAGAATAACCATGAAGATAAAATTCTATATCAAAATGTGAAAAGAAAGAACACATTTTTAGGAAAAAAAAATGCTCAGGATTCAAGATGAACCATACACAGTGCAATGAAGGTCATCAACACTGACCACATGGTTTCCTCCATCAAGTATCTATTCCCCCTCTAATCTATGTTTTTCACCTCTAAGATGTATACTGTCACCAAAGCATTATGATTTCAAATCTGAAGATCTATGTTAAGTTTATGGTCAAATATACCAGATATCTTAAATACTTCCCTGTGTTAGTTATGACTGAGTTGCACTCAGATTTCATTCCCATCTCCTTCAAGTATGTCTTCCTGAATCATAAACTCTAAAAGCTAAAAACTGCATTTCCCAGAATACTCTGCAATGAGGATTGTGGACATCAATCAATTTCGCCAGTTAAATGTATTCATGTAAGATTTGTAAGGCAATTGTGTTTTTCCTGATCCAAAAATGACAAGGACAAAATCTAGATAAACTGCCTTTCAACTTCACAAGAAGTGAATGATTGAACATCACAATGTTGAAGACAGGCCTTGCTCCTATCACAGAACCCACAAGTTATAAACTGAGCAGTAGGACCTTATTGAGAACAATAAAAACATACCTTATACCAAAGCAACAGGGAGATGGACTCCAATGAATCCCGAATAATAACCTCTTCTCTTCTCCCATGTAAAAATAACTGCTTCTTTCTCCTCTACTCCTACAGCTATATAACTTACACATAAGCCATTCATGTCTGACTCCCACTCCACATCATAAAACATTTGGGGCAATATATGGTACTTTAGGGTAGAAGATTATTGATTGATTTATGCTAACCAAAGCAGTGCTGCCAATATCACTAAACACATAGGTCAAAAGAGCAGATATGAATTCCAAAGGAATTCCTTCCAAAGGAATTCATCTTTCCAAAGGAATTCCAAAGGAATTACTCTCTCTTATTAAGAGAGAGTAAATGGATACTGGGTGGCCAAAAAAGCAAAAGCTCACTACATTATGTTGAGATTGAAGATTTACACAGAATTGTACTCTGTAATTTTCCTTTTGGCTTGCAATTTTTATGAAACAAACAAACAAACAAAAACACTGTAATTCTACACATATTAAGAAATGGTGGAGATGTCACACTGAGAAACAGAATGGATAAAGAATAGAAACAGGTCAAAGAGATCACCATATAAGATAGTTGGTATTGACACAATTGAGGTATAAAAATGAACTGTGTTTGAGGTATTACTATATTTTAATATGTATCATATTGCATAATTTAAATATTTTATAAAAATGGACATGTGCAGACTCTTCAAGCTTCTTCTTATAAGACTGATATCTTAGTCCATCTTAACTACTATAGGAGAATATCAGGCTTATAAACAACTGAAATTTATTTCTCACAGTTCTGGAGGCTGGGGAGTCCAAGATCAAGGTGCCACAGATATGGTGTCTGGTGAGAACCTGCTTTCTGGTTGATAGATGGGCATCTTCTCACTATGTCCTCACATGGCAGAGGAGTCAAGAGAGATCTCCTGGGACTATTTTTTAAAAGCACTAATCCCATTCAGAGTACTCCACCCTCATGATTTAATCACCTCCTAAAAGTCCTACCTCCAAGTATCATCACATTAGGGGTTAGGATTTCAACATACAAATTTTGTGAGGACACAAACATTCAGTCTATCCCAGTGGTCTTCTGTTGATTCCCATGCATTGCCAACTCTAATGACTGACTTATGTTCCAACTATGGGTTTTACCAGTAGAGCATTCAAACTAAATATCATCTATTCTCAAAAAAAAAAAAAAAAAAAAAATCAGAACAGCTTAACCTCAAAAAGAATTCTTAAGAAGCCGTTTCCCATGAAAATCAAAAGGGCAAAGTATTCATTGGTCTAGTTCATCCAAATAAGATAAAGTTCATGGTCTCTATGGGCTGAGCATAAGAGCTGACAATATGATCTAAAAGTCTTTGGCTTCTTCATGTGTAATGCTGATCTAACAGCTGATAATGTATACTGAGAATGGCAGCCCAAGAGAGCAAGGCTTATCTCACCCTTTCTGAGAATCATGGCACAGTCTTGATCCCGTTGTCACATTTATTATCCAGACACATAATAGCACTCATAATTTTGAGAGAAATTTAAAAATAAAATGAGAATACTTTCTTCCTAATCTGCCTAGTTGGTCAATAATGGATTTTCAAAAAATATGAACTGATATGAAGAATTTTTTTTAAGATTTTTAAAATTTATTTGACAGAGAGAGAGAGAGAGAAGGAGTGTGCACACAAGCAGGGGAGCAACAGGCAGCATGAGAGAGAGAAATAGGTTCTGAGCAAGAAGCCTGATTTGGAGCTTGATCCCAGGACCCAGGGATCATGACCTGAGCAGAAGGCAGACACTTAACTGACTGAGCCACCCAGGTGCCCAGCGCTGTGAAAAATCTGAAGCATTTTTATTTGTAGTCATTCTCAGGATAAAGAGTAGTTCTGAACTTGACAGTGACTTGCAGTATATAGTTTGAGAATATCTTTTTCTTAAGAGGCTTAGTAGTATTCTTTGTAATACACTTCTACATGACTAGACAGTCAAAGAAAAAATTAAGCTTCCTTAAGAGACCTTTTCTTTTCAGGTTAACCAAAGAATTTATTTTGTCATTGTAGTGTTGCTTTTCTTTCTTATTGCTTTGTTTCTTCACAACCAACTACAAAGTTTAGTAGTTTCCCTTAGATAAAATTAAACTTGTCATTCTGTAGGCATTTGCACTTTGGGGGGATAAAAACACACAATCACAGAATTTTATTAAATTGTGTCCCAAGTACTATATCAGGAACCAACTAGATGATGCTTGTTTTTTAAAGTTTTGTTTTAAAAGAAATCTATCATACGGGAGGCATTTGAATTCAGATACCTAATTCAGAAAACTGTTCTTCCAAATCCCATAACACTTTGTACATACTGTTATCTTAACACTGATCACAATGAATTATAATAATATGGTAAGAAAGAAGTAGGTCTTCCCCATTCCTAAGCTTAGACACTATGCTCCTGGAGGGCAAAATCTGTGTGTGATTCATCGTTATATTCCTAAAGTCTATGCTACTGCTTAGCACATAATAGATCCTTCAATATTTGTAAAATGAAGAAACGAACACATCTATTCTACTTTTTCTTCAATCTACATATTCATCAAGTGTCTATTACTTCCATAGGAATTTGATGAAAACTGAAATATCCCCTGATGACACAATTTTAAACGTCCAAATTTTATTTCTCTTATATAATTTTATTTAACTTCTTGTTTGTTCTTCCAAATGGTTTTATCAAGATACAATAACATATAACTTGAGGTTATATGTTATAAAACTTCCCTTCTCTTTTCCATAGTTTCCGGGACCCACTGTTTGAATCTGTCTTTTTTTTTTTCATGTAATAGTATATCTCAGAGATCTGTCCATATCAGAACACAAAGTTTGACAAACTTTTAACACCAAATAACATTCCATTGCATAAATGGCTATATATATATAGCCATTTATATATATATAACAATCCACCTATGGTTTGGTTTTCAGAAACTATTCCCAGTTGTGTGCTATAGCAGATGACATTATGAGCAAAAAAATTTGACAGGTCATTTTTTTATATGTGGAATACAATATATGGAAAAAATTCTTAAAATCAGAATTACTGGGTCAAAGGTACGTTAGTACTTTTTGATAGACTGCCTACTTGCCTTAATGCTAATTCACCCTTCTGTCAGCAATGAATGATTTTAAGCAACAGAGTGAGTTATCAAAATTTTGAAATTTTACTGATCTTATAGGTGAAAATGGTATCTCAGCGTAGTTTTAATTTATATTTCTCTTTTAATGAATGAGATTTTGGCATCTATTCATACATTGAAATATTTTTCCCTTATTTTTTTAGTGTTTGTATATTTTCCCATTTTGTTAGAAGGTAGCTGATATTTTGCAGGTCATCTTTTTATAGTAGATAGAAGACCTCTGCTAATTGATGTCTATGACAATGTGCTATAAACATTTTCCCAGCTTGTGATTTTATATTTGATTTTGTCTATGTATCGCTTCTCGGCCTTTTGGCTAAGATCGAGTGTGATTTTGTCTATGTTATTTGCATGTGGTAGTTTATTGTTGTATATATATATGTATATATATATATCTCAAAACCAATTGGTTCTCAGAAGTTTAAAAACTGTTCAAAAATTATTGAACTGCATTGTACTGGAGTTTTTGTGGCAATTACACTTGAATTCAGTAGCATATAGTACTCCTGTCAAAAGTGAAATTTTATCTAAGAAGGTATTTTGCTAAATAATAAACCATAAGTACTGTAGACATTTTAATGAAATGGTATTTAAAACAGTGTAAAGAAGTGTTACTTGATAAATGGAAAATCTTTGCATGAAAATTTAACATGAAAACTTGAATTAAACATTTATTGGCAATTGTTCAAAATTTAAAAAGAATAAATACAATCATCACTTTAAACCACAACTTCAGAGGAGTAGCGGCAAGATGGCAGAGGAGTAGGAGGTTGAGATAGAGTCGGATCCCAGAAGTTCAGATAGATAGTAATCAAACCATTCTAAAAGCCTGCAAACTCAACAGGAGAGAGAAGAGAGGAAGAACAGCAATTCTAGAAGCAGAAAATCGACCACTTTCTGAAAGGTAGGACGTGTGGAAAAAGTGAATCCAAAAGTGATGGGAAGAGAGACCGTGGGGGGAGGGGCTGGCTCCCTGCAGCCGCAGAGTCACGGAGGACAAAAGTGGAACTTTTAGAGTCTGCTCCGCTAAGGGACATCACTCCAGATGCTAAGAAGGGGGTTTAGCCCTCGTGGGAACAGTGTGGTTTCAGGACCTGTGGGATCACAAAGGGACTGGGGGTGTCTGAGTGCGGCAGAGCTCCCAGGTTTCGGGGCAGATAGCCTGTGGCAGAGAAGGAGCCATGAAGTGCACTATCAGCTCAAGCTTACCTTAGACTGTGATCTGAGGCACAGTTGGGCCGCAGCTCTTCTAGCAAGGACCCCACAGGAGGCAGCTCCGGAGAGACCCCCTCCTTCTTCCCCGGGAGGAGTGGCACGGGAGCGTGCAGCAGGAATCTGCTGTGTTCGGAGACTCCCGATGGGACCGCGCATCAGAGATAGAGGCACTCCATCATGGCTGGCTGAGCTCAGAGATTTGGCGGGGAGCAGGGAGACAGAAGTGATTGACTGCTTTCCTCTAAAGGTGTGCTGAGAAGTGGGGTCCCCAGCACTGGGCTCCTCCGCCTGGAGACTCGGAGGCTGCCATTTGTATTCCCAGCACCAGGGCGGTAGGGAAAGCGCTCAAGGAACAAAGACTCCCAAGAGCAAACCTGAGCAAATTGCTTGGCCCATCCCTTGGCAATGGCAGGGCAATTCCGCCTCGGGCAAAGACATTTGAGAATCAAGGAAAAAGTCCCCTCCCCCAGAATATCAGCAAGAATATCCAGCCAAGACCGAGTTCATCTATCAGTGAAAACTGTGGAAATCCAGAGTATTTTTCTCTCTCACTCATCAATTTTTATCTCGGTAAAATGACAAGGCAAAAAAAACTCACCACAAAAAAAAAAAAAAGACAAGAGACAGTACCGATTGGCTAGAGACCTAGTTAATACAGATATTCGTAATATGTCAGAAATAGAATTCAAAACGACAGTTATCAAGGTGCTAGCTGGACTTGAAAAAAGCATGGAAGATATTAAAGAAACTCTTTCTGGAGAAATAAAATCCCTTTCGGGAGAAATAAAAGAACAAAAATCTAACCAAGTTGAAATCAAAAAAGCTATTAACGAGGTACAACAAAAAATGGAGGATCTTACTGCTAGAATAAATGAGGCAGAAGAAAGAATTAGTGATATAGAAGTCCAAATGACGGAGAATAAATAGGCTGAGAAAAGAGAGACAAACAACTATTGGACCATGAGGGAAGAATTTGAGAGATAAGTGATACCATAAGATGCAACAGTATTAGAATAATCACGATACCAGAAGAAGAAGAAGAAAGAAAGAAAGGGGTGGAAGTCATATTGGATCAAATTATTGTAGAGAATTTTCCTAATCTACCTAAGGGAACAACCCTCAAAATCCAGGAGGCACAGAGAACCCCCCTCAAAATCCATTAAAATAGGTCTACATCCGATCATCTAATAGTAAAAGTTACAAGTCTTAGTGACAAAGACAGAAAATCCTGAAAGCAGCTTGA
This sequence comes from Nasua narica, assembly GCA_028533885.1. Taxonomy (NCBI): domain Eukaryota; kingdom Metazoa; phylum Chordata; class Mammalia; order Carnivora; family Procyonidae; genus Nasua; species Nasua narica. The sequence continues at coordinate 162,633,716 of CM052799.1, read as the reverse complement.
GACAAGAAGTCTATAACATACAAAGGCAGAAATGTTACATTGGCAGAAGACCTATCCACAGGGACCTGGCAGGCCAGAAAAGACTGGCATGATATATTCAGAGTACTAAAAGGGGAAAATATGCAGCCAAGAATACTATATCCAGGTAGGCTGTCACTGAAAATAGATGGAGAGATAAAAAGCTTCCGGGACAAACAAAAACTAAAGGAATTTGCAAACACCAAACCAGCCCTACAGGAAATATTGAAAGGGGTCCTCTAAGAAAAGAAAGAGCCTAAAGGGAACGTAGACCAGAAAGGAACAGAGACAATATACAGTAACAGTTACCTTACAGGCAATACAATGGCACTAAATTCATATCTATCAATAGTTATCCTGAATGTAAATGGCCTAAATGTCCCTATCAAAAGAAACAGAGTATCAGAATGGATAAAAAAAAAACAAGACCCATCAATATGCTGTTTAAAAGAAACTCATCTTAGACCCAAAGATACCTCCAGCTTTAAAGTGAGGGGGTAGAAAACAATTTACCATGCTAATAGACATCAAAAGAAAGCGGGAGTGGCAATCCTTATATCAGATAAATTACATTTTATGCCAAAGACTATAATAAGAGATTAGGAAGGACACTATATCATACTTCAAGGGACGGTCCAACAAGAAGATCTAACAATTGTAAATATCTATGCCCCTAACATGGGAGCAGCCAATTATATAAACCACTTAATAGCAAAGTCAAAGAAACACATCAACAATAATACAATAATAGTAGGGGACTTTAATACCCTCCTTACTGAAATGGACCGATCATCTAAACAAAAGATCAACAAGGAAATAAAGGTTCTAAATGATACACTGGACCAGAGGGACATCACAGATATATTCAGAAAATTCCATCCCAAAGCAATAGAATACACATTCTTCTCTAGTGCAGAAACATTCTCCAGAATAGATCACATCCTGGGACACAAATCAGGTCTCAATTGGTACCAAAAGAGTGAGATCATTCCCTGCATATTTTCGACCACAATGCCATGAAACTAGAACTCAATCACAAGAGGAAAGATGGAAAGAACTCAAATACATGGAGGCTAAAGAGCATCCTACTAAAGAATGAATGGGTTAACCAGGAAATTAAAGAATATTTAAAAAAATTCACGGAAACAAATGAACATGAAAACACAACTGTTCAAAATCTTTGGGACACAGCAAAGGCAGTCCCAAGAGGAAAGTATATAGCAATACAAGCCTTTCTCAAGAAACAAGAAAGATCTCAAATACATAACCTAACCCTACACCTAAAGGAGCTGGAGAAAGAAAAAGCAAAGAAAGCCTAAACCCAGCAGAAGAAGAA
>CM052799.1:162391548-162632262 GCA_028533885.1 Nasua narica | reverse complement strand
CGAAACTAGGAGCTGGTTCTTTGAAAGAATTAATAAAATTGATAAACCCTTGGCCAGACTTATCAAAAAGAAAAGAGAAAGGACCCAAATTAATAAAATCATGAATGAAAAAGGAGAAATCACAACCAACACCAAAGAAGTACAAACGATTATAAGAACATATTATGCGCAACTATACAGCAGCAAATTAGATAATCTGGAAGAAATGGATGCATTCCTAGAGACACACAAACTACCAAAACTGAACCAGGAAGAAATAGAAAACCTGAACAGACCCATAACCAGTAGGAAGATTGATACAGTCATCAAAAATCTCCCAAGAAACAAGAGCCCAGGGCCAGATGGCTTCCCAGGGGAATTCTACCAAACATTTAAAGAAGAATTAATACCTATACTCCTGAAAATGTTCCAAAAAATAGAAATGGAAGGGGAACTTCCAAACTCATTTTATGAGGCCCGCATTACTTTGATCCCAAAAACAGACAAAGACCCCATCAAAAAGGAGAATTACAGACCAATATCCTTGATGAACACGAATGTACAAATTCTCACTAAAATACTAGCCAATAGGATCCAACAATACATTAAAAGGATTATTCACCACGACCAAATGGGATTTATTCCTGGGCTGCAAGGTTGGTTCAACATTTGCAAATCAATCAAAGTAATACAATACATTAATAAAAGAAAGAACAAGAACCATATGATAGCCTCAATTGATGCTGAAAAAGCATCTGTCAAAGTACAACATCCTTTCCTGATCAAAACTCTTCACAGTATAGGCATAGAGGGCACATTCCTCAACATCATCAAAGCCATCTATGAAAAACCCACAATGAATATCATTCTCAATGGGGAAAAGATGAGAGCTTTTCCCCTGAGATCAGGAACACAGCAGGGATGCCCACTATCTCCACTGCTATTCAACATAGTCCTAGAATTCCTAGCCTCAGCAATCAGACAACAAAAACAATAAAAGGCATCCAAATTGGCAAAGAAGAAGTCAAACTCTCTTTGCAGATGATATGATACCTTATGTGGAAAACCCAAAAGACTCCACTCCCAGACTGCTAGAACTCATACAGGAATTCAATCAAGTGTCAGGATATAAAATTAATGAACAGAAATCAGTTGTATTCCTATACACAAACAGCAAAACAGAAGAAAGAGAAATAAGGAGTCGATTCCATTTACAATCACACCCAAAACCATTCCTGTCTCACGTTGAAGTCTTTGATCAATTTTGAGTCTATTTTTGTGTAAGGAAATGGTCCAGTTTCATTCTTCTGCATGTGACTTCCAGTTTTCCCAGCACCATTTGTTCGGGAGACTGTCTTTTTTCCATTGGATATTCTTTCCTGCCTTGTCAAAGATTAGTTGACCATAGAGTTGGGGGTCCATTTCTGGACTCTTTATGCTGTTCCATTGATCTATGTGTCTGTTTTTGTGCCAGTACCACACTATCTTGATGATTACAGCTTTATAATAGAGCTTGAAGTCTGCAGTTGTGATGCCGCAGACTTTGGTTTTCTTTTTCAACATTCCTCTGGCTATTCAGGGTCTTTTCTGGTTCCATATAAATTTTAAGATTATTTGTTCCATTTCTTTGAAAAAAATTGATGGTATTTTGATAGGGATTGCATTAAATGTGTAGATTGCTCTAGTTGGATAGGCATTTTCATAATATTTGTTCTTCTCATCCATGATCATGGAACATTTCTCCATTTCTTTGTGTCTTCCTCAATTCCTTACACAAAAATAGACTCAAAACGGATCAAAGACTTCAATGTGAGACAGGACTCCATCAAAATCCTGGAGAACATAGGTAGCAACCTCTTCAGCCTCAGCCACAGCAACTTCTTCCTAGAAACATCTCCAAAGGCAAGGGAAGCAAGGGAAAAATGAACCACTGGGACTTCATCAAAATCAAAAGCTTTTGCACAGCAAAGGAAACAGTCAACAAAACAAAAGACAGCTGACAGAATGGGAGAAGATATTCTCAAATGACATACCAGATAAAGGCCTAGTATCCCAAATCTAAAAAGAAATTCTCAAACTCAACACCCAAAGAACAAATAATTTAATCAAGAAATGGAAAGAAGATATGAACAGACATTTCAGCAAAGAGGACATCCAAATGGCCAACAGACACATGAAAAAAGTGCTCAACATCACTTGGAATCAGAGAAGTACAAATCAAAACCACAGTGAGATACCACCTCATACCAGTCAGAATGACTAAAATTAGCAAGTCAGGAAACGACAGATGTTGACGAGGATGCAGAGAAAGGGGAACCCTCCTACACTGTTGGTGGGAATGTAAGCTGGTATAGCCACTCTGGAAAACAGTATGGAGGTTCCTCAAAATGTTGAAAATAGAGCTACCCTACGACCCAGGAATCACACTACTGGGTATTCACCCTCAAGATATAAATGTAGTGATCTGAAGGGGCACAATCACCTCAATGTTTATAGCAGCAATGTCCACAATAGCCAAACTACAGAACGAACCTAGATGTCCATCAACAGATAAATGGATAAAGAAGATGTAGTATATATATACAATGGAATACTATGCGGCAATTAAGAGAAACGAAATCTTGCCATTTGCAACGACGTGGATGGAACTAGAGGGTAGTATGCTAAGTGAAATAAGTCAGTCAGAGAAAGACAATTAACATATGATCTCTCTGATATGAAGAATTTGAGAGGCAGTGTGGGGTGGAGGGGTGGGGAAGAGAAATGAAACAAGATGGGATGGAAAAGGGGACAAACCATAAGAGACTCCTAAACTCACAAAACAAACTAAGGGTAAATGGGAGGTGGGGCTGTAAGGATATGGACATTGGGGAGGGTATATGCTGTGGTAAGTGTTGTGAAATGTGTAAGCCTGACGAATCACAGACATGTACCCTCGGGCAAATAATACATTATATGTTAATCAATCAATCAATCAATCAATCATACTGGGAGGTGAGAGGCCCAGGGAAAGACAAAAAAACAAAACAAAACAAAACAACTTCACCAAACTTGAGCACCTTTTGATTTTATTTTTCCATTTATTACAAATCCAATATAGATTTTAAAATTATACCTAAATCAAACAAAGATATGCCTGCTACTGCCACTGTTACACTTATAGCAACAAGAGCATGCTCCTTAGGCCCTTTAAGTTGTTATAACCACAGATGCACTAAGTCCTTCACGAAAAAGTATATTCTTTTTTAGGATACCTATGAACTGGAACAGAAATCAAGGATAGTCTAGCAATCTTTCCTTCCAGTGGTATCTATGAAATACCCCTGGCTATTTTCCTACTGACTCCACATCCTCTTTGTGTTCCAGTCACCGAATTCAGGAAATTTCGTTAAATGATTTCCTTTCTTTCTACTGGGCAGAGCACTTGGTTAAATGCAAGATAGCAATGGGCTGCCATGCATACAATGCCCCCTGGTGGTCAAACTAGGGTTTCCTTTGGTAAGTGAAGAAAATGATGGAAAGAAAAAGGGGCAATGCTGAGCAAGCATACTCTTTACAAGTTAACTTAAAATACCTACTTTTTCTTATTCTATCATAACTATCACAACTGATATTCTGATCACAACTGATAAAGCATGGAACTTCTTCAATCTGTCAGAAAAATCCAGTTTATATTTCTGCATATCCTCTAAAACAGTTATCATTTGAGGGTGGATTATTTAAAAATAGGTGGAGAGAAAAATCATTAAGAAACATAGATTTTTAAAAAAATTAATTATATACTAGCTGCCATATCAGATCATTATATTAACTGGGGCTAGAGATAAAAGAAAGTAAAGGACATTAAGTTAAAATTAAGTAGGTTGATTGAGGGAATAGTACTTGCTCCTTGTTAAAGGAGTAGCTTCTTGTTTCAGTTCTGGTTGTAGGTATTTGCTTATTAGCTCTGGCAGCTATGAACAAGCATAGTCTCTCTCAACAATGAATGTTGCCATGTGTAATTTACTGGTCAGAAGATATGCATTATGCTACTTGAGACACTCTGTAGTTGTTCATACTAGTCTTATCTTTCTATCTCTCACACAAACATATACACACAACATCTGGAAGAATCATTTTATCATGTAACAATAGAAGATACAGTATTACATGGAATTACAATAAAGAATACTATCATGTCACTCTTCCTGCAACACCTCAGCATAATGGAATCAGTTAAGGCCAGATTTTTTAGTCTTGACTATGCACTTATACACAAAGGTAGATTTCGTAAAGCAGAGGAGATTTAATTCCACTATCCTCATTAACACCACTAAAAATTTCATGTCTCAATTTTTTAAGTATTATATTTCAAATGGAACCTGCTGTTGTTTACTTTTCAAACCTTTTTTCTGGCACATTTATTCTTTATATACAGAACTGTATTAAAAAAAAACTGAATGGAATCTCCCTTGGAAATACAGCAGGTAGTATGAGTAATATAGATCCATGTGGTAAACATGTTTCCATATTTAGAAAAGAAATTCTATCTTCTGTATTTATAAAAATATTTTAGTTTCTTCTAGTATTAAGTAGAAATTTATTTTTAATAATTGTTTCAAATATTGATCCATTATTTTCAGAACACATAAGAGATTATTGAGTTCTGTGTATTTGAGATCATGTATAGTTAAAACCTTATTATCAACATTCACCATTAACATACCGTTCACCATGGTATGTTAGGTTCTACTGGAATAAAACTTGAAAAGAAATAAAATCAAATCAGCTCAAGATTAGCAGTATAGACCTATAAACACTCTCCAAAATTATTTTTAGTAACCTTTCTAGAGAGATTAACAAAAGACTATAGTTTCCTTAATGAAGTATTGGGTACAGATACTGAGGAAATGTTCCAATAAACTTCAAGTAAGTCCTATGTATGTATTCCTACCCAAGGCAAATACCAATTAGGTGTGCTTTAAATGTAAACTGACTTTTCTTTTAGTAGAAAAGGCTAAGGGTTTTAAGAAATACCTCTCTACCTTCTATTTTATTTGAAAGATGATGAGTTCCTAAGGCACTTAGAAAAACAAACCAAGCTAGAGAAGATTTTTAAATGACCAAAAGAAAATTAAAAATAATATAACAAAGCTTATGACATAAAATGAAGTACACAGCACCAAGGAATAGAGAAGCAATACTCACATAATGTAACCGGTAAAGAACTTGCACAGAGCCACTGGCTCCACAGGAAAAGTGAACAGATTCCTCCAATGTGCAGCAGCAACTTCACAAAGAGAATGCTGAAGTTAAAAAAAAAAAAATAGCATATTAAAGTATGAGTAGGTGTGTTCAATGACTCCTTCTGGAGGAAGATGTGATTTCTTCCTGGAGCATGTATCCAAGTTGTGGCAGAGTGATTCTCATGACTAAATCAAATCCTTTCTGGATATCCATTTGAGTAAATGACATGTTTAAGTGAAATACAAAATAAAATTCTAATTAATTTGAATACCTGAATATTCAGATATAGAAAACAGAAAATGTTAATTCTGTTGGTATTTTATATATTCTTTCAGCCTGTTTTTGAAATATAAATGGGAATATAAGAAATTGATGTAGTTTAACAAATAGTATTAAGTAAATATTTGCTTTGGGAGGGAAAAATGAAACAAAATGAAACCAGAGAGGGAGACAAACCACAAGAAGCGCTTAAATCTCAGGAAATAAACTGAGGGTTGCTGGAGGGCTGTGGGGTAGGAACGGATGGGGTGGGAAGAATGTGCTACGGTGAGTGCTATAAATTGTTTAAGACTGATGAATCACAGACCTGTACCCTGAAACAAATAATACATTATATGTTATTAAAAAAAGATTTGCTTTTTTATACAATGATAATATAGTAGGTTGAAATGATTTCTTAGACTGAATCTATAGTCTCTAATACACTAGAAATTTTTTCATGTGAGCAAATCAATAAGATGTTTAAATTCAGAAAGACTTTGAAAAAATATTACAATGAAACAAAGAGAGTCCAGGTTTGGAATTTGGAAGTGGATTATAACAAAGAGGTAAGTTGGAAGGAGAGGAAAGAAATACACCAACAATTAGGTAAGATGATGTTACTTTAAAAAAAAATGACCTGTAAGAAAATTCTAATGAAAGTGTGGACAGTAAAGTAATAGAGTAGTATCTATTTATAATTATTTACATTGCCTGATATAAATACTGTGTCCATTTCATCAGTAATTTCATTAAGAGTTCCTATTTATTAAGTGTACAATTGTTTCTGGAGATAAAATATCATAAAGGGGGGTTTAATTTCTCATCTGTGTTGAAGTAGAATAAAAAAATAACAAAATACTTCTGGTAGTGGAGACCTCATGATTTGTTTCTTTTGGGGGAATCAGAAATCTACACGTGAACATGAGAGTGGCTAGATTTTTACAATATCTGGCAAAAGAATTGGATATCCTGAAGAAAGTGGATTTAGAAGTTTGAGCCAATTATCTTTTAGGATTCTTCTGATTCTTTGGTCACACAGTATGACAGTTTCACAATAAGAATATGTGTCTAATTATTTAATTCAGCAGTTGTAAATTTAGTGTCTATTGTATGGAAAACACTGGGCTAGGCACAATTATTGATAAGAAAGTTATGATCTTTACCCTCACAGGGTTTACAATCTACTGGGAGAAACAGACTTGGGTCAAACTTAAAATTAAATACACAAATAAAATGTCAAGTTACATAAAAGCAAAGAAGATGGTGCTAGGAAACAAATGTTTTAGGGGCTCAGGAAAGACCTCTTGATGAACTGGACAGTGGAACTGAAATCATTTTCATTCTTTTCTCCTTACAGATCCAGGAGCCCCCCTCCCCCCATATTCTCACTTTCAGAAGAAGAACCTGCCAACGTTTTTATTGAGGAAAAAGAACTACTCAAAGAAAACCTGTAAATTCTGCTTCACTTCAGCATATCTACAAATGCATATCTATATACCTACATGTAGCTATATAGATAGATCCTTGCCTTCTCAGTTATTAGAGAACTATTTATTCTTCTTTCAAATGCCAAATCTATAATTTGTGAACTAGATTCTATTCTTTCTTGACAAATAAAAAATATCACAATGAGCAATTTTATTCCAGTAAATCTCCAAATCTTACTTTCCCATCATAATAGTCACATGCTGTTTATTTTGCTACTTTGTTTCTACCAGAATAATGGAAGCACCATACAAAACTACTCAACTGTTTTTATTTTGCTTTTTGTTATGAACACATTCTATCAATTCTCTCTACCTTCAGTTTACTGAAAAGCAAGGAAAAATTGAAGGAAAAGGATATGGGTTGTCCTATTTTGTCCTTTCCATCTATGTCATTACTTTCACCACAAGTGCTTGGCTAATACAGGGAAGTATATGAGTAAGAGTACAAGGCTTCTTGATTATTTTTGTTTCTTAGAACACTGTATCACTGCCTCCATGTTCAAAGCAAATTCTAGTTGGAAAGGAAAGCATCGCCTCCCAGGGCATACAACTCCAGTGGATGCATTTTATGTGGGAATTCAGCAAAACTTACAGTGAGTACAAGGTTAGTGTACTGGTATATGGAAGCCAGTGACTCTGAGTTTTGGGTCTAATGGAATTCTGTGCTTGTGGGGAATCTTAAGAGCTATAAATGAACAGAGTGGAAAGGAATGACAGGAGGCATGGATATTGTGCTTATTTCCTCTGTTCAAGCACATGATCCATTGTTATATCAGACTTACAAAATACAACTAAAAATAAAATTATTAAGAATTTCAAAACACCAAAAACAAAGCATTGGACCAAGAATAGGGTCCTTCTGAGCTTGTAGCCCTGTGCAACTGCACATGTCATATAGCCCTGATACTAACTCAGACCACTATATCCAATCCATCAACAAATTTTGTTGGTTCTACCTTCAAAATATATTAAGAATCTGACTCCTTTTTGCCACTTCCATTGAGACCAAACCATCTTTTACCTGAATTATCTATCTGACTAATTGGAGTCTATTATCACAGTCCTATCCCTTTACATCTTCTCTTTATTATATGACATTCTCAACACAAGTGTGAGAGTGATCTTTTAAAAATTAAAACTGACCATGTCATCCTTCCACTCAAAAGTTTTTTTTTTTTTTTTTTTTTAATTTTTATTTATTAGAGAGCGAGAGACTGAGAATGAGAGAGGAGAAGGTCAGAGGGAGAAGCAGACTTCCCGCAGAGCCGGGAGTCCGATATGGGACTCGATCCCGGGACTCCGGGATCATGACCTGAGCCGAAGGCAGTTGCTCAACCAACTGAGCCACCCAGGCGCCCCACTCAAAAGTTTTTAATGGCCATCTCACTCAGAGTAAAATCTAATCTTTACAATAGCCTAGAAGACTCTATACGATCTTCCCTCCCCCTCATTTTCTCTATGACCTCATCTCTTCCACTGTTCCTGCCTTCCAATTAGGCTCAGCTCCTGTGACTCTGCTTTCTTTCCTGTTCTTTGAGCATGCTAAGCATGCTCAGAGCCTCTGCCCCTGCTGTTCACACTGATACTCTTTTCTCAAAACATCTTCATGACTCACTTACACAACCTCTTTTAAACCTTTGCTCAAAAGTCACCTTCTCAGTGACGCTTTCTCTAACCTATTTAAAATTGTAACAACCCCCACTATCACACTTAATTTACCCTCCTCATGATTTCTAAAATATTTATCACGATCTAACATCCAATATAATTTACATTTTATTATTATTACAGTAATATAAACACTACATGGACAATTTTTATATATTTGGCTGTTATATCTTTACCCCTAAGGATATTGCCAGGTATATTAGATATTCTAGATTCTTACTGAATTCTATCAGTAAGAATACTTCTTACTGATTCTATCAGTAAGTATACTTCTGATTGCTTTGAGAAAACATAATTTAATTTGTGTGTGTGTGATAGGACCTGTAAATACCTGCTTGAATATGGGAGCTTAAAACTCAAGAGTGTGTTTAGAGAACACATAAAAATTGTGTTAGTCAAGAACAACTGCTCCAAACACTGTAGACCACAGAGTTCTTCCTGATTGGATCTAGTCACATTACTTCTAAAATAAAGCTCATTAAAACTCACAAGGAAAACTAATCATTCAGGACAGAGTTTCTACTTTCAAAACAGTATAAGGATGGTCCTAATGATGCATTTCATCTCTGTATATGTATTTACATGTATCAAATTTTTAAACATTTACCATTATAACATGTTACCATCTATTTTATATGCAAATTTCAACTCCTCCAAAATGATAAAGAAAGCAGACTAGTAAATATTACTTAAAATTAATTCCAGGGTTATTACATTTGTCAATTGGAGGTATACTTATTTGATATGAAAAATATTCATGAGCAGGTATCAAAATTGTATGTTCAATATAATGCTGTTTATAAACATGTCTAAATTTTCTCCATGCATAAATCTTTATCTAAAACATCTACAATGGCAAACACTATTTATAAATGGTAGAGGTTATTGAAGAATAGAACTATTATGTTTCTCATTTACCTTCTTGATAAAACACAAATTCAGTTTTCAGTAAATGTTATTCTATTGTATGAACAATTAGATTTTAGGGCCAAAAAGCAATTTTTTTTAATTTAATTTTTTTTTTGTGGAGAAAAATTGTTCTTGAATATCAAAAAGCTTAGGCTACTTAGTTTGATTTTTTTGTCTGAAACACTTCAAAATTCTAGAAATAATAACATTAACAATTAGCATTCAACTTTAGTGCTATTATGAAAGATACTGTTTAAAAGAATCAAGAAAGGATTCTAGGAAAATGTTGGGGACATCAATGACATAATTTTTAATCTTCTCATTTCACCACATGAAAGCACAAAATATAATCAGACAGCAAACCTGAAAAGGATTGAGCAACATTTGCAACAAAACTTGGTAACAAGTGTTCCTCCATAAACCCCCAAATACGTGTTTAAAGACAATCACCAAAAAACCTACATGGTATTCATACTTACTCAGAATGAAGGGGAGGAAATTACAGGATTTTCTGATAAATTGGAGAATATGAATGAGAGCCCCAAAGACCCAAGAGGAAATCACTGGAGGACAAAGTAGGCCAATGTGAGAATAGTCGAAAAGGGAGAAGTTTCTCTCTATCAAAACTGCACATTAATAGAGGGCACAATATACAGTCCAAAGCAACTGGAACAATCTGAGCTTTGTAAACTCTTAAAACCCACAAACTTATAAAAATTAACCTGGATCACATCTCATTCTAAAAAGCCAGGAAAACCAATTTTACATTAAGAAGAGCAAAAAAATATATATATATTAAAGTCAAATCCTTTAAAAAGCCATTAGTAGGGGAAAAAGGGTAAAGGCATACAAAAACACTCCTACAATGAAAGCACTTCCTAAAGCATACCCAAAAAACAAATGAAAAATATATTATTTCAAAATATACTCAATGATAATATAAGAATAAAACACATTTTATACAAATATAAATCAAATTTGAAAATCTCAGAAATAAGATGGAGAACTCAAGAAGGAATTAGATTTTTAAAAACTGGAAAAATCAGAAGAAACATAAGAATCAATAACAATCACAGATCGTTGCCTTAAGAGAAATACCCTAAGAGAAATGTTAAATAAAAATGAGGAAACATTTTCAAATTAAAATGAAATACTGAGTTCCTTCTTTTTGCCTTTTGTATTCCTTTTGTATTCCAAACAATTTTGTATATAGAATTGGAATTGGAATTATCAGTCACACCTTTTTCCATATATAGTGGTAGATGTGGAAATAAATATAAATGTAATATAGCAATAAATGTATGATCAAATTGGATCTCTCATCTTTGTCCATCGTGAAGGCCTGTGAACAATTAATACCCAATGATAATAGCCTACCTAATATCCATATCTTGCTTTCTAAAAACTCTTCTTTGCTGTAATTAATGTCAGTACTGTAAAACTATCAAAAACCACTGAAATTCACTTGAAGTTGCCAAATTCTTGGAAAATTTGAGAAGTAAAATAAATGATGATAGGAATGAAGTGCAATCCACTAAATGAAGTAGAAATCCATGAATCTATACTAATATAAAGAAATAAATGAAAATACAAATGAGAAAACTCTAAGCTAGAATAACAATGAATAAATGCAGAATGGAAGAACAGATTTAGAAAATCACCATTTGTTAACCATCAAAGTAATAATGAATTCAGGCAAAAATTTTTAACATAATAAAATGCATGGTGAATACTGATAAGGAATAGGATATTTACAAAGTGCCCTCCCATGAAATACTTATTAAATTAAATGGGATAAGTAATAATTTTTAATGGAGAAATCTGGTATCTATTACTTTAATAAAGTGATTAAGAGTTAGCATTTCTAGTAATTAGACAAATTCAATAGGATGCATGGAGATGAGAGCATTGTTTCTACAATATTCTTACCAAAAATTCATAACTGACTCAATGTATGAAAAAGTATAGAGCCACCAAAATTGAGAGACACTACAAAATAAGGAATCTGTACTCTTCAAAAAATGTTAAGATGATGGAAATCAAAGAATGACTGAGAACCCCTTGCCCACTGAAGGAGATCAAGGAAACACGACAAAAATACATTGTTGGGATGTTGGCAGATAATTTTCTGTTAGTTTTTCACATTTTGACAGCTCTTGTGAACACAGGTACTGCTGGAATTTGTTTTGTGCTCTTTAAAATGGTTGTAAAACAAACAGCCCTGGAAGATAGAGATGGTACTTTTCTGTGAAGCAGATAGCAGATTTGTTTGCTAACTTCAATAACTAATTAAAATTATAATGTCTCTTTCTAGGGCAAAAGTTAGGGAGGAGAGCTTTTAGCTCATTACAAAAATATGGAGGTTTCCTAGGCTCAAAGATTTTATCTGTGGTACAATCCTACCACATCTGCAGCAACTTCCTAAAACACACCATATCATCTCCATGGGAATTAGAGAGTAAGAGAATTTGACACAAATCTGAGGCTCATTTTGCTTGCTGTACTGAATAAAAGTTTTTTCTCTCCAACTCAAGGTTTGCATGCATATGCTTAGTATCCATGAACCTGCAATAGCTTAATTTGTTAGTTTACAAATCTGGCAAAACCTGAGAAAGTCTTGAGAGGGATAATTGGCAAAACTTGAATGTGCCTAAGGATTAGATGGTAGTAATGTATCTATGTTAATTTCCTGATTTTGATAGTTTTTTTAATTTTATTTATTTATTTGACAGAGAGAGAGAGATCACAAGTAGGCAGAGAGGCAGGCAGAGAGAGAGGGAGAGGCAGGCTCCCTGCTGAGCAGAGTGCCTAATGTGGGGCTCGATCCCAGGACCCTGAGATCATGACCTGAGCCGAAGGTAGAGGCTTTAACCCACTGAGCCACCCAGGCGCCCCCCAATTTTGATAGTTTTTTATGATTGTGTTGTATGAAGTCCTTTGTATAGGAAATACATGGTAAATTATATGGTGATGATGGGAACCATGAAAAAAAACATTTATCCAAAGTTTCAGGAAAAAATATAATGTTATTGGTATTATGCTTTTAATTTTTCCATAAGTTTGAAGTTATTTCAATATTTTAAGAATATATTAAAAATGTAAGTAACAAAATGATAAAATGGACCCAAAAGAAAGGGGCAAATATTAAGAGAAGCAAATAAGATCAAATACGTTAAAATATTTTTTTAATATAAGAGAAAGCAACAGTAAGAGGGTAGAATACAAAAGTTACACATAAAATACATATATATTAAAATTATATACTTTAAAACACAATAAAGATCACATTATATACCTGTGAATACTGAATTAGGATGACCAACACCAAGGAATGTTCTCAAAAATATACTGACTTTTTTTTTTTTAATTTTTTTTACTTATTTATTAGAGAGCGAGAGACTGAGAATGAGAGGGGAGAAGGTCAGAGGGAGAAGCAGACTTCCCGCAGAGCCGGGAGTCCGATATGGGACTCGATCCCTGGCGTCCGGGATCATGACCCGAGCCGAAGACAGTTGCTTAACCAACTGAGCCATCCAGGCGCCCCTATACTGACTTTTTTTAAAAAAAGAAAAATTACTTGGGCACTGGGGAAAATAGAGTAAAAGATTTAAAAGAGGAAGAAAATTAGATTATCAGGTTTTTTTATAATACTGTTTCTGTCATTCTTTATACTTTCCACGGACAAGTGTGCATAAAGTAAGAAAATAAATAAAAATATTTGATATATTCAAGGAAAGGAAATGTGAGGCAAGCATGCTGTGTGTTTCATGTGGGATAAAGGAAATTATAGAATATTCCAATTCTTCCTCTGTTATTGACAACCAGACTTCTTTGCATGGTGAAATAAAGATAAACACTAAACATACACTAAACAAATGTGCACGCACACACATTCCCTAATGCTGTCCTCAGCAAAGGACAAATCAGTGATTAGCCCAGTAGCAATGAGTATCCATACTACTCATTTAAAAAATGACTGCCCACTCCAGAGACTATGACTTCTTGGAAAAATGGCTGCCTCTAAGTCTGGGGCAGGAAATTCAAAATGGGTCTGGAACATCTCATCATAGTAGATAGTAAAAGAGTTATCAAAACTACTAGGGTTATGATCCCACCCACCAAAAGTAGGAACCATATTTAAGGAATTCCCATTGGCCAACAGC
This sequence comes from Nasua narica, assembly GCA_028533885.1. Lineage (NCBI taxonomy): Eukaryota > Metazoa > Chordata > Mammalia > Carnivora > Procyonidae > Nasua > Nasua narica. The sequence goes on along the minus strand of CM052799.1, from coordinate 162,618,569 downwards.
CTTGGACCCAGTTTTGATCAAGGCTCTGGATCCATATGATACTTCGCAGGGATACAATGACAGAGAAATGTTAAACAGTAATTATGCAGTGAATATGCAATTGGCAAAACTCACAACTGTGGAAATTTCTACAGATCAAAGGCTTGACTCATAGCCTTTAACAGTTATAGGTAAGGAAAATGATTATTGTAAGTCAGGATAGTGGTTACATTTGGTAGGAGGAAAAAGGATTGTGATGGTAATGGAGCATATACATTATCAACTAGAGATGCTGACAAAGTTGTATTCTTTGAGTGTTATGTTCTAACATTGTCTGCCTTATAATAATCATGCTATATATACTTTGTGTGTTTGGTTTTCTGTTATTTTGTCATATATTGTGGTAAAAAGGTGAAAAATAAATTAACACTGACTGGGAAAATGAGGTCATAAGAAGAAAAAAAAGATACAAATAAATTGTTTTATTAATTATGCACTATCAGAATAATTATAAGTGATACCTTATTTTCATATTATAAAAATGTGGACATAATGATTTATATATTTCTTAACAGCAACCTGAATTAACATATATATACATGAACAGCAATTTAAATTAGTCTAAGAATCATATATCTAGAGTAGTGATTGAAAGTTCTAAGTTTGAGGGTAAGTAAGTAATTTGGTGACATGGAATTTACTTGGGTAAAATCTCAGTCAATAAGTTAGTTTATGGTTTCGTTTAGGTGTGGAGCATAAGAAAAATATGGAGGACATTAGGAGAAGGAAAGGAAGGATGAATTGGGAGAAATCAGAGGGGGAGATGAAACACGAGAGACTATGGACTCTGAGAAACAAACTGAGGGTTTTGGAGGGGAGGGGGGTGGGTGTTGGGTAAGCCTGGCGGTGGGTATTAAGGAGGGCACGTAATGCATGGAGCACTGGGTGTGGTGCATGAACAATGAATCTTGGAACACTGAAAAGATAAAATAAAATTAAAAAAAATATATTATAAAAAATAAGTTTATTGTCTCATTAAAGAAAGCAAAAAATATTTATAGTTAAACTTTTGAATTGAAAGGAAGAATGCTAGTCACCAGCAAGTTTCACAAAAATATCACAATGTTATATGGGAAAGAAATGGACATGGAAAAGAAATACTATGGTCCAATTCAGAAAGTACAGTAGTAAACTGCTATATATATATATATTTTTTGCTATAGTTTATTTTATTTATTTATATATTTTAAGATGCTATTTATTTGAGAGAGCGAGAGCACCAGCAGGAAGAGGCATACAGAGAGAGGTAGAAACAGACTCCCCACTAAGCAGGGAGCCCAACCTGGGGCTCCATTCCAGGATCCCAGGGGATCATGACGTGAGCTAAAGGCAGACACTTAACTGACAGAGCCACCCAGGCACTTGCTATAGCTTATTTAGAAAAAATATTTATAAATAAAAAAATAAAGTTTGCAAAATAGTCTACGGTTCATCATATTACTTAAGAATGGTATTAAACTAGAGGAAAAATGATCGAGAGGCAAATTGACAGTGTAAGTAAAACCACTGCATAGTAATGCAGATGGAAAATTTGGAGCTTTTCTGGGTTCACCATCATCTTAAGCTCTGTACTGTGCAATTACACAATTAAGCAAATTAAACAAAAGTATTCCTCATTGAGTTCCTGACATACTTGCTGTTAAATGACTGATTTGTTTTGGTTAAGAGAAGCAGAGGAAGGTATTCCCCTATTACAGATTTTTTTTTCCTAATGAATTTGGGTAGATTTGAAAGATGCTCTTTATATACTCATAGCTTTAATTAAATATGAATCAAATGACCTTTTGGCACTTTGACATGTAGGATTCTATGTATGAAACACATAAACATTACATAGATGTTGACATATAAATATTACAAACAGAAGGAGAGCTAAGGAGAAGAAATCAATGTGATTTAATAAGAAAAAGGCAGTAGCTAAAAGAAAAAAAAAAGTAACACAAAACAGAAACCCAAAGTAAATGTATATGAGAGATCTTAATATTATCAGTATTGTATAAGTATAAATATTAGGCTAAAAGTATTAGGTTTAATAAAAATAGACTTTATCGGGGTGCCTGGGTGGCTCAGTGGGTTAAGCCTCTGCCTTTGGCTCAGGTCAGGATCTCAGGGTCCTAGGATCAAGCCCCACATCAGGCTCTCTGCTCAGCAGGGAGCCTGCTTCCCCCTCTCTCTCTGCCTGCCTCTCTGCCTACTTGTGATCTCTCTCTCTCTGTTAAATAAATAAAGAATATATTTTTTAAAAATAGACTTTATCAGTGTTAGCTCAATCAAATATTAAGAAATTAAAATGTTAAACTGTTAAGGGGGACCCCCAAAATGCTAAATAACTGAATTATTAAAGCGACATAAATATGTACTATAAAGAACATCTCAATTGTGAAAACTTTTTACCTTTTTTCTCAACACAATGACTATATTTATTATTTTATCACTACATTAGAAATGAAAATAAACTGAGAAGTTGCAAATGCATGCCACTTCATCAATACTGTGGAACAACAGATCCACCCACTGTAGAAAGTTAAGAGTGGCTTAACTTTTGGGGATGCAAGGACTACACAATGGTCATCAATGGTAAGATTATTGACAAGCACCTGCCAGATGGCACGTATGTATCAATGGAAAATTTTAAAAAGGTAACATTGGACAGGTGGGAAGAAATCAGAAGATGCCTAAAATCTCTACAAACATGTAGGCTTATATAAAACAAGCCCCAAACTAAGACACTTAAGCAATGTTGAAATTTGCTATTGGGAGGAGATCCCCATTTTATGATGTTTGAACACCCTCTTTCTCTTGTTGGACAGTTTCCTGTAAAGAGAATTTTTTTTCTTCAGTATTGGTTTTCTTCAGTTTTGAGAAAAGGAAGGAAGGAAGGAAGGAAGGAAGGAAGGAAGGAAGGAAGGAAGGAAAGAAGGGAGGGGGAAAGGCAGGAAGGAAGGAAGGAAAGAAGGAAGGAAAAAGGAAAGGAAAGGAAAGGAAGGAAGGAGGAAGGAAGGAAGGAAGGAAGGAAGGAAGGAAGGAAGGAAGGAAGGAAGGAAGAAAGAAAGAAAGAAAGAAAGAAAGAAAGAAAGAAAGAAACAGAAGGAAAGAAAGAAACAGAAGGAAAGGAAAGGAGAGGAGAGGAAAGGAAAGGAAAAAAGAAAAGAGGAAGGGAGGGAGGAGGGAGGGAGCAAGAGAGAAAGAAAGAAGAAAGAGAGAGGGAGGAAGGAAGGAAGGAAGGAAGGAAGGAAGGAAGGAAAGAATCATTTGAATTAGAAGTGAAAGAATTAGGAGTACATTTTTTAAAAGATTTTTTAAATATTTATTTATTTGAGAGAGAGAGAGCATGAGCAGGGTGGGATTAGGGTAGAGGGAGAGGGAGAAGCAGACTCCCCACTGAGCATGGAGCCCAATTTGGGGCTCCATCCCAGGACTCTGAGATCATAACCTGAGCGGAAGGCAGATGCCTAATGGACTGAGCCACCCAGGCTCCCTATAGAGTGTTATCTTTTAGATATCACCCTGCCCTGCCCTATGCCTTAATAGGAGCTATTCATCTGGAATACATATTTAGAGTGAGTATAATAAGAGATAACAAACCTGCATACATCTGCTAACCACTTTACATCTCTCTGAGATTCTCTCCCTCTTTACATTAATCTCTGATGAATATTCTTGCAGTCAAATTGAATTCAAAACAATCCTAACGCTGTCCCTGGTGCCCAAACCTCTCTTACTGCAATGTACTGTTGTTGTTTTTTTTTTATCATTTATTATGTTTGTTTAGGCATTCACTTATTTCCCTTACAGACAATAAGAATTGCTTATAAACTGCAGTTTGGGGGGAAGGATCTTCTATATTGAAATTGTCTGGGGTTTTAAAATGCAAATTCCTGGAATTGATTCTAGAACTACAGGAAGACTTGCAATTATCTTCTATATAATATGCTGAACTTTATTCTTACAAATGCTTAGTGTTACAGAGTCACTGCTATAAGTTCTTTAATTTACTTTTGTCTTTTCCAGCTCCTGTCAACTCTTGGCCTAATCATTACTAATACACAGCCTCAGCTTTACCTAGTTGCTGATGTAATTCTGAATAAATTTTCAGGATATCAGGATATCCTCAGGCTTCATTGTCCTGGGCAGGCTGATCTTGTTGTAAACCCTGCTCCCTGGGAACTATTTTCTGACTGCTTTCTACTGTCTATTTATGCCTTACTTAGGATCCTGTTTCAAAACAGACCAAATGGAAACACACATTTTGACTAGTGCTGTGATCTAGAAAATCCTATCACATATTTTATCCATCAAGGTGAACCATACTGGATCCTGAAGATAGCCTGAAGATAGTCCAAATGTATCACCTCCTTTTAATTACTCCAATAAGACTTTTTCTTCTAATAATCAGCCAGCCCTATACCTAAGACTCTTCTTCAGTGGCCCAGTCCTAATCAAAGATATGCAGTTATACTTCTTGTTGTACTCACTAACATTCTATGACTCGAAAGCCTAGCTTCTTATAAAAGATGAGGGAAGTCCTACTCTCACTGAAAGGGGGCATTTAAGGCAACATTACCACAAGCCTCAAAACAGTTTGTTCCTTTTCTTTTCACCTCTCTCCCCCATATGCCTAGACAGGATGAAACAGATGCTCATTAATTCTTAAAATTCCTTTAAACTATATAATATATACTCTCAGATTAGTGAGATTAAAAACATGGTAGTTATATAATTTGTATTGTGTCTGGAATTAATCAATAGATCCAGGGAACTGTTTGGAAGGTAGATAGTCAGGCCTGAAGATTTTTTTTACTGAAAGCCTGAAAAGGAAACACTTCTCAAGTTGCCATTGGTTGTCATGATCTGAGCAAACAAATGGTATTGTTGCACAATGTCAATAACCCACATTCTATGCCTTGTTTTGCTTTTAACACACTGTGAAAAGACCAACAGCTGTTACTGAGCTAAGAAGAACTAAAAGATTTACAGTAGGTGGTACCACCTGTGCTTTTCTTATTCCACCCTTAAAAATCTGCTACTTTATTTTGGAGCTGGGTGGAGAATATGGCAGTGACTCAATGTCAGGGGGAGTGAGTAGTCAACTGATAAGGAGTAACATGATCTTTATAAGTCACAACAATGTGTGTTGATGAATATCTTCTTTTGTTTTTGCTTTATCCATTTCAAGAATCTAAGATCATAAATAAAAAGCAAATCTGCATTCAGCTGACTTAACTGAATGAAAGATTTACAACCCAGATAAAATGCAAGATTCTGTATATATGCAATTAATGATTTTAACTATTTCATGCTTCATTTTAGCTTCTTTACCTTAAAGACTAGAAAAAATACACTTGCCAAGTTACTGCCTACTTGATCCTATAGCTGTGGAATTTAAATTTAAACAGGCACTTGGTGAAACATGTCTTCTATTTCCAAGTGAAGTGTTTAAGAGATTATGGAAAATAGAGAATTAACTCATTTGGGGACAAAAATAGTTTTGAAATTTGGTAGCCTGAGTTACCTAGCACTTATATATGAAGTTTCCCCTAAATCCTAAATTTTAAAATATTATATACAGAATAATTTAAGTCCTATAATATAAAGTAAAGCTTTTGACAAAAGCAAATGTATGGGGTGCTTCAACTGAATCAGGGGATCCCTACTTAACTGTGAGGTGATATTTCTGTACCTTGCTATTCTAAACTAATCAACATTATAGAAATCCAACTAGAATTTAGCTGTTCAGTGAAGAAGGTCACGAGGTGATAATTTCTTGCCTTTGTTTTTGCAACTTTTCACATTCCCCATAGTTAATATGGAAATTTGCTTAATACTAAGCCTGAGAGAGGCCTGAGCTCCAAGGATTAAAAAAAAAATCCTTTAGTGATTTTTTATTTATTGAAGAAATGGTAAATGGCAAGACAGGCAGGGAACTTTGAGACAAAGGACACAAGGCAATGAAGTAGGGACTTCTGCATCTGGTGATACAAGAATCCATTAAGCACATCTATTCATTTCTTCACATTGTTCTCAAACCTTGTTCCAGTTCTATTTGTTTTCTGAAGAAAAATTTCCTGAATAAATTGTCTGTCAATATGGTATATTCCAACCCTACCTATTTTTAACAATCTTTCTTGCCTTCTGAAGCAAAGAAGGAAAAAAAAATACTCTAGGACAAAACATATATATTTTGAAAGCATTTCCCTTTAGATGAATTACCCAAAATTTAGCCAAGGACAGATGGTGGCTTTTAATTGCTATTTAGAAAAATATCTGGACCTAGTTGGACATATTAAATATAAGTCTCATTTATAACATTAACAATAGGTTTCATTTATAATTGTGAATAGAATGTGAACTCAGAGAGTGGCCCAAATTTACTTAGTCTGAGTTGTTGTTTTTGTTATTCGTCTCACACTTCTTTGTTGGTTTCTGCTTGGTACCTTTTCCAATATAATATCAATAAATAATATCATATCTAAATAGTTCTTAATTATGCTAGCACATTCTTTATTGATGGGGTGTTTACTCATAATTTTGTAGTTTTCTCTCCAATCCAATGAGACACATTTTTCCCTGTAGAACATGTTGGCAACAGTGCGATCACACACAGAAAGTTTATACTATGATTACCACTTAGATGTTGGTATTATAGCAATGAATTTCTCTAAATAGCTGTTAAATTCTTTCTCTTATCAGTATTTGTCACATCCAGGGCATAGTCCCTGATGTTGGTGGCACAGTACTTAGATTCAGAGTGCAAAGTTTGGGCATTTTGTGACAAGTGACGGTCACACTGACAGCTGAGACCTATCACTAAGAATAGGAAACATCTTCCTGAAGGCTACATAGTCAGGGTTATTCTCCATAAGCCATCACTTACCAATAATTACCCAATGTAAAGAACAGATCAAGTATTTTATTATTGTTGTTGTTTCAAAAAGAAAGTCAGGCCTTCCTTTACTCATCCACAATTACTTTTGCTGACTTGAAGAACATATGACAAGTAGACTGATACGTCTGATAGTTCACCTCTGCAAAAGGAAAAGGGAAATGGTACCAAGATACAGACTCATGAAAAATACTCCCATGAAAAATCAATGTGGAATAAAATAATAGTAAATAAATGAAATTTCTAACTAAGGACTCAACAGGAAGCATTTACTAGGTAGAATAATTTCCAAAAGAAAATTATTTTGAAAAGATGAGTCACAAAATCTGTGCTACAAAAAGGGGTGGAAGATAAAGAGGGCAAAGTAGTTAGGAGTCTCTATTTTACAACTGATGAGGCCACAAATGAGAAATGTTCTGCCCAGAATTATAACAAAATGTAGGTGAACATCTTAGGTTACATCTCAGTCCTCTTGGACTCTTGCCCAAATTTTTCTTTTTGGTAGACCAGACTACATCAAATTTTAAAACATGACTGAAAATCAAATCATATTTTAGACGGTGAAATTATATCAAAGTGCCAAGCCTGCTTGGAATGGGAAAAGGATAAGGCCATTAATTATAAAGTGAAACCACTTAGCACCCAAGAATTTTATCTATGATGCTGAATGTACAGTTGACAATAGTCATCCCTAAGAGCAGAGATCACACAATTTCATCTAGAAACAATAAAGTAGATGTGTTTACCAAACCTACTTACTACAGAATGCTCCTACTTGATATCCTTATTTATCCATATTACCTTATTTGCTTTTTAAGTTTATTCAATTACATAAATTTGTATTAGGTACAAATTGTGCTCAAGGTATCATTGAATATTATAAAAGTATGCAAACATGGTCACAGTTGACATTACCTGCTTCTTGCATTAAGATGCCAAATCTTTTTTCTCTCTCCTTGAATCTGGGTGGCCTTCTGACTTGCTCCAATAGATTCAGAAATGCTCTGCTCAGATTCCCCTTCAAGGGAAGATGTACTATCTAGCTATGAGGTATAGTCATTAGAGAGCTTACAGTGGTGATATTGTCTCTGTTAGAGCCGCTGTCACTTAAAGTCATTCTTTTTCCTAACTTCAGTGCCTGAGTAAGACAGGAGAATGAGTCCAGTCTCTGTGGCCCAGTGCAGAAAACTCTGACAGACAAGCCTTACTCCAGCTTACCACATTGGCTGAGAGGTTGAACCTGCATGCAGATGAACTTCTTCCTTGGCCCAGTCCTATTTCCTCTCTTTTGCTTTTATAGATGTTAGTCCATAATAAAGAACTTATATGCCAAATACCATCATGGTATCTGCTTCTGGATAACACAACCTATGATAATTTGTTTTGGCAAATAAAAAGTGGCATGAAGAAAACTGTACCAGCTCCGAGACTAGACTGCAAAAATCCTTGCAGATTTTCACTCTGGGAACCCTACCGAAGAAGGCACCCTATAAACATGTCATGAGAGGCCAGTAAAGCAGAAATGAGTAATTCCAAAGCAAGAAGAACTCAGTCAACCCAGAAACTGATTGTATACACATGAATAAACACTTCTTAGACTAGAAGAAGAGCCTAGCTGAGCCCAGCACAAATTGCTAAATAGTAGAATCAGGAGCTTAATAATAATTGTTGTTTTAAACCATTAAATCCTTGGAATAATTTTTCATATAGCTAAAACTATCTGATTATACAAGCATATTAACATTTCTAAAAATACAATTTTTTTGAATTTTTGATATTTTTATTTTTAATAAAAAAGACCATATACTAATTAACATATAGTGATCATTTAGGATAAAGTTATTTTCAGCTGGATTCACACAGCTCTGTGCTTATCTCAGGGAATGCCTGGGAATCTGGTACTGTCTTTTGGCCAAGATAAAGGTATTGGGCTAATTAATGATTTACCCTGTTGTATTTCATATCTGAAACTCCTTTGTGGCACTTAGACCCAGTTGGTTTACTGATAGCTTAAACATGGAGTAACCAGTTAGCCTGACTTAACTATGTAAACAGAGGTTCATGAAAGACACCACTGGAAAATTTCAAGTAGCTCTCCCTAAATCAATATTTATTTTACAAATTTTGGTAATCCAATCTAGAAACAAAACACATCCTTGTGTTCATAGCAAGGACTTAAGGGAGATGCTTCAGGAAGTTTTTGGGTCCCTAAATCTTGCCAGAACTCTCTTTCTTCTGATTTATAGAATATTTTGTCCTTATTAAAAGTCTTATATTAATATGCTCTATGGTATCTTACAGGTCTTTTCAATTATCCAATGTGTTGCATTCTTTGCAGATGTGTGTGTGTGTGTGTGTGTGTGTGTGTTTTCAGGTGCTCTTCAAAATCCGAAGAACAAGATTTATGAAATTTTTCTTAGAGGGTACAGATCTAAGGGAACCATATTTGCACAAGATCAAGATCAAAGTTAAATGTGTTTTTGCTTTTGAGAAGGATCTTTGTAAGTTTGTATGTATGTTTATGTGGTCACATTTTGTTGGAAATTCTGGAGCAGTGGTAAAGTTCTTTTGGTAAAGTCCAAAAAGAAAAAGAATACAGTACAGTACAAAAAGAAAAAAGAGAAAACATGAAAGTCAGCTTCAAACACAAAAAGTAAACATATATTATTCACAAAGGACAAGAAAATAGAAAATGATTTAACATCATAGCATAATGACAAATCAAAAGAAAAATAAAATATTTAACAGAGTCATCTTCACATATGAGGACAGTAGAACATGATTAAATGATACTAGGGCTCTGGAACAGAACACATGTCCAAAGTAATATCCATTAAATACTAGATATGTTGCCTGGGTATCCTATGATAATAATTCCCTGAAGCTAATGACTTAAAGATTCCTAGTAAAATTCAAATGTGTTACTAAAATCTGGAAACAACTTATTAATTAAGCAATATATGCCCCAAGACTATGAGCAGAACAGTTTTTATTTTTATAAATTTCCTAGAGGAGAAAATTCCTGATAAAGAGATCATAACACAAAAGAGTTATGATTAAGTTGTAGCAAGAATATTTGAGGGAGTATAGTGGAATAAAAGGACTAGAGGGTATGCCACAGCAAAGAGTAGTAGAAACACAGGAGTAATGTCTGAGAAGAGAAACACCAAAGAAAACGGTTATCTCAACAAAGGAAGTAGTTACTTAATGTGGATCATGGTTTACAAGAGATCTGTGTTTTCTTTTTTTTAAAGATTTTATTTATTTGACAGAGAGAGATCACAAGTAGGCAGAGAGGCAGGCAGAGAGAGGGGGAAGCAGGCTCCCTGCTGAGCAGAGAGCCCGATGCAGGGCCTTGATTCCAGGACCCCAAGATCAGGACCTGAGTGAAAGCAGAGGCTTTAACCCACTGAGCCACCCAGGTGCCCCGAGATCTGTGTTTTCACATTTCCTAGGGGTATACTATAACCTGAATAACTGAGCTGAGTACAGTGAAATAGTCCTCCAAGTGCAAAATACTACTAGAGAGTAGCTTAATTCCACTAATATTGTTACTATGCATTTTGGGTAATAATAGATTAACAAACCCTTTTATCCCTTTTCATGAGAATTTGACCTTAGGTTAATTTTCTAACTCTGTTCCCCTGGCAACTTAATAAGGTGGTATGTCCTCTATGTTTCTAAGCAACAAAGATTATGATTGAAAATAACCTTTGTTGGCAAATTTCATCTGGACTTAGAAATCTAAAAATACTTCATAAGAAGCCATAGCTTCAGACTTCCCTGAGTATGATGACTCTAGGCATATCTCTTGAGAGGACTCTAGAAACTATGCCTATAAATTGTAACAAAAGATATTAACTCCTGTGGAGCATGAGATTTTTACCACATGTCAGATCCTGCACTCACTTGATGCACATATCTTCTTCTTACAAGTAAGCAGTATAGGCCACTGAAACATGCAGAAGAGGAATGCTTGATGCTTCCATGCTGGTAAATCATATTTTCCATCTTATATACTTCTTGGTAGTCTGGTATCAAATAAGGCTTATGAGAGTCTTAGAACCTATTACTTGATTCTACAAAATTCCCTTGATGGGTTATCGCACTTCACATGTGTACAGAAGAGATATACTACGCTAAAAAAATTTGAGTTCTTCACTATTTTGAGCTTGATCATCTGCAAAGGCCCTATTTCCAAATAAGTTTACATGAAACTCAGGGTTAGGAATTGGGGATTGGAACTTCAAAGTCTTTTGGGGGAAAACAACCTAACCCATAACAAACATAGTCTTGCAGGGCTAAAAATCATAAAGGTCAGATAAATTGCCTAGTTATTTAGACATAGTAGCATAGAAATAGTAGATTTCCTTCAACCACCATCACAACTTTCCTCCTTCAAGAGCCAAGTGATTTCCTCACATGATGAAACCAAAATGAAGTAAAAAGAAACACTTCCATCCCCTTCTTACCCTCCAAAAGCTTATTCTAATACAATTTCAAGACCTCAAATTCAATAAACATGACAGATACTGAGTAAGGAAACTGTGTATAAGCAGAATATTTAGAAAAATAGATCTGCAATAATTTGTGAGAAGTTGTATATACAAATGCAAGACAGTGGTCTTTTTCACATATTCTGTGAGTCAAGCCTTTGTTAGAGTATATTTCTGATTTTGTACTTGTTAAAACAGACACAGAGAAATGAGATACAGTTATATGAAATCAATAAATACTTAAGAGGTGTAAAATAGAATGATAATTTAAAAGTCAGTTTTATAATTAAAAAGCAACTAACAATATGATAAATAACATGATTATAATTACCATGGTTATCATTATTAATTACAATTTGCCTCAGAATACTAGAGGTTATCAGTTAAAAATCTAGTTTAAGTCTCATAAGTTTCCAAAGGCTAAGAAATTTTTCCAAAAATCATCCAGATATATGTTTTCATCATATTTTGAGCCACACTGCATTTTTTTTTAAAGGCAATTACATTTGGCTCTTAGAAATGTTATCTGATGTTCTCCATTCTCCATGCTGTTCCTTATGTTCCACAAGTAAGTAAAACCATATGATAATTGACTTTCTCTGCTTGACTTATTTTTCACTCAGAATAATCTCCTCCAGTCCCATCCATGTTGATGTAAAAGTTGGGTATACATCATTTCTGATGGCTGAGTAATATTCCATTGTATATATGGACCACATCTTCTTTATTCATTCGTCTGTTGAAGGGCATCTCAGCTCTTTCCACAGTTTGGCTATTGTGGACATTGTTGCTATGAACATCGGGGTGCATGTGGCCCTTCTTTTCACTACATCTGTATCTTTGGGGTAAATACCCAGTCTGTAATTTCAGGGTTAATATGGTAGCTCTATTTGGAGCACATTAGGAGAAAGAAGGGAAAAATGAAAGCGGGGGGGGGGATCAGAAGGGGAGACGAACCGTGAGAGACTGTGGACTCCAAGAAACAATCTGTGGGTTTTGAGAATGGGGTTTGGCCCAGTGATGGGTATTAAGGAGGGCAGGTATAGCATGGAACACTGGGTGTCATATGTAAACAATGAATCTTGGAATGCTATATCGAAAACTAATGATGTACATTATGGTGACTAACATAACAATAAAAGAAAGAAAGAAAGAAATGCTACCTGAACTATATCCCTAATTTATTCAATGCTACATGTCATTATTTTCCATTATGATATACCATAAGGAAATATTTAACGCTATCTTGAATTCTCAAGAAAAATTATGTAAACACACTTACAAAGTTCCTGGGGTAAAGATCTATGGAGTAAACATCCAAACACCCTCATATTAAATGAACTATTTAAAATAACTTTGCAATGAAATTTTTTAAAAATGTTAATTTTTTTTTTAATTTATGAAAAGCACATGGGATATTACTCAATATTCTTAAAGAAATCATTAAACTTTATAGTATGCTTGTGCAAAAGATCTGCTTGTATAAAGTTGCTGAGCATGTTTGGTCCACATTGTGCTAGATTGTCATCCTGAAGAAAACTCAGATGGTTCCTCAAATAAAAGCTCCTATACTGATTTATGTTTCATTAAAGGTATCCAATACATTACATAAAGCTACTGGCTTGGACACATACATAATAAAGAATACTAAATGGTTGGAGAGCTTAACCAAACATTTGTTTCTATATCCACAAAACTTATTTTAATCCTCTTTTTTTTTTCTATTCCTGAGATGTCTAACAAGGTTTACTATAGTAAAATATGTCTTAACTCCTACCTTGAACTTGAAGCTAGAAGAAGTTGCAATATAGACAGGTAAGTCATTACACCTCTCCTAGGTGTACTGGGCTTATTATGCTTTGAAGCCTAACTATGTTAGTCCTTCAGGTTCACATTAGCTTTCATTCCTTATTTGAAAATGAACTTGTCTATGCTATTTTTTGATTAATTAACTTCTGACTAACCCAACAGTCTTGGCACTGACACTCTGAAAACTCCAAAAATTCTTCCCCAATTTAATCCATGTTTAAGTACCTATGAGAGTTCTCTTATTCTATAAGTGCTAGTGGGTAAGACCATTTTTTCTTCTGGCAGAGGGATTAACATTGGTCACATTTTTTTTTAAAGATTTTATTTATTTATTTATTTATTTATTTATTTATTAGGGGAGAGAGAGAGAGCACGAGAAGGGAGAAGGTCAGAGTGAGAAGCAGACCCCCCATGGAGCTGGGAGCCCGACGTGGGACTCGATCCCGGGACTCCGGGATCATGACCTGAGCCGAAGGCAGTCGCTCAACCAACTGAGCCACCCAGGCGCCCCAACATTGGTCACATTTTAAATCCAATGTTCTAGGCCTTTCTAGAATATTATCTCTTTTAATCGCCATAGCACTCTTTAAGGAGGATATCAGAATCAGAATCATGACTCCAAGGTGTAAAGAATTAATTTCTATGATCACAGATCTATGGTGAACTGTTATTCATGGATGGTTTGTGTCACTTTGCTTGTCCTATGAAGCTGTGCATTTCTACAATTAATTAGCTATGTCATCATAGTAAAGTTATCAAACCAATAAGAATCTCATCTTCTTGGAGGGGGGCAAGATGGCAGAGAAGTAAGAGATCCTGCAGCAACCGGTCCCCAAAAGTGAGCTGTAAATCTACCAGAACACGCTGAACACCCATGAAATCACTCTGAGAAGAAAGATTTCTCACTCCGGGATCTCTCTGAGAGCAGAAGACAGCAGCGGAGAGGTAAAAGCAAAGTGGGAACACTGGAACTAATATCGGAGGATAAACAAAAGGGGGAGGGAGCCACCAGAAGCTAACCAAGGACAGTAATACCCCAAAGGAAAGTGCCCGGTGGCGGGGGACCAGCATTAATGTAGGGTCCGTTAAAAACACTTAAAAAGGGCAAAAAGTTCTGAGGAGTAACTAGTGGAAGGGGGTGGTCGCGGGCACCGGCGCTTGGACCCACACTCCCAGGAAGGAGCGCCCCAAAGTGAGACTGGTGGGGGGGATACAGTCCGCAATTCCTGAACCTGCAGCTTTCCGCTCTCTGCAACAACCTGTGGTCCAGGTGCCCACCTGCAAGTGCCTTTAGAGAGTCTGCAGTGGTCCATGATCTGCAGCTTTTCTCTGTGTGCGCCTGCGCCTGCGACTGCGACTTTTGCAACCCACCGCAGAGCCTGAGCAATCCCCGCTGGCCTTGGACAGAACGAGGGCAAGCGGCCTAACCTCCAGCGCGCCCCTCGCAGAGCTGCAGAAAGGCAGCTAGGGTCGCGACTTTCCTAAAATGAAACATTTTTGAGAGTGAAAGGGCACTGCTAATAATTATGCTAGAGAACAGACAAACACAAGTGAGTGAGGAGGTTCTCCTCAATAAACTCGTAATTGGTGTGTTCTCATGCACTTTTAATCCAGTTCAATACATTTTCCATAGAAAAATTATTTGTGGCTCTTCTGTTACCATAGATGATAGTAAAATTCACAAAGTCAAGAACCTTTCTGATTTGCTCACCCCTTCATTCTTAGAACCTATCACAAATGCCTGATAAATGGAATTTATTCCATTTATTAGAAATGGAATTTACTAGACAATAGACTTTTTTTAATGTATAAAAAAAATTAGATGAGTCCATGGTTGTTTGGGTAAATGAATTAATGGTGTAA
Organism: Nasua narica; assembly: GCA_028533885.1. Lineage (NCBI taxonomy): Eukaryota > Metazoa > Chordata > Mammalia > Carnivora > Procyonidae > Nasua > Nasua narica. The sequence continues at coordinate 162,603,479 of CM052799.1, read as the reverse complement.
GGAAGAAAGGAAAAAAGAAAACAACTGTTAACCAAGTATAACTAACTACGTAAAACAGAATTTTTAAGTAACAGAGATGGTTATGTAGGAAAACACTAGACTTCATTACATATTGGTTGAAGCTACCCCACAGAATTCCTGCACTCTCTTAGCTTACCCAATGTAGCCATGATTTTTCTAGTAGCTAGCATCAGCCCTTAGATGTAAGCATATAGAATCAATTCATTTATTAATAGTCAGTTTCAGAACTTGAGTCTCCTGATAACCTTCCTGTCCAGAAATCTTTCTAATAAACAACATGCTCAAAACTGATAACAATGCTGTGTACCTATTCACATTCTGTAAATATGTAAAGAACATAGTTGTGCTTTACAATTATTAGTGCTCTGTTCTCAGGAAAGATCTTGGGGTAGTTAATGACTTGGGAAACAATTATAACTTAAAGTTAATTGAGTAAATAAAGTAAAATTTCCCATATAGAATGATCACCTATTTGATAATTTACATATAAGACTGATAAGAAAAAATGAAATCATACAAAGGTTTAACAGTTGCCTCTGCAAGATGGAACTCTAAGTGGTATTTTTTCTGCCACCTGCCTGTATAAATACACACACACATACCCACACACACATATATTCATTCAGTCATTCAGTCATTTTAAATATTTCCAGGGACACAGTCACGATCAGTAACTCTTCAGTCATGGTAATTTGCAGGGGCGAACTCTAGCCCAGGCTCCATCTCTGAGTGGTGACCTTCAGCTTGGGCTCCATCTCTGAAGAGTTACAACCCCCTGGCCTTGGTCTCTGAGGGGTGACCACATAGCCTGAAAAGCAGGAAGAAAGATTTCTCTCTGACCCAGCAAGAAGAAGCTGCTCAACTCTTGCAGCTACAAACTATTGCAAACCCTACATACAGTTTTATCTAGGGCTAGAGGTTACAGATGTTCTATGTAAAAATAATTTTAAAATAAATTAGGGGTATGAGAGAGCAAGATGGCAAAGGAGTAGGAGACCTAAACTTCCTCAGGTCCCAGGAATTCAGATAGATAGTTATCAAACCATTCTGAATACCTACAAACTCAACAAGAGCTCAAAGAAAAGAATAGTAGCAATTCTATGAACAGAAAAGCAACCACTTTCTGAAAGGCAGGACATGCAGAGAAGTGAATCTGAGGCAATATATGGGAAGATAGACCATGGGAGGCCAGCTTGTGGCAAGTGGTAGAGAAGCAGAGTACAATATCAGAACTTTTAGAAGTCTCCTCCAAAGAGGGATGTTGCTTCAGAGGCTAAGCGGGGGGTGGAGCCCTAGCTGGGACACTGGACTCAGGTCCCTCAGGTTCACAGAAAGACCAGGGGTGCTGACTGTGGCAGGCACCCAGGTATTGGAATAGGGAAGTGAGCTGCAAAGATGGAGCCGAGGAATGGGCTCTTAGCTCGGGGTTGCCATAAACTGTGATCCCCGGCACAGTCGGGCCACTGTTCTTGGAGCTGGGTCCCAACAAGTGGCAGATTCGGGGAGACCACACCCTTTCCTCCACTGGAAGGAGCAGCGCAGGAGCATGCTGCAGGAATCTGCCAGGTTAGAGACTCCAAACGGGTCCATGTGCCAGAGATAGAAATGTTCAGTCACAGGCCAGGTGAGCATGGAGCCCAGCTGGAGACCAGGGAGACAGGAGTGATTGAGTGATTGTCTCTGAAGGTGCACTGAAGAGTAGGGCCCCAAGCCTTTGGCTCCTCTGGGTCAGAGATTGGGAGGCCACCATCTTCATTCTAGTACTCCAAAGCTGTATGATAAGTGTTCTGGGAATAAAAGCTATCAAGAGCAAAACTGAGGAGATTACTTAGCCTGGCCTCTGGCAAAGGTGGTGCAACTCCACCTCAGGGAAAGACATTTGAAAATCACAGCAAGGGCCCCTCCTCCAGAAGATCAGTAAGAACATCCAGCCAAGATCAAGTTTACTGCTCAAGGAGAACTGCAAAACCCCAGAGCTAGGGGAATACAGCACATAGAATTCAAGATTTTCCCATGATTCTTCAGTCTTTCAAAGATAAATTTTTAAAATTTATTTTTTTCTAATTCAATTTTTTTAAAGACTTATTTGTTTATTTTTAGAGACAAAGAGAGCAAGCAAGCATGGGGAGGGATAGAGGGAGAGAAAAAAATCCTGAAATAGACTCCTTGCCTCAGCACAGAGCCAGATGTGGGGCTCGATCCCAGGACCCTGAGATCATGACCTGAGCCAAAGGCAGAGGCTTTAACCCACTGAGCCACACAGGAGCCCTTTCTAATTCAATTTTTTAAAATTTTTCCTCTCTCTTGGGGCACCTGGGTGGCTCAGTGGGTTAAAGCATCTGCCTTCGGCTCAGGTCATCATCTCAGGGTCCTGGGATTGAGCCCCACGTCGGGCTCTCTGCTCAGCTGGGAGCCTGCTTACCCCACTCTTTCTGCCTCTGCCTGCTTGTGATCTCTTTCTCTGTCAAATTAATAATAAAATCTTAAAAAAAAAAGGAAATTTAAAAATTTATTCTTAAAGAATAAAATTTCTTTCTTAAATTTTTTTGGGATACATTTTCTTCTTACAGATCAAAATATACCTTAAATCTAGCATATAGCTTTGTTCTAGTCTCCAGCCTGATCACATTACTTTCTTTTTTTTTCAACCAACTTCTTATCTTACCATTCCTTTTTTAAGATCTTTTTTCATTTTCATGTTTACAGTCACATTCCATCCCTTCATTGTGTTTACCATTATTTTTGTATATGTTTTTCTTTCTTTAAAATTTTGGGAGGCAGTTTCTTCTGACATATCAAAATACACCCAAAATCAAATGTGTGGCTCTGTTCTATTCACCAGTCGAATCATATATATATATTTTTCCTTTCTTCTGCCCCTGGTTTTGGGTCTCTTCTGATTTGGTTAATGTATATTTTTCTGTAGTTGTTGTTACACTTTAGTATTTTGTTCTCTCATTCATCTATTCTTCATGGAATAAAATGACAAAGCAGAAAAACTCACTTCCAAAAATAAAAAAGAACAAGTAGCAGTACCAACTGCTAGGGACCTAATCAATATGGACATTGGTAAGATGTTAGAACTAGAGTTCAGAAAGATGATTATAAAGATGCTAGCTGAGCTTGAAAAAAGCATAGAAGATACTAGAAATCCCTTTATGGAGAAATAAAATCCCTTTCTAGAGAAAGAAAAGAACTAAAATCTAACCAAGTTGAAATCAAAAAAGCTATTAATGAGGTGCAATAAAAAAAATGGAGGCTCTTACTGTTAGCATAAATGAAGCAGAAGAGAGAATTAGTGATATAGAAGACCAAATGATGGAGAATAAAGAAGCTGAGAAAAAGAAAGATAAACAACTACTGCATCACGAGGGGAGAATTTGAGAGATAAGTGATACCATAAGATGAAAGAATATTAGAATAATTGGGATCCCAGAAGAAGAAGAGAGAGGGTAGAAGATATACTGGAGCCAATTATAGCAGAGAACTTCACTAATTTGGGGAAGGACACAGCATCAAAATCCAGGAAGCACAGAGAATCCCCCCTTAAAATCATAAAAATAGGTCAACACCCCATCATTTAGTAGTAAAACTTACAAGTCTCATAGATAAAGAGAAAATCCTGAAAGCAGCTTGGGACAAGAGGTCTATAACCTACATTGGTAGAAATATTAGGTTGGAAGCAGATCTATTCACAGAGACCTATTCCACAGGCCAGAAAGGACTGGCATGATATATTCAGAGCAATAAATGAGAAAAATATGTAGCCAAGAATACTATATCCAGCTAGGCTGTCATTGAAAATAGAAGGAGAAATAAAATGCTTCCAGGACAAACAAAAACTAAAAGAATTTGCAAACACCAAACCAGCCGTATAGGAAATACTGAAAGGGGTTCTCTAAGTAAAGAGAGAGGCTAAAAGTATCAGACCTTAAAGGAACAGAGATAATATATAGTAACCGTCACCTTACAGGCAATACAATGGCACTAAATTCGTATATTTCAATAGTTATCCTGCATGTAAATGGGCTAAATGCTCCAATCAAAAGACACAGGGTATCAGTATGGATTAAAAAAACCAAGACCCATGGATATGCTGTTTTCAAGAAACTCATTTTAGACTCAAAGGCACCCTCAGATTTAAAGTGAGGGGGTGGGAAATTATTTGCCAAGATAATGGAAATCAAGAGAAAACCGGGGTGGCAATCCTTATATCAGACAAGTTAGATTTTAAGCTAAAGACTGTAATAAGAGATGAGGAAGGACACTATATCATACTTAACAGGTTTGTACAACAAGAAGATCTAACAATTTTAAGTATCTATGTCCCTAACATTGGAGAAGCCAATCATTTAAACCATTATAACAAAATCAAAGAAACACATCAACAATAATACAATACTAGGGGACTTTAACAACCCCTCAGTGAAATGGGAAGATCATTGAAGGAAAAGATCAAAAAAGAAATAAAGGCTTTAAATGACACACTGGATCAGATGGACATCAGATATATTTAGTACATTCCATCCCAAAGCAACAGAATACACATTTTTCTCTAGTGCACATGGAACATTCTCTAGAATAGATCACATACTAGGTCACAAATAAAGTCTCAACAAGTACTGAAAGATTGGTATCATTCCCTGCATATTTTCAGACCATAATTCTTTGAAACTAGAACTCAAGACCACGAGGAAAGTTGGAAAGAACTCAAATATATGAAGGCTAAAAAGCATTCTACTAAAGAATTAATGCATCAACCAGGAAATTGAAGAAGAATTAAAAAATTCATGGAAACAAATGAAAATGAAAACACAACTGTTCAAAATCTTTCAGATGCAGCAAAAGCAGTCCTGAGAGGAAAGTATATAGCAATACAAACCTTTCTCAAGGAACAAGAAAGGTCTCAAATACACAACCTAACCCTACACCTAAAGGAGCTGGAGAAAGAACAGCAAAGAAAGCCTAAACCCAGCAGGAGAAGAGAAATAATAAAGATAAGACCAGAAATCAATGGAATAGAATCCAAAAGAACAGTAGAACAGAGCAACAAAACTAGGAACTGGTTCTTTGAAAGAATAAGATTGATAAACCCCTGGCCAAACTTATCAAAAAGAAAAGAGAAAGGACCCAAGTTAATAAAATCATGAATGAAAGAGGAGAGATCACAAACAACACAAAAGAAATGCAATAATAAGAACATATTATGAGCAACTATATGCCAGTAAATTAGACAATATGGAAGAAATGGATGCATTCCTAGAGACACACATAAACTACCAAAACTGAACCAGGAAGAAATGGAAAATCTGAACAGACCCATAACCAGTAAGGAGATTGAAGCAGTCATCAAAAATCTCCCAACAAGGGGCACCTGGGTGGCTCAGTGGATTAAAGCCTCTCTGCCTTCAGCTCAGGTCATGATCTCAGGGTCCTGGGATCTAGCCCTGTGTTGGGCGCTCTGCTCAGTGGGGAGCCTGCTTCCCCCTTTCTCTCTGCCTGCCTCTCTGCCTACTTGTGATTTCTCTCCTCCCTGTCAAATAAATAAATAAATAAATAAATAAATAAATAAATAAAATCTTTAAAAGAAAAAAATCTCCCAACAAATAAGAGCCCAGCACCAGGCTGCTTCCCAGGGGAATTCTACCAAACATTTAAAGAAAAATTAATACCTATTCTCCTGAAACTCTTCCAAAAAATAGTAATGGCAGGAAAGCTTTCAAACTCATTAATGAGGCCAGCATTACCTTGGTCCCCAAACCAGACAAAGACCCCATCAAAAAGGAGAATTACAAACCAATATCCTTGATGAATATGGATGCAAAATTTCACACCAAAATACTAGCCAGTAGGTTCCAACAATAATTAAAAGGTTTATTCACCATGACCAAGTGGGATTTATTCCTGGGATGCAAGGTTGGTTCAACATCTGCAAACCAATGTGATACAATACATTAATAAAAGAAAGAACAAGAACCATATGATAGTCTCAATAGATGTTGAAAAAGGATTTGACAAAGTACAACATCCTTTCTTGATCAAAACTCTTCACAGTGTAGTGATAGAGAGTACATACCTCAATATCATAAAGCCATCTATGAAAAACCCACAGTGAATATCATTCTTAATGAGGAAAAATTGAGAGCTTTTCCCGTAGTCAGAACATGGCAGGGCTATCCACTATCCCCACTGCTATTCAACATAGTACTAGAAGTTCTAGCCTCAGCAATCAGACAAAAAAAAGAAATAAAATGCATTCAAATTGTCAAAGAAGAAGTCGAACTCTCACTCTTTGCAGATGATATGATACTTTATGTGGAAAACCCAAAAGACTCCACTCCAAAACTGTTGGAACTCATACATGAATTCAGTAAAGTGTCAGGATAGAAAATCAATGCACAGAAATCACTTGCATTTCTATACATCAACAGGAAGACAGAAGAAAGAGAAATGAAGGGGTTGATCCCATTTTCAATTGCACCCAAAACCATAAGATACCTAGGAGTAAATCTAACCAAAGAGGCAAAGAATCTGTACTCAGAAAACTACAAAGTGCTCATGAAAGAAATTGAGGAAGACACAAAGAAATGGAAAAATGTTCCAAGATCATGGATTGGAAGAACAAATATTGTGAAAATGTCCATGCAACCTAGAGCAATCTACACATTTAATACAATCCCTATCAAAATACCATCACCTTTTTTCAAAGAAATGGAACAAATAATCCTAAAATTTATATGGAACCAGAAAAGACCCGAATAGCCAGAGGAATGTTGAAAAAGAAAACCAAAGTTTGTGGCATTACAATTCCAGACTTCAAGCTCTATTGCAAAGCTGTAATCATCAGGACAGTATGGTACTGGCATAAAAACAGACACATAGATCAATGGAACAGAATAAAGGGCCCAGAAATGGACCCTCAACTCCATGGTCAACTAATCTTTGACAAAGCAGGAAATAATGTCCAATGGAAAGAAAAGACAGTCTCTTCAACAAATGGCGTTGGGAAAATTAGACAGCCACACACAGAAGTATGAAACTGGACCATTTCCTTATCCCACACATAAAAATAGACTCAAAATGGATGAAAGACTTCAATGTGAGACAGGAATAGACAAAAATCCTTGAGAACCCAGGCTGCAACCTCTGTGACCTCAGCCATAGTAACTTCTTGCTAGATATATCTCCAAAATCAAGGAAAACAAAGACAAAAATGAACTATTGGGACTTCATCAAGATCAAAAGCTTTTGCACAGCAAATGAAACTGTCAACAAAACCAAAAGATAACTGACAGAATGGGAGAAGATATTTGCAAATGACATATCAGATAAAGGGCTAATACCCAAAATCTATAACGAACTTCTCAAACTCAACACCCAAAGAACAAATAATCCAATCAAGAAATGGGCAGAAGATATGAACAGACATTTCTGCAAAGAAGACATTCAAATGGCCAAGAGACACATAAATGTACTCAACATCACTTGGCATCAGGGAACCACAAATCAAAACCACAGTGAGATACCACCTCACACCAGTCAGAATGGCTAAAATTAACAAGTCAGGAAACAACCGATGTTGGTGAGGATGTGAAGAAAGGGGAACCCTCCTACATTGTTGGTGGGAATGCAAGCTGGTGAAGCCATTCTGGAAAACAGTATGGAAGTTTCTCCAAAAGATGAAAATAGAGCTACCCTATAACCCAGCAATTGCACTACTGGGTTTTTACCCTAAAGATACAAATGTAGTGATCCGAAGGGGCATGTGCACCTGAATGTTTACAGCAGCAATGTCCACAACAGCCAAACTATGGAAAGAGCCTAGTTGTCCATCAACCGATGCATGGATAAAGAAGATGTTATACACACATACACACACAAACACACACACAATGGAATACTACATAGTCATCAAAAAAAAAAAAAAAGAAATCTTGCCATTTGCAATGACATGGATGAAACCGGAGGGTACTATGCTAAGTGAAATAAGTCAATCAGAGAAAGATAATTATCATATGATCTCACTGATATGAGGAATTTGAGAGGCAGGGCGGGGGGTGGTGGGTGAAGGGAGTGAAAAATGAAACAAGATGGTACCAGGGAAGGAGACAAACCATAAGAAACTCTTAATCTCCAGAAACAAACAGAGTTGATGGTGGGAAGGGGGTGGGAGGGATGAGGTGGCTGGTTGATGGACATTGGGGAGTGTATGTGCTATGGTGAGTGCTATGAATTGTGTAAGAAAGATGATTCACAGACCTGTACCCCTGAAACAAATAATACATTATATGTTAATTAAAAAATTAAAAATAAATTAGGGAAAATGTTTCTTAACAAGATACACAGAACCTGAATTATCAAGATTTTAAGTTTCATCACCCTAAAGCAGTGAAATATGAATTTCTCTACCAGAAATTCTCGCTGAATTTTTTTTTTTCTATTTCATCCTTGAGCTTTCAGATTTTGATAACAGCTATGGAAGAAGTTTAGGTACATGGATAATATCTAGGAAAACATTGGTTTCATGAATGAATAAATATAGAACAATTTCTAAGATTATATCTGACTTTCATTTCATTGGGAAAATACAGAAGTAATTTTGGGGGCACCCGGGTGGCTCAGTTGTTTAAGCACCAAACCCTTGGTTTCTGTTCAGCTCATGATCAACAACCACGACTGGGCTGCATGCTCAGTGCAGAGTCTGTTTGAGATTCTCTTCCTCTCCCTCTCCCTCTGTTTCCCCCCACATTCACTGACTCTCTTTCCAAAATAAAATCTTTTTTAAAAAGTCAGTAATTTTTAAATATGGGAGGTAATAACTCAATTGTCTCAAAACCATAAGACAACCATCGCAGAGCAAATTAAACTTCAGTGTGGATCAATGAATTACATGATACATAAAATATTATGAAAAATAAAAGTATTATTATTTCTGGGATTAGTCAATGAATAATAAAAGGTACATTTGCCTAATCAGTATATAGTAGCTATTTGGAAAAAATTAAAGAATGATGATTTCAGTATAAGCCTTAATTGCTGTGAACCCTGTGCACCATGGGTTCTATTATTGCAAGTACTAAAACTGATCTACTATATATATTTCATGAAATTCACCATTAGGCTACCTATCTGTGATTATACCCCACTACTGTCATCCATTTTCATTGTCTATAACACAGGAACTAGAATTAAAATATAAAAACAAAAGAGCAAAGTAAAACAAAAAACAAAACAAAAAAAACTGATGTAAATTGTTCTTTTCTATATCTTAGAAATATTCTTCTCAGGTTAAAAATTATGTTTAATACACTGCAAACAGGAGAATTTTTCTCATAATTAAAAAGCTTGGGAAATGAACAGAATTTCATGTACCCTGTGTGCAAAGCTGCTTTTCATTTTATTTACTTTTTAGTCAGCATCCTCATATCTCACCCAAACCCTAACAGCTGATACTCTGAAGCAAAGCCTACATTTTTCCTTTTTCCAAGGAGATGTAATCTCAGGTTCTTGACTACAACAGTTTCCATATATGAGGAAATAAATGAATTAATAACCTTTAAATCATTTGACCTGTTAAGATATGCAAATCAGAAATATTATCATTTTGAAAGGCATTAAATCTCAGAAAAAATAGTTACAATTGGTTTCAAGACATTCCCCTTACAGTATCTCTTATCACACGGAGTATTTCTACTTGAGGTGAGAAAAAAAAAAAAGCTATCATTAGCTATCATTATTAAAAGACTGATGATTAATATGAAATCTTGAAAGCATTTAAAAATTCATGTATTTTATTAAAACCATTAGTGTTTTCATTGGAAACTTTTCTGCAGCATAAGTTTGACATTCTAATTAATGTACTGGTATATTTTCCTAGAATTTTCACTATGTTCTCTTTTCTATGTTTGCATTTAATTCACTCTCCTGGAAAACTGTGTGTTGCCAACAATTACCCTTTGAGTATTCCAACTGAAATACTATGGATAAGAAATTTTAGAAGATCTAAAATCCTATGCATATTTGTTTAAACATTCCCCAATACAGTTTTCTGAGAGAATAAATATATAAAAAATAAATATCAATGTCAAATAACTGAGCTTCAAAACAGATTTCTTTCAACTGTCACACTGAATTAGACAGGTGAAGACAGCTTGAATAACTAGGTTGAAACCTTTTAAATAGTTTTAACCCCAGCATGCCAGTGAAGACATTGATTGCTGTACATTATTGAAACCTTTGATTCTCCAACCAAATAACAAACTATTTTTCTTATTCTTCCTAAACTTAATCTTATGGATAGACTGCAAAAGTAGGTATAAATAGTACACATTCTGTCAAGAATGCCTCTTAGTATAAAGGAAAAGAACTAGCTAGCCTATCAATATCAAAATAGTCTCATTCTCTGGTCTGCTAAAGTCTCTTAAAAAGAAATAATAAGGATAATAATAAACTTAAGATTTAAAAAAAAGGAAGGAAGGAAGGAAGGAAAGAAGGAATAAAAAGAAAAATCTTGATGAAGCTCATCAAGAGAATGCATTTGAATTAGAGAGTAAGAATTAAAAACTCAAAACTAATTTCTATGCCTTTTTGTGTGAGCCCAAAGGAAAGATACTTGAGGAAAAGAATATATAGATTGCTTCTACAAGGAAATCCTACCATTTTTTTAAAGTACTGATTCAAAAATTGCTGTGATTTTAGCCCAATCTCAATTATAGTGCCATGAATTGATGCCCAGCATCATTATGCCATTTTCTTCCGTAAGTATACTCATAGAAGCAACAATACTGAATAGAAGAGAGTTTTAAAGATTACTATTTGCTACATGGTGTATAGAAAATAGTCGACTAAAAGTTTTATTTCATAAGGATAAATAAAACCTATTATATGTCCTGAAATCTTACACAAAAGTGGAAAAATACATTTACCTTAATTTCATTCATTGCCATGATTTTCCCAACAGTTTTGGGAAATATATATGTATGTATATTATGTATATACATACATAAAACATATATATAAATACACTGTATGTTTGATTGGCAGTTGGAATCCATTCCTACCAACGTTTCAGTACTGTAATATCTAGAAAGCAACGTATGACAGACCTCAGACTTCCTCAAAACTAGAGTTCTGGATTGAAATTCGATTCTGCAATGAGAGACATTTGTTCAAGTTGTTGCAGATGAGTTGACCCATACATCATCTTCCTGCTGCAGTTACTGCCAGCCAGAAGGTCACAGAGATGTAGGTATTGGGGGCTGCCCCAATGTCCCAAAGTCTAGACTGCAATCTCAAGAGAATCTTGAGGCAGTTGAAGCAGATGCGTTTTGCATCCCAATCACTAGACATCAGCTTTATGAGTGACAGATGAAGAAGCAGAATTAGTGTCTTCTCCTCTGGATTAAAACTAAGCTATTAGTATATATTTGACATCACTTAGTATATAAAATTAAGCTATTAGTATATATTAGTAGCCACTTTTCTTTCGTTCTCCAGACATTCCAATAATTTGCAAGCAAGATATGCTTTCCACTAAGTTCCTTCTTTGAAAAAAGAATGTTTCCTATTTCCTAAAACACTATCCAGAATGATAACACAGATAGGGGAAAGTAAAATTCTCCCATGATAGGCCATGGAAGACTGTATGGATTCTTCCATTAATTTCATCTCAATACTATACTCCCCTTCTTAGGCTATGTGCTTGAAAAATATCTGTTCTGCAGGGACTGTTGAAATGAGAGGGGAAAAAATACTATTTGGAGCATGAACTCTACACACATATCAGTGATAAAAGCTTTGAATCCTCAGTGGAACAGGTGGAGTGTGGGGACTGAAGACTTTAATTTTAAAGTTGAGAGCATTTCCATTTTGCAGAGATAAAGACTTTAATTAATCACTGAGCCTCTTCATTCTTTTGTTTTGGAAAACCATGAAATTGCACAGTACATGGAATTGCACAGAATATTTTATTTGCCCTGAATCCAATTCTTTTTTTTTTTTTTCTGAATCCAATTCTATGGAGACATGCTGTTCCTTGATTTGACAATTTTGTACCCATGTGGATAAAGTATGCCTGAAGCCCTGATTTCAGTGTCTTGGTAATGGGTCCTTGACCGTGCCCTGAATATTCAGGGAGCTTTATCACCCTGGCCAGCAGTGTGGTTCAAGAGTCCATCCAATCAGAGTCCTTCCTCAGATAAGAATCTATGATATCGCTTTAATGGTAACAAAAGCTATAAAACCTACTCAAGTTTGACTCCCAGGGTTATCCTATATCTATGTGGAGAGACTAAATTTGTGAATTAACCCATGCTTAGATGAGCAAAGCCAAGAGTAGGAGAAAAAGAAGCAGTCCTAAAAATACCGTTTGAATCTCTGGGTCCAAGTATGTTTGGAGGGAATTTGTAATGTATACTTTGCAGTAGCATAAATACATAAACTTTCAATTTGTTTTTAGTTTAGCTTTAAATTAGCACTTGCAATATTGAAACTCAATGGATCCTAACAGAAATCCATTCATTAGGTGAAAACTCTGAAGCTACTTTAAATAAATGGCTTAGGATGTAAAACTAAGTGTTCTGCTTGTTAATATAAATATGCATATGAATTTTGTAGAATTTTATAACCATTGTTGCTTCTCTAGGAAAGTCTTTTTATTTTGTTTTATTCTTAACTATGGGTTTAATTTGTGCCCCTTCCACATCCCCCTCCTAGAAAATATTATTTGAACTTGCAAAGTTTGTGTGTACCCCTGGGGTAGTTTTGCTCATAGGGAAATTATGAGCAGACTCCAAAGAGTAATCTGTGGGCAAAAAATGAAACTCCAAGTAGAGGGGACATGCAGGATAAGCAGTACCACATTTAAAGAAACTGGTCTGTTCAGAATGGCATTTTGGGGGTGCCTGTGTGGCTCAGTTGGTTAAACATCCGACTCTTGATTTTAGTTCAGGTCAGGATCTCAGGGTCCTGAGATCGAGGTCCAAGTAGGGCTCTTCACTGGGCATCGAGCCTGCTTAAAATTCTCTCTTTCCCTCTCCCTCTAATTCCTCCTCCACTTCCGTGCATGCTCTCTCCCTCTCTTAAAATACTTATAAAATAAAATAAAATAAAATAAAATAAAATAAAATAAAATAAAATAAAATAAAATAAAATAAAATAAAATAAAATAAAACCAACATGGCATTTTGGGGAGAAATAAATTCATCATGAAACTATCCAAAGTTAGCAATGTTGCTCTCAGAACAGTTATATCTGATAGAAATTATACTATATTATCAATCTATTTTAATTTCTCCAAAAGGTTTGTAAAATCTTATTGCATTTTAAGGCCTTGTCTTAGCTATCACTGTAATAAAATATGAGAGAGCTCCTGAAAGTAACAGAAATGCAACAAAACTATAAACATAATAAGAGATACCAACATTCCCAGTAAACAATAACATGTATAGCAAGCTCACAGGAAGAAGAAAGACATTTCACTAGATTCAGAACTCAGCTTGTAACTACAGATAATAATCAGACTCTGAAGGTGGATAATTTTTTACTCCTCTGAGTATCACAGAAATATTTCTAAAGAGAGGGATTTAGTAAAATGACTTCCTAAAATAGAGAGAGAGAGAGAGGGAGGGAGAGGGAGAGAGAGAGACCACTATATACTTACCAGATGGCTAAATTTAAAAATATTGACAACACCAAAATGCTGGCAAGGATGCAGAGAAACTGGATCACTCACACATTACTGGTGGCAATGTAAAATTGTACTGTCAGTCTGATATAGTTTGCAGTTTCTTATGAAACTAAACATGCAACTACCATAGGACTCAGTAATTATACCCTTGGGAGCATTATTTCACAGGGAATTTATGTTCACACAAAAATCTGTATACATATAGCTTTACTTGTAATATCCCCAAACTGGAATCAACCCATATGTCTTTCAATATGATAATGGTTAAACTACAGTAAGATACAGGGAATACTACTTAACAATATAGAGAAACAAACTTGATAATATGCAACAAGTTGGATAAACCTCTAGAGAATTATGCTGAGTGAAAAATACCATTCTCAAAAGTTTACATACATTATGATTCCATTCATAAAACATTTTTGAAATAACAAATATTAAAAATTTATGACAGATTAGTAGTTGACAAGGTTAGGAACCAAGTGAGGGTCAAGGAACTGTAAAGAGATGAGTGTGGTTATAAAAGTGTGTTAGAATGTTGAAACTACCCAGTATCTTGATATACAACTTACACAGAGTGACAAAATTGTATACAGTTGTATAGAATTTACACACACACAAGGGCAAAAATAAAAGTGGTAAATTTTGAATAAGATTGGTGGAATTAATCAATGTCAATATCCTGGTTGTGATATTATACTATAGTTTCACAAAATGCTGCCATTGACAAAAACTGAGCAAAGTGTACAAGAATCTTTCTGTATGATATCCTATAATTACATGTGAATCTGCAATTATCTTAATAACAATATCAATTAAAAATACATTCTGAATCCTTAAAAAAAAAGATAGGAGCCTTTGTTTGTCATGTAGACAGACAGTAACAGGAATGCAACTTCTTTATTGAAAAATAGGCAGGTAAATACTAGAGACATGTTTGTAAGTCATTTTTAGTCCTTTCTGGAACAAAGTAGCTTTTGACCTGATTAGAGCATCTTATAACTTAATTAAATATATAATAAACTTTATTAAATAACTGTGTGTTTACTTTTTTCCTTGAAATTCTATGTTTTTCCATTTCTGTTTTTCAGGTACATCCTCTAAAATAGGCCTACTTTGTAACTAATAAATCAGAAAGAAAATTGATTCTTTATGTTTCCAGCTCAATCACACAGTTTCAGAGAAACAAACTATTTTATTTGAAAAATCACATTAATTGATATAGTAAAACTACAACATTTTCTATCTACTCAGTATATTTTCATATTCAGAATATTAAATTATTTTAGTAAAATTTGTAGAATTCTTTTCTGAATATTTTTAATTATCCAAGACTATTTTTCTTTTAAATTTTACTCATAGAACAACACAACAGGAAACAAAAGAAAATAAAAAAAAAAGTTTCTATTCTTATTGGATTTCTCTAAATTACTTTTTAATAATTGTTTCTCATTTTTCTAGATTAACATTTTAAAACTCAAACTAGATTCAAAATATATAAATATTGCACTTTATATTTTCTTAAACAATATCAACTGCACTTTCACCTTCTTCATGAATCTTTCTCTGATCATCTCAATTAAAAGCAATCCTTTCTTACTTGGAAGATCTCTATTTTATATCACTAACTATCTTGTTTGACCTTTAAAATTAAACTTCATTTATCATTAATCTTACATACAGTGTTTGCTTTGGGACAGGAATTAGGTCTAATTATTTCTTGGTTTCTTATATTCTCCAATTTACCCAATGATTTCTATTTAATAGGCACTCACCAAATAAATGTTAATTGATATTTTACTCATATATTCCATATCCAAGCAATATAAGAAATAAAAATACTTCAAATGACATTATCTGATAAAGGGTTAGTATCCAAAACACATAGAGAACTTATACAACTCAACATGTACAGAAAAACAAATAATCTAGTTTAAAAAATAGGCAAAAGACATGAATAATATTTCTCCAAAGAAGACATACAGATGGCCAACAGACACATGAAAAGATGTTCATCACTCATCACCAGGGAAATGCAAATCAAAACCACAGTGAGATACCACCTCATACCTGTCAGAATAGCTGAAATAAAAAATAGAAGAAACAACAGATGTTGGAAAGAATAGGGAGAAAAAGGAACCCTCTTGGTCTGTTGGTGGGAATACAAACTGGTGCAGCCACTATGGGAAACAGTATGGAAATTCCTCAGAAAATTAAAATTAGAATTACCATATAATCCAGTAATTCCACTACCAGGTATTTACCCAAAGAATATGAAAACAGTAACTCAAAAAGATATATGTATTCCTATGTTTTCTGTAGGATTATTTACAATAGCAAAATTATGATGGAAGTAGCCCAACCTTCAACTGATAGATGAATGACTAAAGAAGTGGCATATATATGCAGTGGAATATTTTGCCATAAAAACGAATGAAATTTTGCCATTTGCAACAACATGGATGAATCTAGAGAATGTAATGCTAAATAAACTTAAGTCAGAAAGATAAATTCTATATGATTTCATTCATATGTGGAATTTAAGAAACAAAACAAAGAAAAAAATATGAACCAAATAACCACACAAAAAACCTCTTAATTATAGAGAACAAACTGATGGTTATCAGAGGGGAGATGGGTGGAAATAGGTTAAAGGATGGGTGAAATAGGTTAAGGGGATTAAAGGTACACTTACCATGATAAGCACTGAGAAATACATAGAATTGTTGAGTCATTATACTGCACGCCTAAAACTAATATCACACTGTATGTTATAAACTATACTGGAATTAAAATTTAAACAACAACAAAAAGAAAGACCAATGTGAGGAAAAGAAATAAAAATACTTAAATTTTCCTAAATAAAAAGTATATGAGGGGCACCTGGGTGGCTCTGTCCTTAGCGTCTGCTTTCCACTCAGGTCATGATCACAGGGTCCTGGGATTGAGCCCCATCTGGCACCCCGCTCAGTGAGAAGCCTGCTTCTCTCTCTCCCACGCTCCCTGCTTGTGTTCCCTCTCTCGCTATCTCTCTCTCTGTCAAATAAATAAATAAAATCATTTTTAAAAAGTATTGAATATGTAGATCATCTTCACACTATTCCAGGTGCATATCAGATTCTTATATTTAATATAGATAATGCATCTCCAGGCTATAAATGCACACTTTATAAATAGGCTTTGTAAGTAGCCATTCTAGTTACAGATTGAAATTTCCATATGGGCTATCAAAAATTCCTTTTCCTTCTCCAAAATTTCTGGGAGTGGATCAGACTGTTTACATTTCAGGAAGTTCAAAGACACTCTTCCATTCTCTAGGGTATACTCAAGAAGAGAAATATGGGAAAGCTTGGAAATGTCATTCCTATTGCTGGCATCTCAAGCTGAAAAGAATTGGTAATAATTTTTCATTGAGACCATTGTTTAAATTGTGAATAAGCTTTAAATGGTAGTCTTACTGTCTTTTAGTTGCATTAGAAACAAAGCTTCTTGTATATGATTCTGAAAGTGGACGTCAATATGTATAATAGAATTTCCTTGGCAAAAATGCTTTCTTTATGTGTTTCAAACAACCGACTTTCATCAGAAATTCTAAAGCAGATTTTTGGTGAGTTTGCGACTGCCTATACTAAATTCTTGCCAGAGTTTTATAATTCAGGTTATGGGAAACTGGACAAAGGTGCATATGCATCTTAAAACATGACTAAATGTTTTCAAAATAATAATGTCAATCTAAAAGCTATACAGTGATTCAGAAGAGAGCAACAACGACTAAGGAGAGTCTTCATTTTGACTTCCAAGTCTTGGCATAACTCTTTTACAGAGAATGGTGATTACATATTATCCTGCCCACTGAAGATTCAGTGAGAGTCAATGGGATAGAATTTTAACTGAACATTTGTAGACGGAGAAAATCTACCATTTATTTATCTCATATATATGTTTATCTCAATATATATTTTTACCTCAAGGGATATTTGGGGTTGAAGTCTAAGACAACATGCTTCATTGGGAATCTGAAAATTGAACTTGGAGTGGGAGAGAAGAAGAGAGAGAGAAACCATCCATTCTTTTGGAATATTAGTGCTTTCTAGAAAGATCTTGATAATTTTTTAATGTTTCCTTCAGTACTGATTCCATGCAATTCCTTTGGCTTTTTAAAGCTTCCTCCTGAACTGTCAGGTACATCCATTTCCACTTTAAAATCTATTTTTAGAATTCACTTTTATTTAATCATGTCAGTTTCTCATTTTTCATCCTGAGGTCCTTTGGAAGGGTCCATAAGCCACAACAAAATAATACAGAGTGAATGTCAGATAAGTCTGTCCTGGATAAGTTACCTATTTTCACATGTTTATTGCCTTGTCTACTTTATTAGATCAAATCAATGTCTATGAAATGTTTCACACTGATGCTCCTCAATAAATGTTTAGTCTGATCATCCCTGCCACCAATATTAATTAAAGGGGCTTTGTAAGAACTGTTTGCAAAATGTTTTGAAATGCCCAGATGATAGCTATATAAAATGCATCACACAGAGTAACGTTTATTAATCTGTTTCAAAATTTATATAGTAGCTATCACTTTAGAACATAGACACTTTGACAAGGATACTATTTTCACATTAGAATAGAATGGATGAGCAGAGAGTATCCTATTTACTAGGTCAGCCCATGTCCAAAGACAAGAAATTCTATGCAACTAGGTAAATGTGACTTAGAATAGGACTTGGAATTTACTCTTAATAAGAACATCCTAGTCCATTATCCTCCTGATTTTTTTCACTAATCTTTACTATCTACTTCCCCTAATATTTTTGTCATATTTAGAGTCAAAGGCACTCATTCACTTTGTTTTACTCATATGACACCTCTGCCACCTCTTCCTTGGTCTATCACTCTGAAATTCAGATTCTCTTTTGACTTATGTATTCTATTCCCCCATTATCCTTCCACATAAGTGCTACTGTCTTTTTCACACAAAATTCTTGGGTGGCTGATTTATTTCAACTCAAGATATATGATGGTTTAAAAAATGAAGTTTTGTTCCTTTGGGTAATTGTACAGATGGATAGAAAGTTCAGGGATTAAGAAATATTTTCTGTAGGTTTTCTAAAGTCTATTCTAAGAAAACTAATATACTCCAAGAATAGGTAAGTACTGCCTTTCTTCTGTAGGGATATAACTCCAAGATGACAAGAGTAAATACAGCAGAGCAATTCCATTTTATATCATTAATCTCATTACAAACAATAAGCTCCATAAAACGTGCTTTTCTTTTCCATATGCACTTTATGACTTTTTAAAAAGTCTATGGAATGCTAAATTATTTTCCTGGGATCAGCACAGCAATCTCAGGGACTTCTAATAAAAGTAATTTTTACTCTTAGAGTACCTTCAGTGATATAATCAAATTCCAAGAAAGCCTCAATGCTTTCTCAGAAACTAAATATTTTGACCTGATTTGTATATCCTCAAATGTTTATGTAGCACACCACACACAAAAAAACAATAAATTAAATTGACTCCATTGGTTTTACTTTCTAATGGACATGGATTATTTAACCTATCCTATATTGTAACATTATAACAACAAGCTAGAATAGTACTTTTTTTGTACTTTTTGCATCTGTCTGCCAAAGATATCCTATTCTTACCTGATCACCTGCCCATATCCTTTAGAGTTTCATATAATTCAGAAATATTCTGGTGACTTATCTTATGTCAATGGAACAGCATTTATCTGGTTTATTGAAGATGAGCCTCAGCATATCTTACTATACAACATGCTTCTGTCATATAGAAAGTTACCAAAATTTATAGTTAGGATCATAAAGCCCAGACATAGAGAAGAGTTTCTTTAAAAAGGCCCTACTTAATCAAAACAGATTCCATCTCCACTCAGAAACTTGGAGGAAAGAAAAAGGTGCCTGGAGTAACACATTTGCTAACAGTTGAGAAATTAAACAAATATTTCAGATGGCAATATAAAAATTACCCTAATAGCTGAATTTATTTTCTGTTTCATGTTCCACTGAAGACTATTTGTCCCTACCATATTTAAAATTTATATAATTTCTCTCCAAGATATGATAACATATGGTCAATTCTAAACCAATTTTCCCAATGAGAATAGTAATAAAACAATTCCTTCAAAGTAAATTCATTTATGAAACATCAACCAAGCATTTTATATCAATTCTGTTCATGGTTTTAAAAATAACTATTATTGTTCTTAATTATGATAAATACTAAGAGTATACATATCAACCTATATTGCAGCATAAGTTTAAGGTAATTATGATGTCAAAAGGGACAGATTAACAATCAACACCTCAACTTATAGCTGCAAAAATACAGTAATTTTAATTCTTTGTCTTAACTCTAGCATACAAGGAAATGGATTTATCTTTCACTATTGGAGTGGATGAGAAAGGACATATGAAAAAATTCAATCAGCCTTGGACTAACCATACTAAAAGTTTGTGATTCATTAACAGTTGACTTCACGGTGAATTATTACTAACACTTTAAATAAACCTCTCAAAATATAGTATTTTCATATCAGAATTTGAATTCCTTTTTATTATCACTTCAGGAAAATAAAAGTGATTGAGTAAAAGTAATTTATATCTTCAACTTTCCATTAACATGAGACTTTTTTTAAATTTTAATTTTTTATTTAAATTCAATTAGCCAACATGTAGTACATCATTAGTTTCAGATGTATTGCTCAACAATTCATCAGCTGCATATAACACCCAGTGTTCATCATATCAAGGAGGAGCTATTTTATTGTAACAGAGAAACTATTATATAATATTAAGCAATAAATTCATATAGTATGAATGATAACATCTATTCTGTAGTAGATAATTAAAATTATTGAAAGATGAAGTCAATGATTCTTTTTAAAAAATTTCTATTCACTTATTTGAGAGCGGGTGAGAGGGAGAGAGAGTGTGGGGGGGAGGGGCAGAGGGAGAGGTAGAGAGAGCATCTCAAGCAGACTCCCACACTGAGTCCCACACTCCCACACTCAGTCCCACACTGAGCAGAGTAGGGCTCAATTTCACAACCCCAAAATCATGACCTGAGCCAAAATCAAGAGTCAGATGCTTAACCAACTGAGCTACCCAGGAGCCCCAAAGTCAATGATTCTTAAAACAGCAATTTGCATGTTTCTCAAATTGCTTAGTCTCGGGTGCAGTCTTTTTTTTAATTTTTTTAATTTGTGCTTGTGTCCCTACAAAGATGTGATAGCAATGAAACTTCACCCACACATTAAAAACATGCAGGTAAAGATTAGAACTGTATTGTGTAATTTGAAGGAACTCTATTCCTTTTACAAACAGTAGAGGATAATCATATTTGCACTCCCTGAATTCTGCATTCTAACCATTTGTGCCCACATATGTTGAATACTGACTTCTGGCCTTTGCCATTATCTGTTCAGTAACATTCTCCTTGAACCCAAGAAGCTAAAGAAGTCAAAACGCCCACACCTTTTAAAGAACTCTAATTGAACAATGATAGCATCCTGCGCCCTTTACCAAATTATTAAGAGTTTATCAGCCACACTGTCAATAACTGCATGTGTTCCCTTTACCAGTTCCTGCACTTCAGAATGAAAGACACTTCTTTGTGCTAAAGTGAGTTAGAGATTATATTCTTTAAGAACCACTATGGGTGATGGACGTCTAAGTGATCTCCTGCTGCTGGCCTTGGACTGTGAAGCAGCTGAGAATACTAACAGCAACAGAGCAAGAGCAGTTTTTGCTAGCTTAGGATCATACCAGCCTCTATTGATGTAAACAAGAATTTGATGGATGCAATGATCTCTCTGCTCTCCACAAACAACACATGAAACTTATTTTAAATTGTTTATCCTCTTAGATTTCATCTAAAATGCAGGATGGACTGTGACTGAACTGATGATAATATTGGAATATGACTTTGAGGCACACAATTAAACCAGCACACAGCTTCTTTTCTCATTGTGTCTTTTTGCTTTCCATCAGTTAATATCCCCAAAGAATTTACTGGAAGCGAAATGAAATTTTAAAAGAGACAAATGAAAAGAAAAAAATGATGCTCAGAGATGACCTACTGCTTCAAATCAGGGATGAAGGGAGAATACAGCAGTTTGGGCTGTTGAAGAAGCATTTGGGGCCCCAGCATAACTGCTGATTTTCACACCATATTCTATCAGTATGTACATGTCTGGGATGTGCAGTACCTTGCAGCTAGTGACTCTCCTACAGAGAAAAATTGTTTTTAGATTCTCTTTTCTGTGGAGCCTTCCACCACAGAATTCACAAAACATACTCCTATTTTCCAGACTCAGCATTTATTTCTCTTGTGTTTTGCTACTGAATAATAGCTATGTATGGTTTGCCATGGAAATGACACCCCTGTAGTAAATTTTGTAACACTAACTAATATGAAAAGTTGATTTGCAGATTTCTTTGTGTCAAATGCTCATTTCATGGCATTATCATAAAGCATTTCTTTCAGGATCAGAAGAATTGAGGACTGAAATTTCTAGAAACTAAAGTGGTGAGACTGTTGTAAGGAAAGGTAGGAACCAGGCAATAAAATAGTAAATATTTTTCACCAGTGCCTTCATATCTGTTTGATTACCCAAGTTGGCACTGGCTGAATAGCATCATACTCATTTGGCAAATGCCAAGTATCAGGCATATAGCTTATTAGAGACAAAGCTTGGGGTACAATAATTTTATAAATCAGATTACCTCAGTGATAGCTAAAGCAAAGAATTGAAGCTTTCCTTGTATGACCCTTTACAAGAGCAGTCTTACAAAAATTCTTTCGGAGGTCATTCTATCTTGTTTCTCTTCTTCATGATCTATCACCCCCACTCAGTAATGTTTATCTTCACTGATCCTAAAGCCAAAGCTTTTTTTCCTCTCTCCATCTTCTGAGCTCTTTCCTTCCCAGGTATGTTCTGGATCTTGATTTTCAACCTACTCAGTATAAAAACCTCATTTCTAGTAGTCTTCCATTAGGAATGTTCCAGTGAGCCATTCAAACTAAGCTATTAATGGTAGATAATTCTTAATACATTGTTCCTTCCCAGGAACAAAAATTCTATCTCAAATTGATAGAAAATCAAGGTACTATATATTGAGG
Source organism: Nasua narica (assembly GCA_028533885.1). Taxonomy (NCBI): domain Eukaryota; kingdom Metazoa; phylum Chordata; class Mammalia; order Carnivora; family Procyonidae; genus Nasua; species Nasua narica. The sequence goes on along the minus strand of CM052799.1, from coordinate 162,580,619 downwards.
CACTATATTCTCTTTTATGCTTTTCAAATGCCACCATAGCTCTCACTTGAAAGAGCCCTCTTAAGAAGACCCTCCTAAAAGCATTTTATGGAAACAACATTCATCCCTAGGAGATAGGGACAATTCCTTGGAGGCCAATATTGTAGCCCCTCAAGGATTTACTGAGGTATTTCATCTCCGGTGGTAAAACGTGGTACATGGTATCAGGATGACACATACCGGTTGAAATTTAGTTTTCTTTCTAGCATAATGCAAGATTTTAGAAAGTTTGCCTAAAAGAGTGAACACTACTAATTCAAACAACTGCTTTTGTTTCATTATATATATATATGTATATATACATATATATATATATATTCAGAATCCTTTTTGTGGTTGTTTCTAGAACTGTTATCTTTATGATAGTGCTAAGAGATATCATTGATTTAGACCACAGACTTATAGACTCGACCTTCTAAAGGCCAGGTTACTTCTCACTTAACCTCGATTTACTTGCCTAATGTTAGACAATGATGAAGGACAGATGAGTGCAACTTCTCTATGCCACCTCTATTTACCACACTAGAGATATTCTTTAAATATCACTGAGACAAATACCCATCATTACAAGAGTCAGCTTAGTGCTTGTCACGAATACATTCCCCCTCACCCTAAGCCACTATCAAAAATGATATCAATATATGGGGCACCTGGGTGGCTCAGTGGGTTAAGCCTCTGCCTTTGGCTCAGGTCATGATCTCAGGGTCCTGGGATCGAGCCCTCCATCGGGCTCTCTGCTCAGCAGGAAGCCTGCTTCCCCCTCTCTCTCTGCCTGCCTCTCTGCCTACTTGTGATCTCTCTGACAAATAACTAAATAAAAATCTTAAAAAAAAAAAGAAAATGATACCAATATAGTTATAACTATGAGCATATGGTATTTGTCTGACTCTGACTTATTTTGCGTAACATAATACTCTCAAGCTCCCTACACGTCTGTAAATGGCAAGATTTCATTCCTTTTGATGGCTGAGTAATATCCCATTGTGTATACACACACACGCACACACCGCCTTTTCTTTATTCATTCATCAGTTGATGGACATTTCGGCTATTTCCATAGTTTGGCTATAGTTAATAATGCTGCTATAAGCGTCGAGGTGAATGTGCCCCTTTGAATCAGTACTTTTGTATCTTTTGGGTAACTATCTAGTAATACAATCACTGGGTTGTAGGGTAGTGATTTTTTTTAAGCTTTTATTTATTTATTTGTCATAGAGAGAGAGACAATAAGCAGGGGGAACAGCAGGGAGAGCAGGCAGAGGGAGAAGTAGGCTCCCCACCAAGCAAGGAGCCCAATGTGGGACTCGATCCCAGGACCCTGGGATCATGACCTGAGCTGAAGGCAGCCGCTTAACCAACTGACCCACTCATGCACCCAGTGGGTAGTTTTATTTTTAATTTTTTGAGAACCTCCATACTGTTTCCCAGAGTGGCTAAAACAGTTTGCACTCCCACCAACAGTGTAACAGTTACAGATACTTTCTCCATATCCTCACCAACATCTGTTATTTCCTGTGCTGTTAATTTTAGCCATTCTGACAGGTGTGAGGTGATATCTCATCATGGTTTTGATTTGTTATTTCCCCAATGATGGGTGACGTTGAGCATCTTTTCATATGTCTGTTAGCCATTTGTATGTCTTCTTTGGAAATATGTCCATTCATGTCCTCTGTACATTTCTTAACTGTATTATTTCTTTTTTGGGTGTTGAGTTTGATAAGTTCTTTATAGATTGGATATTAACCCTTTATATGATAAGTCATTTGCAAAGATCTTCTCCCATTCCATAGGTTGCCTTTTAGTTTTACTGATTGTTTCCTTTGCTGTGCGGAAGCTTTTTATCTTGATGAAGTCCCAATAGTTCATTTTTGCTTTTGTTTCCCTATCCTCTGATAACATGCCTAGTAAGAAGTTGCCAAGGCCAAGGTCAAAGAGGCTGCCGCCTGTGTTTTCTTCTAGAATTTTGATTGTTCCTTACAGGTCTTTAATCCATTTTGAGTTTATTTTTGTGTGTGGTCTAAGAAAGTGGCACAGTTTCATTCATATCCATGTGTTGCTGTCCAGTTTTCCCAACATTTTCTGAAGTGACTCTTTTTCCATTGGATATTCTTTCCTCCTTTTTTGAAGATTAGTTGACATATAATGTAGGTCAACTCGTATGCTCTCTGTCAAATAAATAAATAAAATCTTAAAAAAAAAAAAGAAATGCAACAGATTTCTTTAAGTTGATTTTATTCCTGGGACTTTGATGAATCCATGTGATCAGTTCTAGTAATTTTTTTTATTTCACTCATGTGGAATTTAAGAAACAAAACAGATAAACATAGGGGAAGAAAAAAAAGAGAGAGAAGCAAACCATAAGAGAATCTTTCTTTGTAATTTTTTATTTAAATTCAATTTAGCTAACATATAGTATATTATTAGTTTCAGGGGTAGGATTTAGTGATTTAGTGATCATCATTTGCATACAACACCCAGTGCTCATTACATTAATGAGCCCTCCTTAATACCCATCATGCAGTTACCCCATCTTACCCACCTTCCCTCCAGCAACCTCAGTTTATTCACTATAGTTAAGAGTCTCTTATGGTTTGCCTTCCTCGCTATTTTTATCTTATTTTATTTTTCCTTCTCTTCCCCTATGTTCATCTGTTTTATTTCTTAAATTCCACATAATGAGCAAACTCATACAGTATTTGTCTTTCTCTGACTTATTTCACTTAGCATAATACCCTCTACTTCCATCCATGTCATTGCAAATGGCAAACTTTCATTCTTTCTGATGGCTGAGGAATATTACATGACATGCATATACATATATATATTTATATATATGTACATACATATGTATACATATATGTATACCTCACATCTCACACCCTCTTTATCCATTCATCTATGGATGGACATCTGGGTTTTTCCCTATTTTGGCTATTGTGGACACTGCTGTTATAAACATTGGAGTGTATGTCACCCTCAAATCACTAGTTTTGTAACCTTTGGATAAATACCTAGTAGTGCAATTGCTGCGCCATAGGGTAGTTCTATTTTTAAATTTTTGAGAAACCTCTATACTGTTTGTTTTCCAGAGTGGCTGCACCAATTTGCATTCACACCAACAGTCTAAGAGGGTTTCCCTTCATAAGAGACTTACTATAGAGAGCAAACTGACGGTTGATGGATGGAGGTGGGCAGGGGATGGGCTAAATGAGTGGTGGGTATTAAGGAGGACACTTGTGATGAGCACTGGGTATTATATGTAAATGATGAATCACTAACTTCTACATCTGAAACCAATTTTATCATATGTGTTAACTAAAATTTAAAGAAAAACTTGAAATAAAAATATAACCATTACCATAATACCTTACATTTGCATAATGCTTTAGCGTTTTCAAAGAGGTTACATATTTATTTTCTTATTTGATCCTCACAATCCATGGCATTTATAGATTTTAGAATTGAATACATAAAGTTAGTGGGTTATACAATAGCATAAGTATTTTTAAACTAGTATATTGGAGAATACTTTTAGCCTGAAAATGTACCTTTGGATTTTACTTTAGCATTTTATTGCATTTTGTATAATCTCTTAGTATGTTAAGAGAGATACAAATATATAAAGTTAAGACTTAATAAATGAAGCAAAACTAGATCTAGAACACAGATTTTCTAATTCTTTATTCACATCCTCATTAGGCTGCTCTATGCACTTCATGCCAAGATACTCCAACTCTTAATTAAAACAACCAATCTCCAGCATCAATTCAGCATCCAAAGCTTCCAATATTGTCACTTTCTGATATACATGCCAAAAGGTATTAATGTCTGCGGATTTGGACATGTGGCCTCTTGAATTATCATAAAGTATTCATGGAGCTCTCATATTGTTCAATGGCATGGTTTTAAGCCCTATTGAGGAAAATGTATTTTTCCCTGCTAGGAAGACTCCATAAAGTTAAGTGACTAGCAGATAATAATTATTTCCAGTCTTTATTAACATAGAATCTGGGGACCCCTGGGTGGCTCAGTCGTTAAGTATCTGCCTTCAGCTCAGGTCATTATCCCAGGGTCCTGGGATCAAGACCCACATTGGGCTCAGTTCTACAGGAAGCCTGTTACTCTCCCACTCTCGCCCCACTTGTGTTCCCTCTCTTCCTCTGTCTCTCTCTGTCAAAAAAATAAATAAAATCTTTAAAAAACAAAACAAAACATAGAATCTGTAATGGAAATAGAAGACTGTTAAGGGTAATATCAGAACCAGATAATAAAGAAAACACCATTTATTTCACTAACTATATGTCTTAAATTAGACTCTATTTTTTAATTATAATTTGTACCATATGAAGAAAACTGTTAAGTTTTTCCTATAATCTAGTATTGCTTTCTTTCATTTTTTTAAAGATTTATTTATTTATTTTTTTTTTGGAAAGAGATTTCGAGACAGAGAAAGAGAGAGAAAAGGGACAGAGGGAAAGGAAGAAAATCTCAAGCTGACTCCCCACCGAGCATGGACCCCATAATGAGGTTTCAGGCAGGCCTCAGAGCATAACTTGAGCTGAAACCCAGTCAGGCACTTAACCGACTGAGCCATCCAGATGCCTCCCTAACATTGCTTTCTAAACCTAATCTGTCTGAAGAATTAAACAAAACTTTTCAAGAATAATAACATATATTATTTGCACAGATTTTTTTTTTAAATGGTATCTGTACACACAGATGCTTTCCTGTTTTGGTATCATTACTTTTACTATCTCAAGCACATACAATAAATTATAAGAAAATTTCCTTAGATTCAGCCATTCCTCCATTATAAAATATATCTTCAGTCTTTATCAGTGCTACTAGGGTTGAAAAAAATAGCCCTTGTGACTAGATCCACAAAACAAAGGGATTACTTTGGGTAGAAGGAAAGACACTCCACTGAAATATGTGGAAAGTAATAGGGGTAGATGTGGTAATTTTTTAAAAGTAAGAGCCAGACAGTTAAGGGTGTTGATGCTGCTGTGGCTCTTTATCTCATAGGGAATTCCTGATGGGTAAGACAAAGCACTAAAACTCCTGGCCTCTGTCCTCTGTTTCTCTGCTTGGAATGTTAGAGATATGAAATGACAAAAACTTAAAAATATCCCTTCTTTTACAGAGATAATGAACTGTGACCATCCTATTATAGATGGTAACATGCCAAGCTTGATTATCTCCCTTTCTTTTGATTCATCAATTTTTCTCTCTCTTTTGAATGACTCCATTAGGACAGAAACATGCTATATTATACTCACTTAAAAAAAAAGAAACAAACACCTTTTTTCTTTCCAAATGTCCCTTTAGCCACTATGATTGATTGCTTGCTTGATTGATTTTTTTAATCAAAAGGTTTCCAAATATTTGTTTCTCCTTACTGCCTGTACTTCCTCAGTTCCCATTCTCTCTAAGTCTGGATTTCTTACAGACCTTTCTCCTAATTAATCTTATCAAATCTTAAATGACTGCCATGTTGTCAAATCCAATGGTCACTCCTGAGTCATCTCTATCAACCTGTCAACAGCTTGACACTTGATCACTCCCACAGTCATGAGCCATCTTCTTTACTTGACTACATGAGATCACAAGTATCTGGTTAGTCCTTGGCCTCGCTGACCAAGTTTCTGACTAAAGTTTCATTTCTGAATCTTTCTAATTTACCTAAACTCTAAATGTTGAATTAACGTGGGACTTAGGCCATACACATTTGTTTTTCATTATACTTACTCCCCAAGTAAGTCCCATGTCTTTATCTATTTAGATTTTAATACTTAGAATCTCTTTAGACCACTTTCCAATTATCTATGACTTTTATTTATTGTTCACAGTTTAAATTTAATTTACTACCTGAATCTTGCCACCAAAACTCAAAATACATGCCAAACTCAGCCACTTCTCGTCACCTTTAGCTTTTTACCAGGAATTACTATGTCTTGCCCAAACTGCTGAAGTAACCTATTATTTCCCTGATTTCACTTGTGCCTTTTTCTAAACTATTTTCTAGACAATAGTCAGAATGTTCCTTTGCAATCATAGGCCAGTTATAGTTATTTATCTGGAAAAATGCTCTGATGACTTCCCATACAACTCAAACAAAACAAAACAAAACAACAGCAAAAACCCAGACTCCATTCCTCCCAAAACAAACAAAACACCAGAACTCTTAGCATTGTATTACAGGGTCTTATAGATCTAGGCCTCACCTACACCCCACTTCTCTCAATCCTCATTTCTGACCATTCTTTCATGTTTCACACCACTCTGCTTTCGCTGGTTTCCACACTGTTCCTTATTCTCTCTTAGGACCTTTGCAAGTGCTGTTGCTTCTATTAAACTATTCAGTACTCAGAGATCACCATAACCCATTTCCACACTCATATCAGGTCTCTGCTCAAATGTCAACTTATAGAGACTTTCCCTGAAAACTATATGTAAAATATCATACACCTCCAAACTCTGTATAGCTTATTAGTCATGATTTATTTTTCCATAATCTATTACTACTTGAAATTATTTGTTTATGTGTCTTATCCTCTAAGATGCAAGCTGCAACTTTTTTTAACTGCAGTACCTCTGGTGCCATAAAACAATACCTTTATGCAAAGTAATAACACAATAGCATAGAAAATAAGGAATTAATCCTTGTGAAATGCACAAAGGAATGAATGATTGCATGTATTTGGACTATCAGCTATAAGTGAGTTCAAAGAACTATAAGCAATGAGTAAGGAGACTTAGAAGCCATTTTACTACTGAGGCAAATATGATTTTTTAAGAATATTATTTTAGTACAACTTTGAAATTATTTGACATAGTACTATTTCTATAATTCTTATATTATTTAATATTTAAATTGTTTACAGTTTTTTGTTACTATACTTTGTTGTAGTAAACATCTGGAAATAGATGTTCATTAACATCTCAACTTTTAATACTATAAATTCTAAGAAGTGGAATTACTAGTCAAGAATTTGAACATTTTAAAGAGTTGATAAATACTACCAAACACCCACCAAGAAACATACATTAATTTTTCTCCCACCAAAAGAGTACTAAAATTCAAGTTCCTCCAGCCCAGGACAACTCCATGCACTATCCACGAAAATAAATGTAACAATAAAAAGACTTTATTAATATAACAGATGACAAAGTCACTCCCCCCATTTTCCATTATAAATGAGATTGGATATTATTGTGTATTTTGTAATTTTCCTTTATCACTACTAATTCCTTTCTAAAGAGTTGTTCATCTTTATCTTACTTCCCTATCTTTTATTTTGCAAATACTAATACAAACATTCTTTCCCAGTTTACCATTTGAATTTTGGTTACAGAGTTGACATTTATGTGACCAAGTGTGTCCTTATTTTCTTATAATTATTTTACCTTTTAATAATTTAATAATTAGCAGTCTTTCTCCACCCCGAGATTTGTGTGCTTTTCCTTTTCACAATTTATTTATTTATTTATTTATTTATCTATTTACTTTAAAGATTTTATTTATTTATTTGACGGAGAGAGATCACAAGTAGGCAGAGAAGCAGGCAGAGAGAGGAGGAAGCAGGCTCCCTGCTGAGCAAAGAGCCTGATGTGGGGCTCGATCCCAGGATCCTGAGATCGTGAGCTGGGCTGAAGGCAGAGGCTTTAACCCTACTGAGCCATCCGGCACCCCAACTCCTTTTCACAATTTAAACTTAAATCCATATAAGCATTATTTTTGGGGAAAGAAAAGAATTATTTTGGGGGCACCTGGGTGGCTCGGTGGGTTAAGCTTAAATCTTAAAAAAAAATTATTATGAAGTACTATATAAAGTGAGTCTCATTTATTTGTCACCAAATCATTGGCCAACTTAAAAAAATTATTATGAAGTACTATATAAAGTGAGTCTTATTTATTTGTCACCAAATCATTAGCCAACTGCTAGAAAGTAAGTTATTAAATAATCCTTAATTTCCCCATTGCTTTATATCTCCATTTATCACTTCTATTATACAAATCTCTTTATGTATACACACTATTACACACAAATCTCAATACTCTTGCTTGGTAAGCAGTCAGGAGCTATGTCTATTTACCTTACTATTTATCCCTAGAAAGAAGAAAGCACCTAATAATTATTTTTGAATTACGAATAAGGTGAGAGTTACTTTCATGCAAACTGAGGAAGTGAAAGGGGACGTCTGAGAAATGGATAATCTCCAAGTCAGTATCTCTAACCACCAAATCCAGGGCTCCTCAATGTTCTACAATGCTTTCAACCAACAAAACTAGAAAACAGATTAAAAATTCTTTTCCAGAAAGTCTGAGGTAATACTGAGAAAAGAAAACTTTCTCCAAGAGAAAGATCTTAACAGTCTTCATCAACTCCTAGTCAAATGTACTGCTTGAGAGCTGTTGGGACCAAGCGAATCTGATTTCCTTAATAAATAGCAGAAAGAAAGCCAGTACTGTCTTCTAATATTCTGGAATCTATCTCTTCACTTCAGAACACCTAACTCATGAATAAATGTGCTTGAGGATATTTTTGGGCCTTAGTGTCCAGGAGTCAAAGTTGAGATGGAAGTAGAAGAGCTGAAGCATAAGAGACTAGATGTCACTGTATCCAGTGTGCATCCATAAATTAAATCTCCAATTCTTAATACAAACATGTTTTCTTGCCATTTGGTCTCATTCACTATATAAAGCCAGGTTAAATATTCCCTCCTAGGCGAGCTTTTTTTGTTTTCTTTTCCTTGGATCCTCCTTTTTCTCCTCTATCACACTATTCTATTCTACAGTGATGTATCAGCTTGTAAGTTTCTCAAGTTCAGCTCCAAAAAATTAGGGACTATGTCTGTATTTCCAAAATGTAGTATAAAATGTCATACGCTATAAATTTTAGTGAATGTTTATTGAACTAAATTAGTCCTGTCACCTAATGATGGATCAGAAGAAATTTTATTTAAATGAGGGTCCCAGTAAGTTAAACCTGAATCAAAGAATCATGAATTTTCAGGGCTGCACATAGTCTTAAAAGTCATCTCATCCAACACCTCTTCCAATGGGTGAATATGGGTGAATTTCCTTTACATCCTATTTGAACACTTAATGATGAACAGCATATCCCCTCTGTAGTTAGCTTATTTCATCACCAGTAAGCTCAGAGTTTTAAACCTGGAAAAATTTTAAAGCTTTAAAGTTCTACTTTCAGGTTAGTAAAAACCTACCTTCCTATAACTACCACCCAAAGCAAGTTTGTTAATAACTCTTCTATATCATAACCATTCAAATATTTCAAGACAGTTCATGTTCCCTGTATCTCTTCTTCTTCAGAAAAAAAAAAAACATTCTCAGTCTTCAACATTTGACTTGCCAGTATGGTTCCAACTTCTGTCTCCATTCTTCAGATATAGGATGACAACCATAGAATTAGGCACGACTATCAACTCCTCTCCCCCTCTCCTTGTCTTTTCATCTTACATTTACACAGTTCACAAGTTTAGGCCACAGTCACTGTTGAGACAGCTTCAGCACATTGTGAACTAAATCTCTTAAGTCTTTTTTAACAATCTGCTGCTAAGGCAAGACCCTTCACCTGCTATGTAAAGGGCATGTGCAAAGAGTTGGTTTGTCTTTATTAAATTTTCACTTTGTTAGAATCTTCCATTGTTTCAGCTAGGCCAAGACTTCTATGAATATTGGTTCTATCATTATGATTGCTGCCCTTCTCTGATTTGTGTTATATCCAAACTGAAGGCCTGGACTTCATCAGCTCATTCCAGAGTAAGTAGCAAATAGCCTGAGTAGAGTGGCCTTTCTTGAAGTCTATTTCCTCAGTCTTCTCAAAGTGATAACCTGAGCCAAGGTTAGATGCCTTGATGTACTGGGTTTGTGACATTGACAGTACACAACTCACCTGCATGGCTGGAAGAGAAGAATCCAGGGCCAGAGGCCTAGTTTTCACTGTTAACACCTCCTAAAACACAGCCTCCAGAGCCATTCCCAGGTGCCACCATCTTGAGGAAATACACTGAACCCTGTAGGTAGCCATCTTGAGATGGCTGGCAGTTAAGACAGCTCCATTAATGATGTAAAACAGAATGGAAAAAATAAACTGGCATACTGCCCGAGTTTCTTAGGAATAACTATTTTAAATAACTGTTTATTGGGTCTATTTGGTACTAAGGGGGTTTTTCTTAGCAAAGTGTCCCCAGATACAAATACCAGTTACCCCTCTCATGATACAGTTCACACAGTTTTTCCATTTCCATTTTCCATTTCACCTTGGGTAGGCAGAATGACTACTTTTCCCAGTCCCTATGTTTACAGATGAGACCTGGCACGTGATTCCTGCCTAGAGAAATATTGGTGAAAATCATCTGTGCCACATGCACTCTATGCCGTATAATATCCCTCACTCTCTCTCATGCATTCTCCTACTCACACTACTAGACATGAAGGACTGAGAGAGAAGTTATGTGAGGGAAAGAACCGAGATTCTGAGGTCACTGCCTAGGGTAAGGTTGCCTACCATACACCTGGTCAAAAATATCTGCAATGAGTTTGCATGAAAGAAATAAAATTATTGGATTATACTAACACATTTGGGATTGGTTTATTTTTTCAAGACAATTTTGACTAACCCATTTAGTATATACTTAGCAATAACCAATGCCAATCAATTCTGGTGATTAGTATTACAAACTTTCTCATTTAAATAGTAAATACTGCAAAGGGATCTACTTTTTGAGAAGCTCTTTTTGCCTTACCTCCCATCCTCGTATCCACATTTAATAATATCTCTTCCATTTTAATAGATAAAAAATTAAAAAGACTTGTCTCTATAAGGGCTTTATTTGTATATTGAGAAGCCACCAACTTGAGGACTATTTTTATAAGAAGTATCCAGAATACTATTATGAAACTAACTAAAATAATCTAATCAGAATGTTTAATATGTAAGATTTTAATATATGCACAAATTGGTTAAGTTTTAGTTTATTCCCCTAAAAATTTTATTGAAAACTAAAATTAAAAATACACATTAAGTTAATGAAGAGAGAATTTAGCATAACTAAAATTTAGTAAAAACATACTCAATATATGAGATATACTAATAAAGTCACATTTTATACTGCATTTTAATAGAATCAGGAAAACTTAAAGAAAAGTGAATTGGATCACATGGAAAAACAAAAGGTTTTGACATCTTAGTTATGGAAACATAGTATTTAGCATTTTAACATGAGAATCAGGGTCTTTATAAGTGCTAGTGGATTAAAAAAATGCTTCTTGACTCCTTTCAAATCCACTGGTTTACTATAAGAGTACATAACTTATTTAATAAAGATATAAGTAATACCAAAAGAGATGGTAAAGTTTATGAATAAAAACTGACAATCTGGGGCATCTGGGTGGCTCAGTTGTCTAACTCTTGGTTTCAGATCAGGTCATGATCTCAGGGTCATGAGATCGAGCCCCATGTCAGGCTCTACTCTGGGTATACAGTCTGCTTAGGATTCTCTCTCACTGACACACCAACGATAAATACCACAGTCTATTTTTAAAAATAAAAATATAAAGCAAAGATCATATAAGTTATAGTAAAATATAAAAGGAAGTATAATCATTAAAATTATAAGTTCCTCAAATTAGTAATAAAGACTCACCAATTTTGAAAATTTACATAGTGTCAAAAATTAAAATTATCTTTTCTTCATGTGGGTCATATTGTGTGTAGAAAATTTTCACAGCAAATTTTGAATAACTTAATATCCAATTAATATGCGCATTAGTAAAGTGTTACACTGAAAAAACTCCAACATTCATCATCTTCTAATACTTGTCATCTGATATCAGCATCAATAACAAAAGTAATTAAGAAGAAAAAAAATGAGATCAGAATAGGAATGAAAATTATTGGTCAAAAAAATAAAAGCAATATAAGAAAATGTTAGAGAAAACAATATATCATCTACTTTTGAAAGTATACTACAATGGAGTCATAATCATATTTTCTACCTGGGAATGAATACTAATGTTAGAGAGATAGAAAATGGAGACATAAGAGAACAAAACCTCTTCTGCAATGATGTAGGCGAGTGGAAGAGAGGGTCAAAGAGTAGCTTACAATGAGCCTGAAGAATATGAATATTTGTAGTCTATTTTTCCCCCAACAGGAGAGACTTTGACTTTACAAATGACTTGGTTTTCTTTAAGGACAAAGTATAAAATCTTGAAGAAATAGTCTAGTTTGAAGAAATAAGAAATTCTAGGGGATATGTGGTGTTAAAGATAAAAATTATAACGACTTCAAAATCTTGCAAATTTAACCTAGTTTCAACAATTTTTAAACCATATGTAATAGGTTTACATACATTAGGAAACAAGTGTGTGTTCCCAGTACAAACTAAAGAACACTTACAGATAAATGCTACATAAATTTCACTAAAATTTTCCTTGATTTTCCAGCCAGATGAAAAGTAAAAATGATAGATGGTGAACTGGGCATCCAAAATACAAAAACACCATTAGAATAATTCTGAAAATTAGCACAACTTCTTGTATTTCAGTTCACAATATGGTGTGCAGAAACAAGGTTAAACTGCATTTTCAACATTTCATTGTCAAATGTCAAATGGTTAGTTTGTACTGTAACAAAAGACCTGTTCCATGTGGCACTGACCTGCCATAAACAGACACAGCCCAAGAAGGCATTCTGCAATTTGAGTCTTGAAAACCTATCAGAATAAGTCCTTATAATTTCATTTTTATTTACAGATCTTCCTGCTATCTCTCTACTCATTTACTAAGAAAACAGAAAAAAATCACATATGCCCTTTTTCAAGCCAACAATAAATAATAAATTATGTCAATTTATGTGTGATAAGAAACTTCTAATTCTACACATAATTTCTATTACCACCACGTTAAAGGTGTCCTTTTGTTTTGATTCTACTTTAGTATTTATATGCCTTATAGAAATTGTACTTTATTGCATTTTGTAGGAGAACATTACTTCTTACATGGCATAACCTCCTATAAAAATATAATACCACAAAGAGGATTTAACAACAACAACAACAAAAACATGGTGCAGAGCTCTTTTGTGGGCTTTCATCTACATTGCAAATGAAGTCATATCCTACGGAAAATTTTGCTGAAAGTGTAGTTTTGTCTATAGATAATTTGGTAAGAGACATCAACTTGACTAGTTCACTTTTATCCTAGTTTTTTTTTTCCTACTCTTTCTAGAGAATACAGACATATAAATAAGACACAGTAAGTACACTTCAGATTTCTCAGAGACTTTAAGAAAAAAATCTTTTCAATTTGAATGGGAGGCCTTGTGTAGAACTGGATAAAGCTCAGAAAAAATTCTTTCCATCCTCTATATCCTCAATCTAGCTACCGTTTTGGTGATCTCAATTTGTTTACCTATTGCAAAGAACTTGCAATGAAAAACAGGCTGGAGACTTTATCATTGGTGTTAAAACTATTACAAAAAAAGAAAAGGAAATCCTTACGATATTATTTTTCTAACATGATAAGATTTCATTTTTCTAAATAGCTATCATAATTGAGATAAATACAATATTGTGAGTACAGAAGAGAAGAAATTAAAATTCAAGCCGTTATAGACAATATGCAGAAGGAATTATTATCAAGAAGTTGCATCTGAATCTGGTAAAGAATGAATAGATGTCTGTACAGGGAAAAGAAAGGCCATTCCAAATAGAAAGAAAAGACATGAGAGAGTATTTGGTGCTAGGGAACATAAAAATGCAAAATAACTCAGAATGATAGAAGATTATATGTTGTTTTTTTTTTTTAAAGACTGATTTTTAGAGAGAGAGAGTGCACTAGTGGGAGGGGCAGAGGGAGGAGAGAGAGAATCTCAAGCAGACTCCATATTGAGTATGCCTGAAGTGGGGCTCCATCTCACAACGCTGAGATCACGACCCTGAGATCAGGACCCTGAGATCACAAAGCAGAAACCAAGAGTTGGACCTTAACCCACTGTACCACCCAGGTGCCCTGATGATTATGTTGTAGGTAGAGATAAATATAGGAATTGTATGTCATAGTAAGCAGTTCGAGCTTTATTGTATACCTTAAAATGCAATTATAAAAACAAGTAAGTAAATTCCACTGTGCATTTACTATAGGCCAATTGTAGGAGCAAGGACTTACCTTATTACATTCTTAAAACAACCTTTGAGTTGGTACTGTTGTTAATTTTTCATTTACTAAAAGGAAAAACTAGGGGCAGATAAATTCATTTGCTTGTGTTGCAAAGCCCTAATTTGTGCCCCAGAAAACACAATTTAGAGCCTGTGTTCCTCAATACTGCAACACTCTATCCATCCTAAGAAACCATATTTTTATATTATGATGTGGAAGTATAAATAGTCCAAAGATACTTCCTCATTATAATTATTCAGTAATGTTTAATTGTGTGAATCTAATTTTAGTTTGAAATCTAATGAACAGGATAAGGGAATCTTGAAAATACTGAAAATGCCTCATTAAATATTCTTTCAAACTATAGTTTCTTAGTTTTTTTGTTGACATCCATAGCATTTTTCTGTTACCTTTTATGGTCTCATTTTTTTATAAGTGTTTCAGATAAAATTTGTAGTCTGAGAGTTTCTATTCTTAGGTTTTTTAGTATCAAAACATTATATAGTATATCAACTTTGGTTCAAAAGTATGCCTAAAATAAAATGATAAAAGACTTGTCATGCTCTGGCTTTTAAGGTGCTGGAGTCCATGACGTAAAACAAATAAACAGAAAACGGCTTTGGATCTGACTCAGCTGGGTTCATTCAAATCCCATATCTGCAATTTACTCAAATTATGATTCATTGACTTTGAAAGATCTCCAAGTTTATTCAATCCCTGGTTTCTTCCTTTTTGTTGTTGTTGTTTATTTCTACCTGTAAATAATACTTAACTCATATGTTCCTGATGGGAATTATATAATAGAATATTAAAATGCTTGTACATTGCTAGATCTAATAGTTCCAAAAACCATGTTGCCGATGTCATTGTTATTATATTGTTGTTACTATTGTTTGCTATCATAAGGGCTGGCCAGCTAGCCCTCTCCCAAAGTTGCTCATACTAGCTACCTTGGTTATTGATGTTCACTTACTACCAGATTTTTTTTTATTTAAAGACTTTATATATTTATTTGAGAGAGAGATCACAAGTAGGCAGAGAGGCAGGCAGAGAGAGAGGAGGAAGCAGGCTCCCCGCTGAGCAAAGAGCCCAATGTGGGGGCTCGATCCCAGGACCCTGAGATCATGACCTGAGCCGAAGGCAGAGGCTTTAACCCACTGAGCCACCCAGGTGCCCCCACTACCAGATTTTTTATGTCCAAAGTTAATTTTTAAAAAATCATTCTCTATTTAAGCTCTACTGCCAGTGAATATCTACTAACTGCTATAGTCAACTGACTATGTGATATATGTTATCCCTAAATATCCCCTAGGGATGATTCCCATGAGGGATTGCTCCATATCCAGTTTCCTTAGCAAAAGGTTCTTGAGACTTAAGGTAGAGAGCTTTCTTTCAACTATTCTAGCATACAAATTATACATTTAAGAAACTGCACATTGAATCTATTTTTTTTTTTTTTTTGCCAAAACTGACATGCTAGAATATATAATGCTATACTGTGTTTTCTCTGAAACACTTCCTGATTTTCAGGCAGGGTGAATATTTCTCAGTAAAACTGAGGAATAATATTTTCCCAAAGATCAGACCAGATGCTAATGACATAAAGGGTTGAAAGGAGGAAAAACAAATACTAACTGCTTTGCTTGCTGTCCAAAAATTTGAGTCCTATGAGTTCCCTTAGAATATGTGTTTAAAAAAAAAAAAATCTAGGATTAACAAATGGAACAAAAACATGTAAGTATAATTATTACACTTTCCTTTCCAATTTCAATTTTTTCCTTATCAAAAACCTTCTTCAATATTGCCATTACTAGCCATGCTTAAAATAATTTCCTTGAAGGTCTGATCCTTGAATAAATTTACATATATAGATATTAAAGATATATAAAGGTATTAAGCTTTTTCAAAACTTTTTAAAAGTTTTTAAACTTTTTTAAGATTTTAGATTTCCCAATAATGTGATACAAAAATTGTTTGTGAATATTATATACATATATATATTATACATGTACACATATATTTATACAAAATGAACACTTGTTAAAATCCAGGTTTGGTTTGGTTTTATTTTTAAAGATTTTATTTATTTATTTGACAGAGACAGATCACAAGTAGGCAAAGAGGCAGGCAGAGAGAGAGGAGGAAGCAGGCTTCATGATGAGTAGAGAGCCCGATGCGGGGCTCAATCCCAGGACTATGATCTGAGCCGAAGGCAGAGGCTTTAACCCACTGAGCCACCCAGGCACCCCAAAATCCAGGTTTTTTTATATTTAATTTTTACTTTATCCCAAATTCCACTTATTTGTTTCCACTTAGTCTCATTTGTACCTCCTATCACATGTCTAGTTAGTTATAGTTATTGCTACTGCAACAATCTTAAACCTGCAAAGTGAATTCTCATAGCGGCCCTCATAGATTTTGAGCAGTGAATTCCTCCAAATGTCAGTTATACATTTTTGTCCGTATTTAAGATATCCTCACTGACATCATTGAAATTCCAATTCTTAATTTGGTTCAACTGCATTTAGTTACAATATATGGCATTATTCACAAGTTAAAGGTAATATTCCACACTTAACATTCAAAGATGTCAAAACCTCTCCAGATCAATGGCATCTCCGAAAGTGAACCTCTATCTGGATTTTAAATAAGAATTTAACCAATTCAGTTATACACAGAAGGTATATTTCCTGTGTAAGGCTAGCAAGATGGCTACCAAGAGCCCTCCGGGATGGCATTCATTAATTTAGCAAATTTGCTGTGGTCAAAGGTCTGCCCTTCAGAACTGCAGATACATAAACCTGATTTTGTCAGCACATACAGAATGTGTCCTTCTCTCTGGACCAGATATTGACCAAGCTCACGTGACTGATGTATAAAAGCAGAAAGTCAATTGTTCTGTGGATAGAGTGCAATGGGTTCTTAACCCTCCTTTTGGCTATTACTCTTTGGTGTTTGTTTTCTACTCTTAATCAAATGATGCCTTCTATCTTACTACAAGTGCAATTTCTTTCACACCAAAGTCTGCTAGTTGTAATGAAGTGGTGAATGGAATCAGAACATTCCCCAGCTTTATTGTTTATCCCCTTTCAGAATGTTTTCAGAGGTTATAAGCAGAATTATCTATAACTTTCAGCATATGTTCAATTTTCTTTTGAGAGAAAGGGAAGGAGACCAGCCCTCTAAATTTAAAAACAAAAACAACAATAGGAGGAAAAAAGCATCCTACACTTTAAAATTTCCAAACCCTAAAAGTTTAATGACTGTCTAAACCTATACTGGTTTACTCTCTCCTCTGAATACATGGTCTTTGCTTTCATATGTCACTGAACAAAACGCTTCTCAAATACTGCCTTGCTATATCCCTAAACTTGATCCCAAATGGCCTTTACAGATAGCTCACTTATCAATTACTTTAATAAGAACCAGGACATCAGATGCTTAATAGTAGATATTTTTCCATGAGTCATGGTATTCAAACTGCATTTCCAATGATATCTGTAAACACAAAGGGACTGACTGGAAAATGCCTATATAAGAATATACCAATTCACAACAGTCTCTCTCTCCAAGGACCCAGAACACCTATAATAAAACTTCAGTCAATAGGAGATATAAATCCGTGATGCTCTGATGCCAATTCAGAGAGTCAAAGAGTTACCAATGAATATAATGCCACCTACTTAACCCCCAAAGACTGCAAACAATTCAAACTCCCTTCAATTAAAAAAAAAAAAGTTGTTTATCTCAATTTAGAGATCATCCTTGGAATCTCCTATACATGGAAAGGAGCTTGGAAAGGAGCTCTCAGCTTGCCCAGGAAACTCCTATTTTTTGCCTGTAATCCTGGCATAATTATTAATTATGCTCAGTTCTTTCAAAATTGTCCCAGTTTGGAAAGGTTTTTCTTGTTAAGTCAATTCCAGGTCATCTTTTCTAAATCTTGCATAATCCTTATCTTTACACATGCATCTCCAGCCACAGTGGCCTTCTGATAGTTTCTTTTAAACCATGTTTACTTTCATCACATGGTCTCTTCAAATACTGCATTAAATAAATGACTGTTGTTTCTTGCTTAAAACTATGCATTCTTTAGATCTCAGCTCAGTGGTCATTTAGGAAGTCTTCCCTGACTTCAATGAATATCCACCTATTATTCACCTCTACAATGCAATGAACACAGTCATATCAATTTGCATTTTGTACATATAGTTATGATCCCTGTATATGGCTTAGTCACCTCCACTAAACTGCAAACTTCATGAAAGCAAAAAACAAATTTCAAAGACTATAAGTCTCCAGGACATAGTATAAGGCTGGGCATAGTATAATCCTTTAATAGTATCTACTGAATAAACAAAACAAATTTAGAAGATATAATGAATTTAGGAACATTTATACAACCAATTACAAATTAGCTTTCTGGTTTTTATTTATTTTTATTCTACTCCAAAAGTAACCATCCAATTACAAGAACACTGAAAGATCGGGGCGCCTGGGTGGCTCAGTGAGTTAAAGACTCTGCCTTCGGCTCAGATCATAATCTCAGGGTCTTGGGATCGAGTCCCACATTGGGCTCTCTACTCAGTGGGGAACCTGCTTCCACCTCTCTCTGCCTGCCTCTCTGCCTACTTGTGATTTCTGTCAAATAAATAAATAAAATCTTTAAAAAAAAAAAACAACACTGAAAGATAAAACATAGTAAGACTAATAATAGAAGTCCTTCCACTCTGACTGTGTCCAGAAACCCTTGTGCTGGTGTTCTTTATACTTGTCAGTCCATCTCTAAGGGCAGGAAGGAAAAGCAAATACAGAATTTGAAGGGTGTATGACACAGTATGCATTCTTCATGTTCTGCCAGCCTTTCCCACTTATTCTAAAACCTTAAAATGCTCTGGGAGGAAAAGTTATTCTACTCTTTGAGAACCAAAATATATATATGTTTTTTAACAGATACCTATAGACTTATCCTACTTCTTCCTCAATTTCCACTTCTGTATTTATACTTGGGATTAAAGTAACCTATAAAGAAATGGTAATTTGAGCTCTACAAAGAAATATCTTCTATTTCCCATTACTTTTATAAAAATAGAATACAGGTTTGTACAAGGAGTTAGCATAATGACTTTCCTATCAAAAAGAATAATTTGAATTGCATGTCTTATATATATTGCCCAAACTGAAGAAGGAACTCAAAGACAGTTCTTGTGTTCAGTCTCATCCAAGTATTCGAATCCTAACACCTAATCTGGCATTTCCACACAGTACATTATAATATATCTACTTGTTGTTTTGTAATAAAAAATAAAATTTGTTATAAGGCCCGAGATTCTCAAACCCATGTGATTTGTGTATTTTCTGTTTTAATCAACTCTACAAGGGAAAGCTAGATATAAATTCGCTTGTTTCTCAAGGAATCAAAACTAAACTAAAGTTAGGTGTATCAAATGTTCAGTGACAATAAGCTAAGAGTCATCATCCATCTCACAGTTAAGCAGCCTCATTAACAAAAAAGGCAGGCATAAAAGAAGTGGGAATCAGAGTGTGGGAAAAGGGCATGCAAAGTTTTGACCCAACAGAAATGGATACATCCTGTCAAATATTACCCCTGTTATTCTCCTTTATCTAAGTTTTTGTCACTGATCAACTCCCCACATGAATATCTATTCTTTTGCCAGCTGTTAGTAACAATTTACTCAGATAACAATTAAGTCACATTGGCCTAGTAAGTATTCTTTCCCCTTCCAATGACCTGAATATTCCTGCTTTGCTCTACTGTGTTAATGTCATGGTTGATGTCCCAAAGAATTATTATACTTCACTTATTTCTAAATTCTTGAATAAAACCTAACTATAGTCCTAAATTACAATATATATGTTCATATGCTAAATATTTCTTATACATAAGAAGTTTTATTAGTCATTATTTATATAATATACAAGATCTCTTTAAATCTAGTCATATTAGATGAAAATATATTGTGGGGTGCCTGGGTGGCTCAGTCAGTTAAGTGTCTGCTCTGGGCTCAGGTCATAGTCCCTCAATCCTGGGACTGAGCCCCATGTCCAGCTCCCTGTTCAAGGGGGAGACTGCTTCTCCCTCTCCCCCTGCTTGCCACCCCTACACCCCTGCTTGTGCTCTCTCTCTCTCCTTCTCTCTTGCTCTGTCTCTCATAAATACGTAAAATCTTAAAAAAGTTAAAAAAGAAAATACATTACTGATATGCTTAATTTAGACAAACTGTTTCTCTTTGTTTCACAGCACAAGTCTGTGAATTCTAGCAAAAGGACCAAGTATGTCTTGGTTAACTTGACCATCAATAAATATAAATATAAATATAAATATAGCACTATAATTAAATAAAATTTATTGAACACATTTTTTGTTAGAGGTCATAGAGGAAAATTCTCAACATTCTTAGCAAGAATCTTGTATTAAAATCTGTCTATGTTTGGTTTCTCTTCATTAAGAAATCAAATGACAAAGCAGAAAATGCAAAAACCGTACATCTTAGTAAGATGTAATTTAATATTTGACAATAACTTCATATTTAACACACCTACTAAAATGATTCTTTGTGTCATAATTTTGATAAAGCACAAACATAAAATTTCAAAGCCTGTTACGTCAAAGCAAATTCCTCATATTCCCTGTCAAGTTTAGTTCTGTTAAGATACTATTAAACCTTATTTCTAATATGGCTGTAACCACTACCATGATTCTCTTAATGTTTACACTTGCTTAAATATAGTTAGTTGAGGTTGAAACCTATGTCCATTTCTGACAGCTATTTTATTTCATTTTTTAAAAGATTTTATTTTTTTATATCAGAGAGAGAGAGAGAGAGGGAGAGAAAGCATGTGTGGGGAGCAAGGGAGAGGGAGAAACAGACTCCCTGCTGAGTAGAGAGCCCAATGTAGGACTTGATCACAGCATCCTGGGATCATGACCCTAGCTCAAGGCACATGCTTAATCAACTGAGTCACCCAGGCAACCCCTGACAGCTATTTTAATTATGATGGTCAACTGTCTCCTAAATTCAAAATCCATCATCAGATTAACTCTATATTTTTCAAGACCAAAACAAGGTAACAGAGTAGAGGCAAAGAGAAGTTAACTATCTCCATGTCTTTACATTGTTTCTGGCCTTTCAGAGGATGCCATATCTAGAACTTTCTGAATCGCAGTCAAGGAGGAAGGATTTAAAACATAATACTCCAGGGGTGCCTGGGTGGCTCAGTGGGTTAAAGCCTTTGGCTTCAGCTCAGGTCATGATCTCAGGGTCCTGGGATCGAGCCCAGCATCGGACTCTCTGCTAAGCAGGGAGCCTGTTTCCCTCTCTCTCTGCCTACATCTCTGCCTACTTGTGATCTCTCTCCTGTCAAATAAATAAATAAAATCTTAAAAAAAAAAAAAGAACATATACTCCATATCAGATAATGCAAAAGAAGCACTTTTCTTGAAGTTTTAAGCAAAGGAATAAAAAAGAACTCTCTAGTGTGGTCTATGAACTGTATTCTTGCTAGCCTAAGCATGGTTATGGAGCATCAGTAGCATCAACAACTGGAAGGCTCTTTAGAAATGCAGAATATCAGGTCCTATCTCCCACATTCTAAATTAGATTCTGTTTTTATCAAATTCTGCAGGCAATTCATATATGTACAATAAAGTTTGAGAAGCACTGGTCTAGATAACCTTCACCAAAAATAGAAATTATATTTCATGTGAGTTTCTTAGAATTTGTGCTAACTGTGGATTTATTTCAATGGATTTAGGAGTTATATTTGCATATTCTCTCGTAGTTATAAGCACTAAGTTCAGTTCAATAAGATAATTCAAATGTTTGCACTAGGCAAAACCCAAGACGCATTCAAGCTAAGTATTACATTAAATTTTAAACACTAATGTATTTCAAAGGAATTCAATCTATATATTTTGAACTAATTTACATTTAAATTTTTTAAAGCACACTTTTGATGTCTATAAAGTTTCAAGAGGTTGTGTGTGGGTGTGTGTGGGTGTGTGTGGGTGTGTGTGGGTGTGTGTGTTACTATCAGAAACTTCAGAATTTTATTAATGGATCCTGAAATTTAAAACTAAAGTTTTAAAAATGTATTTAACTTAGGAAACTGTGGTTTACAATTACAGTCCAAATTAACATTACTTAAAGTAATTTATTACACCAAAGTTCCAAGATAAAGAAAAGTCTATTTAAAGCAATCAGTTTGCTATTTTTACACTTTGTAGCAAAATATAGTGCTAAGCTTTGATTATGCAATTTTAAGTAAAATGTTAAAACTACAATGACATATGTGGGTGAATGCTTAATTTTTTCCTTATACTATCTCTGAAGTAATTTTTAAATTTAAGACTAAAAATGGGATTTTCTTCATAGTCGTGCTGTTTAGATGTATGTGAAAGATTGATAGTAACTTCCTAAAACAAAAACAAATTCCATGAAGTGCAATTGTACCGAATACCTGAGCAAAAAGTGTAGAAAAGAAAGTGAGACAATTAGTGGGGTGCACAAAGTCTAAGAGAAAGCATAAATTATACAATCAGGTCTATCATATTTCCCATAAGTAAGTAAGAAAGTTGCATTAGCTTCCCTTGTAAATGAGTCAGGAATTGGCCAGGCATACTACTCATTTGTCTCTCTTTCACTAACATATTTGTCTTCTTTCTCTCTAAATCAAATGAATGATCAATATGATATAGCTATGAGGATATTGACTTGGTTTTCCTATGGTCTCAGAGAATAAGTCTTACTGATATTTTGGTTGTGTATAATTCTTATTTAAAATAAAACTACTGAAGATGATAATCTATCATCTAATTTGAAGTACATGATAATTCTATTAAAAACAGATTTTAATGAGATTTGTTGTTTCTCTAAATTACCAATATACTCTCCTAAGTTATTAAAACTTTATTGAACAAGAAAATAATGCATTTTCTTACTAAGTTCATCACTAAATAATCAGAGAACTCTATTCTTTATGCTGTGCTCAAAATTAAGCAGATATGAACTGGGGTAGATTATATCACCTATCTTTTCACCTATCACCTGGCAAGCGCAGCCAACTTTCAGGTCTGTAGTGAATGCAACTCTTACTTGTTTTCAATCCTTTCCTCTTTTTCCTTCCCTTTCTTTCTCCCTCTCTCCTTTTCTTTCTTTCCCCTTTCCCACCACTTTTTGTTTGCCTTTTTTTTTTCCCAAGGGCCAGAAATTTAGTGTTAAAATACAATTAAGGAGCTATCAAGAACAAAGAAAGACCCAAATTTTTGAAAACCTGAGGCAAAGAACTATGTCTTTTCTTTTTTATATCTTGTCAGTATTTCTTTACCATGCTTGTGAATGGCGGGGCTGTACTAATGCTGACTTGCATTTATTTTTGGAACAAACAGCTAGGCATAGAAATACTGACAATAGTGTTTTTACAAGCTAGAATCTCATTTTCCTTAAGGTTTTTTTTTTCTTTATAGTGGTCCATAAACTTACAGCCTAAATTTCTAATTTTAGGCAATACAAGAGTGCCCGAATAAGACTGCCTTGTCATCATAAGTGAAGCCTCACCTAGTCCTGGGATCTCTCAAAGAGCTACCTCAAGGTTATGTAGAAACAGAAGCTAAAATTGATCTATAAGAAACCAAATCATTGGATATAGCTGTGGTTTCTAAAGGTCTAAAGGTCATGCCACACCTTATACCAAGTGAAAGCTTGGGGCCATCTGAGTACATTAAGCTTGGGTAACAACATACAGGTAGTAAGAATGCTGACCTTAACAAAGTATACTCTGTAGGGGGATGATAGCTCTGGAAATATGCTGTTTATGAATATTCCATTTTCTTACCGTGCAGTTAAAATTTTCCAGGTGCAATAGCAGAATCTTTTATGCCCTACTTTTAATCTAAAATCACTCATTTTTGACCAATATCATTCCCTAAAATCTATTAAACTAAAGGAAATATGAGATCGGAAGCGTAACTTTTTAGAATTTTTACATAATTCGTATACTCAAGTATTTTACATTGTAGCCCTAAAGAGTCCTTCTCAGTCCTGATTAATAGACTTGAATATTGGCAACCTGCCCAGTAAAATCTGCGGACAAATTAACACCTTGTCTGGTCCTGACCTCCTGACCCATTTCCTTTAAACTAACTTAGTTATTTCCCACTGAATACAATTCTGAAATTAGATATAAACCCAAATATCTCTCAGTCCAGACTACCTTACAGAAACAAAAAACAGTTATTTATATGATTACTTTATTACTGTTTGGAAATTTCAGTGCATTAGGTTTTGAAGAAAAATGATCTTACAAAGGAGCTTGGAGATTTGATGGAATTCTAGTCTGATGAAAATACATACCTAATTGAAGACAATCATTACAGAACAAATTCCTAATTTAGTTTGGAGGCAGAAGACATATTTTTAAGGAACAGTAGAGGGTAGATATTACTAATATGGAAACAACTTAAATCAATGGTTGGGTGGGAAAAAGTATTTTGAAGGTGACTTACTGTTCACTATATACCCTCTTAAAACTTTGATGTTTATACTATGGTCATGCATGTCATATTAAAAAAATACAGCAAATAATGCACAGTTGACCCTCAAACAACACAGGCTTGGACTGCACAGGTCCACTTATATGTACATTTTTTTTTCAGTAAATACAGTACAGTACTGTAAATGTATTTTCTTTTCCTTATGAATTGCTTAATGACATTTTCTTTTCTTTAGTTTATTGTAAGAGTACAGTATAGAATACATATAACATAAAATACATGTTAATTGACTATTTATGTTATCAATAAGGCTTCCAGTCAACAGCAGGCAATTAGTAGTTAAGTTTTTGGATAGTCAAAAGTTGTAAGTGAATTTTTGACTGTGCAGGGGATTATACCCCCAACTTCAATATTGTTAAAAGGCCAACTATATTAGCATTTTTAAGTACTCAAAATCAACTTCAGAGACAGTAATAATAGTCTATTTAAAGATAAATTACCAAAAAATTGTATTAAAGAATTTGTATTGGCTACATTAAGTCACTATTCTCAAACCATCTTAAATAGCAATAGAGTATTGGACACAAAAACAAAAACGACTTATCAATAGACTCAGCAATTCTTCCTAAGAAAGGCAGTAAAATGGAATAAGGGAGAAATGAAGAAAGAAAGAAGCATCATTTTATTTCAAGAAAAAGCAGTATCTGTTCTTTCCTCTTCCAACATGCGTGGAAAAGAAGACTGCAGTGAGAAAGTTTGAAGAGGCAAAGGAGGGGGGTACCTGGGTGGCTCAGTGGGTCAAAGCCTCTGCCTTCAGATCAGGTCATGATCTCAGGGTCCTGGGATGGAGCCCCACATTGGGCTCTCTGCTCGGCAGGAAGCCTGCTCCCCTCTCTCTCAGCCTGCCTCTCTGCCTACTTGTGATCTTTCTCTTTGTGTCAAATAAATAAATAAAATCTTGAAAAAAAAAAAAAAGAGGCAAAGGAGGTGCTCTGTCCCGTATAATCTGACTACAAAGGCAGAGACAGTAAGTTAACAGTGATAGAAATAACAAGAAATTATAAAAATACTATAAAATGAGTGCCAAGCAGCCACTAAGAAACTCAATGCAAAGAAGTCTAAATGCTGAAAACAAAATAAAAATATTTAAAAGAAACAAATTATGTTTATTTATATGGCAAGGACCTATATTTATATGAAATAGAAGACCCAGAGTTTCCAAAGCAGTCCTACTTGGGCAGTGGCTTAGGAGTCAGACAGCCTATATTTGAATCTAAATTCTGCATCTGCACCAGCTAAGCAAACTTGACCAAAATATAAATACTCCTTCCCCTCTGTCTCTACCCTCCTGGGAGTATTTTTTAAAGATTAACTTTGCAAGACAAAATACACACACACACACACACACACACACACGTACATATAATGCAGCAGTAAATATTATTCTACTAAAAAAAAATTAAAAGAGTCATAATCATATTCACATTTGTGGCTTGCAAAAACACCTTATCAACCTACCAGTTTTTCTTCTTCAGGAATTAACATGCAAAAAGAAAGCATAACAAGTTGGGGGATTCCTTGGTTTTAAGATTTACTGCTCCAATTTACCATTTCAAAGTGAGGCCTATTTACCAAACCTCCAGTTACCTAAACACAATTAAAACTCATAATCACTGATCAAAAATTAACATAGTTTGTGTGAGAACATCACACAACACATAAGACCTCTCTAGGAGCATCACCCGCAGAGCTGTTAATGAACAGGCATCTGAGAACATGCCTTGACCTTGTTTCTCTAGATAGAGGGGAAAGAGTACAACACAAAGAGGACAGAAGAAAAGTTAAGAAAGCCAGGCTAGATTTAGAAAAGTTATATATAAATGCAACTTTCTAAGAAAGAATGCATGAGAGGAGGAGGCTTAGAAAGATGGTAGAGGGGTGCTTGGGTGGCTCAGTTGGTTAAGCAACTGCCTTTAGCTCAGGTCATGATCCCAGAGTCCCAGGATTGAGTCCCATATCAGGCTCCCAGCTCTGCGGGGAGTCTGCTTCTCCCTCTGACCTTCTCCCCTCTCATGCTCTCTCGCTCTCTCTCTCTCAAATAAATAAATATTTATTTATTTATATCACCTCATATTTATATCACCTCATCCCATGTTTATAACTAGGTATCACTCATCTCTGAATAAATAAACCGGAGAATGATCCTAAGACTGGCAGAACAAACTCAACTAAATGTAGAGAGGTCATACTGGAGAGATTAGGAAGGGCAGCAACAGTGGTCTGGAGCTGTCTGCATGAGGGAGGAAACTGTAGGCACTAAGAGGGTAAAGTGCCAGGAAACCCACAAGGGAAAAATGAAGCCCCATAATGTCTGACCTTGAAAACCAGAGGAGCCAAATTCTCTGAGTTTCTATAACCAGGGGGACTGGGAGCAGAGCTTTAAAACTCAACTGACTCAGCACTGGGCAAGCTGGGAAGGCAAGTGATAGCTGAGTTCCTACCTTTAAAGAGACAACAGCCCACAGACAGGCAACATAGAAGCAGTAGTTTGTACAACACCAGGAGCAGATGGAAGGGATATCTGTTTATATTATTTCAGAGTTTGTTGGGGGACTTCTTCAGGAACAAAGGAACTGGCAGGCACCATTTTGTTCCACCAACCAGCATAAACACAGAGCCACTTGCAGGAGGTGGTAAAGCACAAATAGTTACTACATAACCTGTATCACACCCCCATGAGTTCTCCTTATGACTCACCCACTCCAAGTCTCCTAGCCTCTACCCTGGGTTCAGAGCAAATTTTGTTAATACTGTGTGCACCCTGCCCAGTGCTTGGTGCCCCTGTGGCTACCACACTTGAGGGATCCAGCCCAGAACTAGTGGCTCAGTGAAAATTTTGTTAATCTCACACAGGTACCTTGCCCAACCACCATATGCACAGACATCCCAGCCGCCACCATCACCACCACAGTGTGCTGTGCACCCATTGGCCACTGGCCTATGAGGGATCTCACATAGGACTCCATACAAATTTTGTTAACCCCACTGCCCCACTCCCAGCATTCTTCACTCATGCCTCCTCAGAGCTGGCTTGCCTGAGTCTCACTAACATCATAGAGAGCAAGTATAGCCCACAACAGGCAGAGAATCAGTGAAGACCTCTGGACTGAAAGAAAAAATGAGTAAGACACACAATAGATGGATGTAAGCAACCTACATGGAAGACTCCCCTGAAGTGCCAGGTTCAGGTGAATAGAGAATACTAAACTGTAGGGCACTACAGGACCTCTTCTTCATAAAGCCACTACTTTCAAGAGCAGAAGATGTAGCTGACTTTCCTAATACAGAGAAACAGACAGAGGTGGACAAAATGAGGAGACAAAGAAATATGTCCCAAATGAAAAAATGGGATAAAATCATAGCAGGAGATCTAAGTAAAACAGAAACAAGTAATATGCCTGATAGAGAACGTAAAGTAATGATAAAGATACTCACTGGACTTCAGAAAAGGATGGAGGAAATCAGTGGGACTTTTGACAAATAAATAAAAAAATAACATATCAAAGACTAAGAACTCAATAGATGAAATTAAAAATATAATAGAGGAAATAAATAGAAGGCAGGCAGTAGAGGAACAGGCAGTAGAGGAACGTATCTGTGACCAGGAGGATAGAATAATGGAAAGTAATCAAGCTGACCAGATGAGAGGTAAACAAATACCGCATGAGAATAGACATAGAGAACTCAGTGACTTCATCAAGTGTAATAACATCTACATTTAAGGAATTCCAGAAGAAGACAAGAGAGAAATGGGGGCATAAAATGTATTTAAAGAAATAATTGCTGGAAAATTCCCAAATCTGGAGAGAGAAACAGAGATCCAGATTCAGGAGGTACAGAGATTCCCCAACAAATTCAATGCAAGGAGGTCCAACCAAGACGTAATTAAAGTGGCAAATAAAAGTGGTAAAGAATTTTAAAGGTTTCAATGGAAAAGAAGACAGTTACAAATAAAGGAAACCCCATAAGGCCATTCCCTGATATTTCAACAGAAACCTTGTAGGCCAGAAGAAAGTGGCATTGAGATAGTCAAAGTGCTGAAAGGAAAAAATCTGCAGCCAGTCTTACTGGCAAGGCTAATATTCAGACCAAAAGGAGAGATAAAGAGTTTTCCAGACAACAAAAATGAAAAGATTTCATAACCACTAAAACAGGCCTCTAAGAAATGGTAAGGGGGATTCTGTGAGTGAAAAACAAAAACTATAAGTAAGACTAAGAGAAACAGAAAGCACAAAAGAAAAAAAAAGCATATCTATAAAATTCCATCAAGAGAAGTGCAAAATAAAAGGATATAAAATATGATACCAGATATCTGAAACATGGAGGAGAAAAGAGTAAAAATGAGTTCAAAATTATGCAACCATCAGCTTACTATAGATTGCTATATGCAGAAGATGTTATATGTAAACCAAATGGCAACTACAAATCAAAAAACAAATAATAGATATGCAAAAAATAGTTAGGAATCCAAGTATATCACTAAAGAAACAGTAAACCATGAAAGAAAGAGAAGAAAAGGTCACAGAAAAACTACAGAAGCAATCACAAAACAAATAACAAAATGACAATAATACATTACCAATCAATAATTACTTTGAATATAAATGGATGAAATATCTAATCAAAAGACACAAGGTATAAAAAAAAAGGCATAGGGTAACAAAGTGGATAATAAAACAAGACTCATCTATATGTTGCCTAAAAGAGACTCATTTCAAACCCAAAGGCAGATTGAAAGTGAGGGGATGGAGAAAAATTTATTATGTGAAAAGATGTCAAATTTTCACATTATCATGTTAAAAGAAAGTCAAAGTATCCATATTTATATTGGACAGAGTAGACTTTAAAATAAAGGGTGTAAAAAGAGACAAAGAAGGACACTATATAATAAAATAGAGGACACTCCAATAAGAAGATCTAACAATTGTAAATACATATGCACCCAATACGGAAGCACCCAAATACATAAACCAGTAATAACAAACATAAAGGAACTAATTGATAGTAATACAATAATAGTGGGGGACTTTAGCTGACCATTTGCAAGAACAGACAGATCATTCAAACATAAAATCAACAAGAAAATAGTGAGTTTGAATGACACACTGGATCGGGCAGATTTAACAGATATATTCAGGACATTCCATACTGAAAGAGCAGACACATTCTTTTCAAGTACCTACAGAACATTCTCCAGAACAGATCTCAGAGTAGGCCATAAAAAGTCTCAACAAATTCAAAAAGATCAAAGTCATAGCATGCGTCTTTTCTGAATACAACATTATGAAAATAGAAGTCAACTACAACAAAAATCTGGAAAGACCATAAATACATGGAGGTTACATAACACGCTACCAAACAATCAGTGGGTAAACCAAGAAATCAAACAAGTAATCCAAAAGTACATGGAAATGAAAATGAAAACACAATTGTCCAAACATTTGGGATGCAGCAAAAGCAGTTCAAAGAAGGAAGTTTATAGCAGGTTTATACAGGCCTACCTCAAGAAGCAAGAAAAATCTCAAACAAACAACCTAACCTTATACCTAAAGGAGCTAAAAAAAGAACAACAAACAAAACTGAAACCAGAAGAAGGAAGAAAATAATGGAGATTAATTAGAGCAGAAATAAAGGATACAGAAACTTAAAAAAAAAGAACAGATCAATGAAATCAGGAGCTGGTTCTCTGAAATGATCAACAAAATTAATAAACTTCTAGCCAGATTCATTGAGAGAGAGAGAGAAAGAAAGGGCTCGAATAAATAAACAAAATCACGAATAGGAGAAATAACAACCAATACCACAGAAATGAATAGAATTGTAAGAGAATATTATGAAAAACTGTACGCCACAAATTTGACAACCTAAGAAATGGATGAATTCCTAGAAACATATAACCTACCAAAGCAGGAAGAAATAGAAATTTTGAATGGACCAATTATCAGCAAAGAGTCTGAATTGGTAATTAAAATCTCCCAACAAAAGTCCAGGAACAGATGGCTTCACAGGTGAATGCTACCAAACTTTTAAAGAAGAGTTAACACCTATTCTTCTGAAACTATTCCAAAAAATAGAAAAAGGAAACATCCAAATTCATTCCATGAGGCCACTATCATCCTGATACCAAAACCAGATAAAGACACACACACACAAAGAACTACAAGCCAGTATCTCTGATGAATATATATGCAAAACCTTCAACAAAATACTAGCAAACAGAATCCAAAAACACATTAAAAAAACCATTCACCATGATCGAGTGGGATTTATTCTCAGGATGCAAGGCTGGTTCAAATAGTCACAGATCAATCAATGTGATATATCACATCAATAAGAGAAAGGATAAAAACTGTAAGATCATTTCATGAGACATGAAGAATTTGACAAAGTAGAACAACCATTTAACGATAAAAGCCCTCAACAAAGTAGGTTTAGAGGGAACATACCTCAACATAATAAAGATCATACATGAAAAACCCACAGCAAACATCATACTCAACTGGGAAAAACTGAGAGCTCTGCCCCCTAAGATCAGGAACAAGACAAGTATGCTCACTCTTACCACTGTTATTTAACATAGTACTGGAAATCCTAGCCACAGCAATGAGACAACAAAAAGAAATAAAGTCATCAAAATTGGTAAAAAAGTAAAACTTTCACTCTTTGCAGATGGTATGATACTATATATAGAAAACCTGAAAGACTCCACCAAAAAACTACTAGAACCAATAAACAAATTCAGTAAAGTTGCAGACTACAAAATCAATGTGCAGAAATCTGTTGCATTTCCATGCACTAATAATGAAGCAGTAGAATGAGAAATTAATAAAATAATGCCATTTACATCAAAAATAATATTTTTGATAAATAAATAAAAATTTACCTAGGAATAAACCTAACCAAAAAAAAAAAAAAGAAGTGAAAGACCTGTACTCTGAAAACTATAAAATACTGATGAAAGAAACTGAAGAAAACACAAAGAAGTAGAAAGACACCATGCTCATGGATTG
Organism: Nasua narica; assembly: GCA_028533885.1. Classification (NCBI taxonomy): domain Eukaryota; kingdom Metazoa; phylum Chordata; class Mammalia; order Carnivora; family Procyonidae; genus Nasua; species Nasua narica. Next base: position 162,548,812 of record CM052799.1, on the reverse strand, counting down.
AAAGAACAAATATTGTTAAAATGCCTATATTAGGGGCACCTGAGTGGCTCAGTTGGTTAAGCAAACTGCCTTCAGCTCAGGTCATGATCCCAGGGTCCCAGGATTGAGCCCCGTATCAGGGTCCTTACTCAACAAGGAGCCCGCGTCTCCCTCTCCCTCTGCCTGCTTGTATTTCTCTCTCTCTCTCTCTCTCTCTCTAATAAATACATAAAATTTTAAAAATGCCTATATTACCCAAAGCAATCTACATATTTAATGCAATCCCTATCAAAACACCAACAGCATATTTCACAGAGCTAGAAAAAAAATGCTAAAATTTACATGGAATCACAAAAAACTCTGAATAGCCAAACCAATTTTGAAAAAGAAAAGCAAAGCTGAAGGCATCACAATTCCAGACTTCAAGTTATATTACAAAGCTACAGTAATCAAAACAGAATGACAGTTGCACAAAAATAGACCATAGATTAATAGAACAGAATAGAAAGCCCAGAAATAAACCCACAATTATATGGTCAATTAATCTTCAACAAAGTAGAAAAGAATATTAAATGGGAAAAAGAATGTCTTTTCAAGAAATGGTGTTGGGAAAACTGGAAAGCAACATGCAAAAGAATGAAACTGAACCACTTTCTTAGATCATACACAAAAATAAACTCAAAATGGATTAAAGACCTAAATGTGAGACATGAAACCATCAAAATCCTAGAGGAGAGGACAGGCAGTAATGTCTCTGACAGTGGCCATAAAAACATTTTTCTAGACATGTCTCCTTAGGCAAGGGAAACAAAAGCAAAAATAAACTGTTGAAATTATATCAAAATAAAAAGCTTCTGCACAGCAAAGAAAACAATTAACAAAACTAAAAGGCAACCTACTGAATGGGAGAAGATATTTGCAAATAACATGTCCAATAAAGGGTTAGTATCCAAAATAAATAAGTTATACAACTCAACACCCAAAAAACAAATAATCCACTTAAAAAATGGACAATAGACCTGACTGGAGATTTCTCCAAACAAGACATCCAGATGGCCAACAGATACATGAAAAGATGCTCAGCACCACTGATCATCAGGAAAATGCAAATCAAAACTACAATGAGTTATCATCTCACACCTGTCAGAATGACAAAAATCAAAAACACAAGAAGCAACAGGTCTTAGCAAAGATGTGGAAAAAAAGGAACACTCATGCACTGTTTGTGGGAATCCAAACCAGTACAACCACTGTGGAAACCAGAATGGAGGTTCCTCAAAAATTTAAAATAGAACTACTTTACGATCCAGTAATAACTCTACTGAGTTTTTACCCCCCCAAAATACAAAAACACTAATTCAAAGGGATACATGCCCTCCTATGTGTGTAAGAGCATTATTTACAATAGCCAAATTATGGAAGTAGCCCAAGTGTCCATCATCTAAAATATGGATAAAGAAAATAGTGTGTGTGTGTGTGTATAATAACAACAGAGTATTATTCACCCATAAAAAAGAATGAAATTGTGCCATTTGCAATGACATGAATAGATCTAGAGAGTATAATGCTAAATGAAATAAATCAGTCAAAGACAAATACTATATAAATACCATATAATCTCATTCATCTGTGGAATTTTAGAAACAATACAAATAAGCAGAGGAAAAAAGAGAGAAAGAGAGAAACCAAGAAACTGACCCTTAACTATACACCAACTGATGGTTATCAGAGTGGAGGTGGGTAAGGGGATTGGGAACAGCTGATGAGGATTAAGGAGTGCACTTGTGATGAAGAGTGAGGCATGAAATTGCTGAATCACTATATTGTACACTTGAAACTAATATAACACTGTATGTTAACTAAACTGTAATTAAAATAAAATGAAATAAAATAAGAAAATAAAATGCATATGCACACAACATATGACTATAGTTAACAACAACTACATTGCCTGATTGAAAATTACAAGGATAGTACCCCTTAAAAGTACTCATCACAAGAAAATAAATTACAACTATATAAGGTGATGGATGTTATCTAAACTTATTGTGGTAAACATACCTAAATATATACATATACAAATAAAAAAATAAGTAACTTTCCATAGTGTCTTCTATATAGACATATTTATATAGAATGTTACTAATATAGTGCTATCATAAATTTTTACAACTTTTTTTTACAAGTTCTTACAAGTTAAACAGTATTTATTTATTTTTCTTCAGGGAAGAAGACTATGATACTATTACCCCTGATGTTTAAATTTAAAGAATCTACATTATGGGAATTCTAAGAGGAAAATAAGCAAGTAAATATGCTAATAAAAAAGATTAAATGAATTCAAAAGACCCAGACTATCAACCACAAATACACATATTAAAAATAAAGCAACTAAATGTAATATCAATAGAAAGACCTAGTTCTCACTACATTTCTTTTTAATGGAACAGCTACTGTTGGGACATAGAATGTTAAAATATCTCTTAACCATTCATCACCTAATATAAATTACCACCATCTTAGTTCAGAAAAATGTGATTTTGAACAAACTATGGATTTTTCTCCTTGTGTCCACAAAATACCAATGATAGTAGACAGGAAATTTTATGCCATGTGTTTCTGTTAATTAAGCTCCCTTGCTTGTAAGCCATTTCAAGAATCATAGAGAAATCTCAATTCAGGATTATCCAGATACTCTTGACTCATGGTTAAATCATTTCTATTACTTTCACAAACATTATTTTTAATTTGCAAGAGTTCTTTTATTTAATAAATAGTTAACATATACAATAGATTCTCCTTTGATACTGGTACCCCAACTAAGGCACTGGGAATTTTGCCTATATATATATATATATATAATATATATAATATTGCCCTATTATATATAATTATATATATAATGAAACTAAGATGACACTATATTATATATATACTAATATGACACTATATTATATATAAACTATAAATTACATATATATTATACACACACACACACATGCGAGCGCGCACACACACAGAGGCAAGCTTGGACCTAATACTATTACTTGAATTCTTAAATGGATATATAATTAATTGGCATTAATACCATGTATTTGGGCATGCTGGAAAGAGGTACAGGTTATGAGAATTCTGATTCCTAAATGAATTACATTTTCTTGGTGGAAAACTGAACTCTTTTGGATATTTGTATGAAATGAAGAGCCAATCATTCTCTGGCCTCTTTTCCTTCACTAGGAGGTGCAGCGGCATTCTTGGGGCAACATTGTGGATTTTGCTACATTTGGAAGAAACCCTTGCTATCTTCTTTGTGTGCCAGCCTTGTCTAAAATGATTCAGGGAGACTGTGCCTCTGGATGCTCATAGCAAAGCCAAACCACAGATTAATCTGAAATTTGATCACTGAGGCATTTACTCAGTGGATTAACTGGATGCCTTCTGTGGACTAGATTCCATACTAGGTAAAGTTGGTTAGTTTGAATATTCTTCATAATGTTTCCATGGCAGAAATTAATGCCAGGTTGTGGGTGGCACTAGGGCCACATATTTCAACAAATACCTTAAAAATTAAGAACTCCAAAGTTTTAGCTAAATTGTCAAGAGTTAGAGCAGAGGTTAATGGAATTAAATTTCTTTTAAAAGAGCCAGTAGTGCTTAGTGGTCAAACAATCTTTAGATCAGATGGTCTGACTTTGCAATGTGATCTGCCATATATAATACTGGATTATTTATGCAATCTCTCTACACATCACATCTTGAAAAGGAGGATGATAAAGTCACTGTGTATAACAAAGTTAGAAAATACATAGGCACTGTACATGAGCCATTTCCTACTGGGGTTGGCAAATGACAAAGAATTAATAAATATAAGCCATTATGATTAGGTTCCAGGTGATGGAACTTGGGAGGATAAGAATTAGCACAGACAGAGGAGTAAAGAAAGAGCATTTCAGTTTAATAGAGTACAAGAAAAGACTTATATTAAAGAAATTCTATACACAGCCTTCATTATCCTGTATAATCTAGTTGCTACTTACCTCTCCAAACTCTTTTCAAGACATCTAAACTATCAACTATATTCTTTGTCATTTAGCTACACTGGTATTCATTTTGTTAAACATGCTCAGATTATCCCCATCTCCAGACTGTCACATACACTCTTCACCTTTCATCTGCCTAAATCCTTCTCATTCTTCAGGTTTTGTTTGTTTGTTTTTAAGATTTTATTTATTTGACAGAGAGAGAGATCAGAAGTAGGCAGAGAGGCAGGCAGAAAGAGACGAGGAAGCAGGCTTCCTGCTGAGCAGAGAGCCTGATGAGGGGCTTGATCCTAGGACCCTGAGATCATGACCTGAGCTGAATGCAGAGGCTTTAACCCACTGAGCCACCCAGGTGCCCCCATTCTTCAGGTTTTAATTTAATGTCTCTTCTTCAGGAAAGCCTTCACTGAAACATGCATTATTCCAATTATAGTAGGTTTTACTCATTTAAAATCTCACTGAATTCTGGAAAACATAATTACAACTAATAATTTACCTGTATACTTTTTTTAATATTTTGATTTCCCTACTGATATAAATCCCATGGGAATAAGAACTGTATTTGTCTTGTACATCAATATAGTCCAAAAGCATAAAATAGCACCTAACAGAATAAACAATGAATATTGCTATTACATAAATAAGTAAATGAGTATGCAATAAGTCTTCAGTCTTCCAGAAGTAGTGTAGAGACTAACTTAGATGAAAGAGGTGTTCAAGTTAGAAAATATCAGGTTGGATAGAGTCAATTGACAGTTTTACTTATTACTTAAACTTATTTGCAACACAAAGGAAGTAAAGAGTTTAAGTTTAGTGGTGTTTTGTTTATTAGCTTTAACATTTGATTCATGTATATTTATGTAATAACGGTCACATAGTGAGTTTAGGAAAGTTTTTTGGGAAGGGGTAAAGATTGCACACCAAATAGGGTGTTCTTACAAAAATATAAACATGAAGTGAAAAATGAGCTAAATTACTCCACAGGCAGAATAAGAATGAATTAGAATTTGAATTCTACAATTTCTAAGAAAATACATTTTTTAAATAAAAAAATCAGAATTTTTATTCTCAGCACACTTATTCTACTCATTTATTTATTTATTTATTTATTTTTAATTGGGAATGACATCTGTGGCAGTGGCGGGGACACTGGTAAGATCTCTAAAGCCTTACTTCTCAACATGTAGCCCAAGCTCCACAGCACTAACTTCAAGTTTATTAGAAATGAAGAATTTCAGAACCCCTGCTAGAACAGTTGAATTAAAATCATTTTTCCAACATCTGCAGATCCTTTAAATGCACAATTAACTATGAGAAGCACTACTCTGAGGGTCTTAGTCTGGCCATAGTTGATGCTATTCTGAAATATGGTAGAAACAGATAAGCTAGCAAGTGAGTATCAGCTACTGAAAGAGAAGAATTGATAGATCTTGGAGACAATTTTATTTAGAAATGAAGTAGAGGCAATTGTCACTGATTTAGCAGTTCTGCGGGAACAACTGATAAAAATGACAGCGCATTTCTGAAAACAATAACAACAACAAAGAACAAAAATAGGATAAACTTTGAATTACAAAATACTCCTGTGAAGACATAATCCAGATATTTTAAAGCTGTTTTTGTAATGATAGCTGGGCTCAAGATGTAAATAACAAGGTAAAGATAAAGCTTCAGATTGTTCCTATTGTGATTTTAATTGGTAATTTCTTGTTTTTTATCTGTCTTCCAGTTTCTTACCAAATCCTTCCATTTGTGAAAATATCCTATTATTCTTTGGAAGATGAAGTCAATATCTTCTAATTAAATATTTCCCAAACACATGACACTGTGCTGAAATTATGACCAGCTCTCCTTCAAGGCCTACTTCAAAGTTGGCATCCCATTTATGAAGAGACCAGGGCTTCTCTAACTCAGGATGATCTAGGTATCATATTCCTCTTATCAAAGAAGATAAATTTAATGTTTTTAAAACAAAAAGCTACACATATTATTTTTAATTTCCTTTTTTTTACACATTTGTTTCCATTTTATAACTTATTTCCTTATTGTCTTATAATAACTAAACACCAACTTATTAAATCTTTACTGATCCCATCATTTAGCAGACACAAGGTTGGCATTAGAGATACAGAGAAGAGAAATCAAGAGTATGCGTCTCTGTCAGACTTATGACAGACAAATAAAAAATCATTAATTTTATTAAAATACAATGACTATAAGAAAGGTACACAAGCTACCATTTGTGTATATGTAGCATCTCTGGAGAAACGGGAATGGTTTAAAAGTATTTTAACAATATATATCATAGTCTGTGGCTTGTGTTTTTATATTTTCCCAAGTATTTTTCTTCCTCATATTCTCTCTCTCTCTCTCTTTTTTTTTTTCCTGGCACAGAAACATGGTAGACACTAATTTAATACTATGTGTAACTGACAACCAAATCATGTCCATATGTTCTATTAAGAATAGAAAAATAAGGGACGCCTGGCTGGCTCAGTTGGTTAAGCGGCTGCCTTCGGCTCGGGTCATGATCCCAGTCATGATCCCAGCGTCCTGGGATCGAGTCCTGCATCGGGCTCTTTGCTAGGCAGGGAGCCTGCTTCTCCCTCTGCCTGCTCTGCCTGCTGCTCCCCCTGCTTGTGGTTGCTCTCTCTCTCTCTCTCTCTGACAAATAAATAAAACATTAAAAAAAAGAATAGAAAAATAAAATTAATAAGATTATCTATTTGAGAATTATTATTTGTTAAATTAAAAGCATGTTGTTAAAAATGATCTTTATTTGCTCTATTACCTATTTAATCAAAAATAGCGACTCAAGAAGGACCATTTAATATCTTAATTTTTAGAACCTTGAAATATCCCATAAACAATTGCATGAAAATGTACTGTCTATTTCAAGCAGACAATTACCTCAATCTTACTCCAGGCAGCTGTTTATTTTATACTTAGTTTTTAGCTCTCTCTATATATTTTTTAAAGTAAAAGTTCCTCATTTTAAATTCATCAAACTGAGTCTCAAAAGGTTTTGAATAAAGAGAGGTTGATCACAGACAGGACATCTGAACAAAAAGACAACCTTCTGTAAATGCTACACAGATAGGAGGGTTAAACAAAAACAAAACCTTCCCTAAAAGCTACTCTCTGCCTTTGGGCAGAGTAGAGAAAGGTTAAAATAGCCTAAGGCTCCTCATTAGGAATTACTCTTTGTACAGATAAATTCAAACAGCGGATCCTTTACTTCCCTGATATTCTTGGGAATTCTCATCTTCCCCTTTCCTTCATTCTATAGCAAATCCTACTTGTCTCCTCAAATATCCATGCCTTATCAAAATGTAGACTTCCTGTAACTCTAACTAAAGGAGTAAGATCCTTTAGGTTGAAATGAGGTGCTGAAGAATGACTAAAGACACAATTCTTTTCCACCTCATCAATGTCAGTTTTTCCATTCATAACTTGTTTTGGTACTTCCTCTTTTCCACTCTGAATTTGTCAGTGACACTGAATGTGCAATATGGAGCAAAAAGAAGTACACTGTTCAAGCCACTGCTCAATCATGTTTCTCAAGCCAGAAAATGTAGGAAACTGAGGAATAGGGGGAACCCTATCTAACAGTGAGTGCCAAAGACATCATTTAATTTTAATTTACTACTGGTTGGTTTGGAGCCCATGCCCACTCTGGGATAATTTAGGGTAACAGGTATTCTGACCATGGTAGAATTAAGCAAACTAATAGCTCTGATAGTTAGGGTGAAACACACTTTTTCCCCCTCTAGTTTATATTTTGCAACTCCTCCAAGAGAAAAGAGATACCTTATTGAAATTTAGTGGGATCCATGGGATAACTGAAATTTGAGCTTTAGTACTGATAAAGGCCATGAAATGTTTCCAATTGGTACATGTAGGCAGATGTTAATCTAGAACCTGTGTTGTAGGGGCGCCTGGGTGGCTCAGTGGGTTAAAGCCTCTGCCTTCCGTTCTGGTCATGATCTCAGGGTCTTGGGATAGAGCCCAGCATCGGGCTCTCTGCTCTGCAAGGAGCCTGCTTCCTCCTCTCTATCTGCCTACCTCTGCCTACCTGTGATCTCTCTCTCTCTCTCTGCCAAATAAATAAATAAAATCTTCGATAAAAAAAAAAAAAACCTGTGCTGTAAAGGCATAAAATTTAATTAGCGCTCTTTTATCTAGTTGTAGAATTTTTTTAGTAAATTTTGGATTTCCAACAAAGTTTGGAATTCCAATTTAGTAACCTGTGGACCTCTGTTATGGCTTTTTTTTTTTTTAATTTTTGGTTGTTTCTGGATGTAATTTGAGGGAATCCTCTATATCCTGCTCACATAAGTTTCTTCCTCCAGTTACAAATCGGTATCATAGGGTTAGGGACTCCTCCGCTACAATATTAACTTTATTGGGTTTAAGTACCCTCTACTGAGATTGGGTTTGAATAGTCTTAGCTGCATCATGAGAGCACCATGGGTATTATTCCCTATAGCTCAGACTTATGGATTTTTTTTTTTTTTTTTTGCAACTGCAGGCAAAGGAATTTTTAAAAGTTACAGTGTATCATCTGTGTCATCTGTTTTAGGAGTGTGGTCTTCAGCATGCTACACAGTGACTACTCTTCTTCCACATGAACAAACCACTGATTGGCCTACACATTACACAGTACTTAAGTGGGCAATATGATGATGGCCAGTCCCAGGTTAAAACACAATCAATGGCCACAGGATAAGTCATTCCTTTGAGCTAGAGGATGTTATGGCTTATGTTGGAATTAAGACAGATGATTCAACCTCAGACACATGGATAGTTCCCAGACAAGACACATGGGCTACAGTCATTTTAAGGAGGCCCCTAATGCCATACTACTGTCCCTAAATGCCAATTATCGGAAACTTTCAACTTAGGTCAACTAAATCTGTATGGGAGATGTTGGAGTGTTTAGCAAATGCAGCATAATGCAACACAGCTCAAAGCACAAACCATTTTCAGTAGCTCAAAGCAAAAGCTTACCAGTAGACAACAAAACCAGTTATCAAAACAAAACAAAGCAAAAACACTAGAAGAAAAACCCCCTTCCCAACTCTTGCCCCCATGTGGTCATTGTTTGGCCATCTTCCTTACAGTGTCAATTGTTTTATTCACGCCACAGAGGTGGGATGTACCCCCACATATATATATATATACCACCTAAACTTTGGTTAGGATATTAAGCCCGATTATGCCATATTCAATTCAAGTATTTGTTTTCTTTTTTTAAATTTTTTTTCATAGTATTCACCACCATTCATCAAATTTATTAATCCAATGGTACTAATATAGCTGGAGGTGCTCATGGTGACTTCACACAAGAGTTCCCACCTTCTAGTCTCTATTCAAAGAAAATGTGTACTTCCTGGATCTTCTTCCCATATGAGAAAATCCACATGAGCCATTTACCTAAATAAGCGTCTTGAGGCATTACCAAAAATATAAATAAATAAATAAACAAACAAACAAGTAAATAAATAAATATGTCTGAGTTTCCCTCTGAAGAAATGAAAAAGGAAAAAAAAAGGGTTGTCTGTCCCATCCTCTCCCCAACCCTTACCAGCCAAATAAGTACCTGCTAAGAAGGCATTTCTATTGGTTCTGAAGTCTTGAAATCAGTATCAAAGGGAAGGACATCATAGTTAATGTTGTGCATTGCAATGGCAATGGATCAGTCCCCAGAAATCTGTCAGGTGGAGCACCGCCTGTCTGGACAGTGTTGAAGTGTCGTGAGGAGAATTTGAGGGCTCGTGGTGGTCCGCCATTAGCCAGACTCTGGTGCTACATGGAATCTCGTCCTGGGTGGGGTGGACTTCCTAGAGGCCTGCCGACTTGTCCAGAAAGCTGTCCAGAAATAGGGTGCCTTCCTTCAAGCCTTTATGCTTAAAAGAATAGGTCACTGCCTGACTGGGGTGGCCTGCGTTGTCAAAAGGGTTTCTGGGCAGGACCTGCCAGTCGTCACACACGCATGAGGGGAAGGCCTGGCCGGCCGCGTGTTAAAGCTCAGCTTGTCTGTCAGTGAAGCCAAAGGACTCACTGATAAGCAGGTAGGCTTTCATAAAAAACACGGGGATACTGGTCACCTCAGACTCCTCGAAGATGCGGCCCCACTTTCTGTTGAGGACACCACAGACGCCACCAACCACTTGTCCTGGATATCAGATCTCTGCACCGCACTTGGGCTCCAATTGTCTTGCCCAGACCCTCAGCGCTCTTCGGCGGAGGCGCGCTGGATGACGTCAGTGTGCAGCGACCTACCGTGGACGTCAAAGCGCACGTCACGTACGTTTTCATCACACAGTGCTCCTTCTCTGGTGGCTTTCTAGGTCTCGGCCACCACGCTGACTTGATCTTGTTGAAATACTGCACGCCCTTGGTGATACCGATGAAGATGTTGGCACCTGTGCTATTGGCCGAAAACACCAGATCTTGGCAGGTCTCAGCCACGTATTTGTACTTCTCAGCTAGTAAGTCGCGCGTGGCTTGAGCTCCTGGCAGGTGAACTCCTCAGTCTTCTCAGATGTCCTCAGCCTGAAGGTCAGGGAGGGGCAGTGCCTTCATATGCAGCCCATATGCTTGTTGGGGGACTTGGACAGACAGAGCAGTTCAACTCCTGGCTGACAGTTTCATGGTACAAGATGACTGGGTCGAATTTCTTGATGGACTGATCCTCCGGTCCTACAGGAGGATCTTCAGGTGCAGCTCACTGCCCTTGCATTGATATGCTCCCCCCATTCCATGATGATGCACTGCACCGTGGAATGCAACTTGGCAGCTTCAGACCCTCCCCCTCTATAGCATCTTTGACAACTGGACTTCATCACCTGCATGTGGGAGTGCTCCAAGGTGCCTGTCTTCATCAGGAACTAGTCAACTCCCACCAGGCCTACCATATTTCTGCAAGGTATGTCCTCAAAGCACTTATCATTAAGGTTATTCCCTGGCTCGCTTCAGCTGCAGGTCCTCTTTCTTCAGAAGAGTGTAGTTGGGAGCATGTATTGTGATCATTTCATAATATATACAAATATTGAATCACTACGTTGTACACCTGAAAGTAACATGATGTTATATATCAATTATACCTAAAAAAAATGATTTCTTACCAAAACAAACAAGCAAAAAACAAAAATAAAACAGAGAGAAGGGATATGAAAAAAGTTTATTACTCACCTAATAAGGCTTTGTTTATTTACAGGGGAATCCCCCAAGTAGGTCCAAAAGTGGCACTTGGAGAGAACAGAGAAGAGAGACTCGTTTGGCTTTTATTGAAATTAGGGGATTGGTTTGAGTGAGTTTTCCAGTGAATGGGCTGGGATTTGCATGATTTGAATTTCCTACGTTTGCCAAAGGAGGGAGCAGGAAGCCTTTCTTATCAGCTTAGCCAGTTCTGGGGCAGAAAGAGTAGGGCTTGAAAGCTGTCTGCAGTTAAATGTCAAAAATGAAGTCTATTAAGATGACATTCTAAATTCAGAGAGCAGCAGAAATTGGAATTATTGAGAGGTTCCAGTTAGAGAAGGAACATATGTCAACCCTACTCATTCCCTCCCCCAATTACTATAGAATGAATATTGGAAAAACAATACAGTGATTGACATTTTGGAGAGATCCCTGTTCATGGAAAATTTTCCCACTTTGAAGACATGGAAGGGGGCTCCATGAGATTTCTTTCTTAAGATTGGTAAAGATTAAAAAAGAGGAAACGTTTTTCATTCTTGGTTTATATATCTTCTTAGAACAAGGACTTGCTGATATGCTCCTGTGCTAAATGAACAGAAGAAAGGAGAATTGGAAGGATAGAAAAGGAAAGAGAGAGAAGGAGAGGATGTATGCATGTGTATGTACATGTATGTGTGTGTATGGGTAAGCTGCAAGACATAGAAGGAGCAGAAACACTTTCTCTAAGTGTACAGGAGAAACACTCTGCAGGGTCCCGCCAGACCTAGAAGGATAAATACTATTGGGGAATATAGTCTTGCCATTAAAACAACAGATTTGGGGAATGAAGGAACAACAGGGACATAAGCATTAGAGGAATGCAATATGAAGTTCATCAGCTAAAGGCTAACTAAGAGATGAGGCCAAACCTACAAATATAAAAATGCTTCGGGGGCTACACATAAATACTTTGTCATCATGGTGTGTTGGAGCTCATAGACAGGGAATATAACATTCATATCCAAGCAAGGAAAAGACTGCGATACTGCATAAGGAAGTAAGAAAATATTGGACAGTTTCCCTTTTCCTACTCATGCCTCAGCACCCAAGAGGAGGAGGAAGAGGTGGGTATGGAAAAGACAGAACATAATTTTCTCTCTTTAACTCTTTCTGTGGCCCAAGGTAAGACTAATACATGCTACAGGTGGGAAAGGTGAGAGGAAAATTTACTGTTGAGTTTGAGAGTAAAACTTTAACTTGTAGCAAGTCAAAGTCTTAAATGGGAAAGTGAAATCAGTCCAGAAACTAAGGGAGACCAGAGAAGGTTTTGAGTCTCTTTTTTTGTTTTGTTTTGTGTTAGCGAACTTTTAACAGGAAATTTTATCAATATAGTACCATTTGAGGATAGTTATTAAAAAAATAGAACTTTGAAAAAATTATGCCAGATATTGTCACATACCTGGATCATTCTGAGGCTTCAGGTCTCAATGTAGGTGTTATATCCATGTGGGGCTACCTCTGACCATCATTTTTATGTGTTTTGCACCCTCAGTTGTGAATGGTTGAGTCGAGAAAGTAGACAAATGGAATTTGAAGCTCACTGTCCTCTCTTTTGTGTGTGTGCATGTAATTCACATACAGTTGTCCAGATATAGGAAATGTGAAAACTCTCACCCATAGGGTGGATTATACAGTAAGAATAGGATTCTATAGAGTAAATATTAAGAAATGTCAATATTTATTAAAGAACTGCTCACACAAAAATGAGAGGAAGCACATTTAAAAGTTGCAAGTGGAACCGGAATAGCGTGGCGTCAAACTCAAAGAAGGAAGGGAAGAGTAAAGAGTGTCAAAAAAAAAAAAAATCCTAAGATAAATACTAAGATGTTCCATTCAAGGTAGCATTTCAGAGATCCAAGCTATTTCTGTAACATTTATAGAGATGTAGTTTGAATAATGAATGGGTGTGGAGAAAAGTTGTTGAACACCAGCCATGGGAAAGCGTGGACATCCCTGCCTATGGTAACAAATGGTCTTGTAAAACACTAACAGAAAATTAAACAAATGAAAAATATTTTATCTACCTAATTTTAAAAATTATGTCAGCTGGAAGAATGTAAAAAATGGATATCTCTATAAAAAATAGTTCTTACCTGTTTTGCAATTGATGACATCATTTGATCATGCCAACTGTAAAAGCAGTGGTGGAATGCTACGTAAGTCGTCCTCCAGATTTGGGAGCTGGATGACTGAATAACCTGTGGAAGACATTTCTCTTCTCTGGATCTTAGTTCATGAATTTAATCAATTTTGACTAAACCTCTAGACTTTACCTGTTTATTTTACTCACATGTCCACAAATAATTCCTATTCACACACAGTGTGGGAGAAATAAACCACCTGTGTTTATAACCCTGCTTTCCTACATTAAAGCTCTAACTTTGGGCAATTGACTTATGCTCTTAGAGTCTCAGTTTCCTTGTTAAGTAAGTCAAAGTAGTAATAATAGTCACTCCATAATGTTGTGATGAGGATAAATGATATACATAAAAACTTTCACAGAGTGCCTGGTATAAGGTGATTGCTTAATTAATGCTATCTATTATTATAATTGTACATAATTATAAAATGATATATATTGCAGATATGTAAATATAAATACATGTGAGTTATACATAGACATGCATATACATATAAAGAGAGATAAATATATCTATAGTCCTTTTTAGTGTATGTGAACATATATTTCTTTTAAAATATTTAACAACTTTGAACTTTATAAAACCATTTTTCACAAAATCCGTATGTGTAGATATGAACCTCAAAAAGTAGAATTTCTAGCTCTCAAGGATTCCCACAAGAGTAGAAAAAGATTCTTTTCATGACTGGAAAAATAGAAGCGCTTTTAGACAAATAGGTACCGGAGACTATAATCCACTTTCCTTTCCTACCATGGCACTGACAGCATTATGAACCAGAAAATTGAGGAGCCACAGATAAGGAATTACAAATATGGAGGTTTGAGAGCTGTATAAGGCAGATGTAAGGTTAATTTGCATGGTTTAGTTCCCTCCTAGATTTTTTCAGTATATTTCAATGGCTTGAAACTCTGAAAAACTGATAGAAAATAAAAAGGTTTCTATAGGCTGTCTGATTTCTTGCTGACTCAGCTGTCTGAAGGCAAAGCCAATTACTATGGCTTGTATTTTCTTGTACAGAAACCAGAACATATTCATAGTTAAATAGAGCCATTAAATATTTAGGGGAGGGAAAAAAGTTTCATGAATTGAGATGATAGCAGTGAAAAGCTATGTATGGATATTTTCCTCTTAAACAATAAGAAAACATTTTTCTAAGAGTTGCTTGAAAATCTCAAGCATGAAATATGATTTACTTTAATATCAATTCAATCATACTTTTAAATGTTGATTTTTTGGTTGGCATGTAAGAAAAAAAGTCCTCTGATATAAAGCTAAATTTTATCCTTGGAGTAATAAAAGAACCAATATGGTCTTCTGAACAAAGAAGTAGCTGAAGAATTGGGATTCTATTTTTGGCCTCACCAGTGACTTGCTCAGTGACCTTGGACATATCACTTAAATGGCTTTGTGCCTTAAGGTTCCCAGCTGTAATATAGAGATTATAATGCCTGTCCCTACTTCATGGGACCATAGAACTATTTCAGTTGAGTTTGTTTAAAACACCAAAGGCTTTTGAAACTATCCGAAATAACAGTTAAATTCAAACAAAGTTGTATTTTATTAATTTCTTTTTACTGTTTGATTTGGTTTTCTTGTAGTCTTATATAATCCTTTTCCTACTAAAATAAATCACTGGGATAAAATTAATAGGTGGAGATTTTCATTGGATATTAAGGACCAATTTTAACAGTGAAGGGAAATTAAGAATACACTTCTGAGATCAACTGATATAATTTCTACTCCTTGGCATATTTAACTCATGATTCAAAAGAGAATTGTATTATGATCATGTAACTTAGAACTTCTCAATAAATCTATAATTGGCAATTTTCTTCTTATTTCAAGCCTCTTCGCAATTTCTCCCCATGATTTCTTTCAATCAAGATTTTCTCATAATGTCCTTATAAATGCACTGATAATCCATCTTCATCTCTCCAAATCCAGAAGACCTATTAAAGCCCCACTCAAATGCCATGTCCTTCTAGCTTCCTTCCCTCTGCATAACACTATTTGTCATCTAATAAGGAGTCCTGAATAGTAGGAGGACTTTATAAAAGAGACAATTTGTTATTGATGTTCCTGCTGCTTTGTAATTTCTTACAATTATAAATGCATTTTATAAATATATATATATATAATTATTATTTATTCAGAATTATTTTGTAAAAGAACTTTGAAAAGCTCTTGAACTCCAAACTAGAACTCCCTACTCCAACCACAGACATATCTTATTTGCTCTGCTCTCACAACACTTCTTAGAGTCTTAGACTTTTGCACTATATTACAAAACCTTAGAATCAAAGTATACTCAACATTTCTCTCCTACAAGTGGAATAGTCTCAAACTAATCATCCTTCCTCCTGTCATATCCCTCAATCTATTTGGTGCCATACTTTTTTTTTGTTAGTCTTTTTTTTCTTAATATATTTATGCTTTTTGTTGTTGATTTAACTTCTTAAAATGGTGTCCAATGTAATGCTGAAGTGCTGTCTAGTGTTCCTAAGTGCAAAAGCCTACAATGTGTCTTACAAAGAAAATACATGTGTGAGATAAGCTACAAGAGTTATGGTGCTATTTGCCATTAGTTCGAAACTAATTTATCAACAATATATATTAAAGAAGGTGTCTTTAAACAGAAACACATAAAACAAGGTTATCAGTTAATAAAGATGATGTGATCAGTTCTCAGGAATATTACCTTGCATTTTCCCTAGGAGCAGTGGTTCTGTATTTGCTATTTCAGCGTGCGTGGTGACTTTCTAGAACATAACTGTCCACCAATAATAAGAAATGACTGTCCCTATTTTATTTACATACAAACACTGCCTTCAGCCATATTTTTAAAATCTCCTTTTCAGTTCCACAGTAGTGCCTGTCTTGTGCACATTTCCGGCTTTCTGGTCATTACAATTATAGACAAAAATTTGGCCAATTTTAAAGCTTTAAAGTTTCATATTTACTTTAATCCTCACCTCCTTCTTTCCCACAAAACTAGCCAGAAAAAACTAGCTATCCCAGGGGTGAAGCTGAGACACACCTCTTTTACTTTTCCTCTTCTTGCCCCTCCGTGCCAAGATGGAGTAGGACATATGGTTACTCATAGGCATTTGCTATAGTTTTCTCTTCTTTATCCCTGCTCCTCTTGTTAAAACTAACTGGCCATTGATGGTCTCTCTGTGGCAGGCATCCAAATGCTGGCTCTCTTTTCGTACTCAATCTTGCACTCTGCACTCTGCATGTGATTATATCAATGTACTTCAAAATAAACAATAGCCATCATGTCTTTCTTTCTTTAATCATGCCATTCTTTATATCTAGTGTATGTGATATTCTATTATTTCTTCTTTTAATAGCTATAATGGTAATAATTAATGTTATTGTCAGATTTTTGCTTTTCCTCTTTCTGGGAAAATGATAGCATTATTCTTTGCCACACCAGGTATTTTTTGAAGGTGGGTTTTTTTTTAGAGTAGAAACCTCTAAGAAGCAGGCATAATTTGCCATGTCCCCTTTCACTGGCACAGCAACCTATGTCTTTGCAGACAGTAGAGTCCTCACCAAACTACATTCTTGAGGGAATATAATGTGGAGACAAATCCCTAATCCATAATATCAAAAGTAAGTAGAGTGCTGCCTTAAAAAATAAAGAATGTGGTATTGGCTTATAAATTCAGCAAATTGTAAAAGACAACTTTTATCAGAAGTTAAAGATTGCATTGGTGAAATATTTGATAAAATTGTTGTTTGGAATAATTTATAAGGAAGATTGAATAACTAAGAAATGTTTAGATCTAAAGATTGGAATTAGTAATGTGTTTCAGTTTGGGGTGATTTCTTTAAGAAATATATTTTTTTTAAAAAAGGGAAGCTCAGAAAATAAGCGGCTAGTTTGCAAGTATGAATAAAAGTCAAAAAAGAAAGCACCTGAGTGGCTTAGTCAGTTAAGTGTCTGTCTTCGGCTCAGGTCATGATTCCAGGGTACTGGGAGCAAGCCCTACATCAGGCTTCCAGCTCAGCGGGGAGCCTTCTTCTCCCTCTTCCCCTACTGCTCCCCCTGCTTGTGCTCTCTCACTCTCAATCAAATAAATAAATAAAATCTTTTTAAAAAAAGAAAGTTAAAAAAGAGATTTCAGAAACTAAAGGATTTTAAATGTTGAAAATTTACTGAATTAAGACCTCAGTATGAAGAGATAATATTGAAAAAAATAATTTGATTCACAAAGGCAGATCAATGCTCAGCCTTGATAATTTCAGTCTACCAATGTGATGATGTGATATAACTGAATGTGAAATTGGTAAAAGATGCACACAGGTGACTCCTCTAACTCAATAAGATCTGGCTCTAGCATCCCTCTGTCTCTCATCTTCTGGTAAGCTATCTTTGGCTTGTTCTCACAATGATAGGATGAATCCCAGAAAATAGGCAAAAGTATTCAATACCACTTGAGGTCTAAATGCAGAACTGATAACACTGTTATTTCCCTTGTATTTTATTGCCTGGAGCACATCACAAGAATAGCCCAATTCATGAATGTGGAAAGAGACTCTAAATCATGATATGAGTTTCTACAAAGTCCCATTCAAAGGGACACACATTTGCTGAAGTTCTGATTAATGTTACTTCAGGCTACAAATAAGAAAGAGGATTAAAAAAGAAATATTAAATGGTAGTAGTCATGTTTTTTATTTTTATTGTAATGTTTCATTTATAACCATATATATTCACATATTCCATTTTTAACATAATACTTCAATTACAACAATATACATTCCATCTTAGCTGTGAGAGATAAAGAAATTTACGAAATTTCATTTCACTCACTAATCATCTGCCAGCCATTAAAATTAGTTTTGTAACTATTGTTACATTTTTAGTTTTTTTTTTTAAGATTTTATTTATTTATTTGAGAGAGAGAGAGAGAGAGCATGCACAAGCAAGGGAAGAAGCAGAGGCAGAAAGAGAGAGAGAAGCAGGCTCCCTGCTGATCTGGGAACCTGACACGGGGCTTGATCCCAGGACCTGGAGATCATGACCTGACCCAAAGGGAGATGCCCAAACGTCCAAGCCACCCAGGTGCCACACATTTTTAGTTTTAAAGTTTGTCTTTAGGCAGATTTGCTTTGGTAATAAACAACCCCCAAACTTCAGTGACATAGAAGATTAGCAATTTTAAGTACATTTACTTTTAGTCAACAGCTGTATCTGTGCTCCATGTGTTTTTCCATTTTGGACTATGATTAAAGGAACACTCTCTGCTTGGGACATCTCTGCTATTGGCAAAAGGAAAAAGCAAAATAGCTGATAGAAACTAGTTATCTTTCATATTCAAGTGTGTTATAAGCCATATTTGCTCATGTTCAAATTGCCAACTTATCACTTAAAATTATTACAGTGACAATAATACAATAAAAAAGTGAAATTACTTCCATACCATATACCAAAATATTATGGTGAACATATATATAGGGTAGCCACAGTAAGTAATTATTTCAGGGAAGGGTAAGAGTAAGAGGCTTATAGCAGACAATGGCTCATAGAAATCCTGAAATACTTCTGGAAAACATAAGGGGGAGACTTAACATTGGGGTAGGAAGTCTTGATTAGACTATTTTTCTCCTCAGAAATAGCTTTTAGATCTTTTCCTTTTTATCCTTGGCTCCACTCTCTAGAAAATCCTTCTTTTTGCTCAATAGCCCTAGACACATCTTAAAAGGGTAACAAAAAGCAAGGACTCCCAAGTTTATTACATCCACCTAAACCTAAAACGCTTCATATACTTTTTTTCAGTGTTCCAAGATTCATTGTTTATGTATCACACCTAGTGCTCCATGCAATATCACCCATCCTTCTTCATATACTTTTTAAACACCATAACACTATATAACCTCACATTACCTAAACCTTCACTATCTCTAGGAAATAAAGATTCCATTAATTTACTGTTCTAATTTGTGAAATAAATGTATTCCAATAGATCTACAACCGAAGCTTCAGCTTCAGCTGCAACCTTATGTACATGGAGAATAAAAGAGTTTTATTAGTTTCCTAGGGCCTGCTGTGACAAACTACTTCAAATTGGGTGGCATAAAACGACATAAATTTATTTTCTCATAATTGAAAAGATCAGAAGTTCAAATTAAAGTACTGACAAAATTGGTTTCTACTGGAGATTCTGAGAGATAATCCATTCTATGCTTTTCTCCTAGTTTCTGGTAGTTGTTAGCCATTCTTGAAATCACTCGACTTATAGATAGATCACCCCATTCTCTGCCTTTTTCTCTATATGGTGCTCTCCTTGTAGGTCAATGTCTAAATCTCCTTCTTCTTATAAAGACAGCAGTCTTAGTGGATTTAAGGCTCACCTAATCCACTCTGTTTTCATCTTAACTTGATTATATCTACAAAGACATTATATTCAGATAAGATTACTTAAGTGTGTTCTGAGTGGATATGTATATATACATATCAAAGTAATATCAAAATCAAAGTAATAACAAGGTGGTGTGGAGTTTATAACATATGAGGAAATAAATGTATAACAACAATAGCAGAATGACCACAGGGGAGAAATGGAAGTATATTATTATATGGTTCTCACATTTTACATGAACTATTTTAATATCATTTGAAGTGTTGAAAAGTTAAAGGTATATATTATATATATAACTTTATATATATAAGGTATATATTATCAACCTGAAATCACTAAAATAACCAAATAAGTATTTATAGTTAATTAGTGAAAAAATGTGATATACAAATTCATAAAAATACTCAATTAATATTACTTATAGCAGAAGGGGAAAAGAGGACAACAAAGAACACATGTAAAAA
This sequence comes from Nasua narica, assembly GCA_028533885.1. Taxonomy (NCBI): domain Eukaryota; kingdom Metazoa; phylum Chordata; class Mammalia; order Carnivora; family Procyonidae; genus Nasua; species Nasua narica. The sequence continues at coordinate 162,528,575 of CM052799.1, read as the reverse complement.
TAGAAGCAAATAGTAAGATAATAGACTTAAATCTTGAATGGTTAAACATATACTACTATATGATCCAACTAAAATCTTTCTACCTGAAAGAAAAAAAAAAAGCAAATACCCATACAAAGATTTATACACAAATTTTTAATTTTTTTTGAAGATTTTATTTGTTTATTTCACAGAGAGAGACACAACGATAGAGGGAACAGAAGCAAGGAGAGCAGCAGAGGGAGAGGGAGAAGCAGGCTTCCCGGAAGAGCAGGGAGCCTGATGTGGGACTCGATCCCAGGACTCGATCCCAGGATCCCTGGGATCATGACCTGAGCCGAAGGCAGACGCTTAACGACTGAGCCACTCGGGCGCCCCTTATACACAAATTTTTATAGCAGTTTATTTACAACATCCTCAAACTGAGAACAATCAAAATATGAATGAATGGATGAATGGGTGAACAAATTATACTGTATCTTTACAATGGAGTACTACTCAGTTAAAGAAGGAGGGGGAAAGGAAAGAAAAAGGGAAGGATGGGAGGACAAAGGAGGAGAAAAGAATTATTGATACATGCAACAACCTGGATATACCTCAAAGTAATTATGCTATATGAAATAAGACGCACTAAAAGAGTATATACTATATGACCTAAGTTAAAGAAAATTATAGAAAATTCAACTAATCAAAGATGACAGAAATAAGATAAGTTATTTCCTGGGAAAATTAGGGGTGGCTTGGTTGGAGAGTGATTACCAAGGGAAGACAGAATTTTTGTAGGTTATGGAGATGGGTTCAATATCCTGATTGTATACATTGTTTCACAGGTGTATACATTGTCACAGCTTATCAAATCCTACACTATAAATACTTAGACTTTATTGTAGTTAATGACATCTCAAAAAGTAAAACTAGTATAAAAACTAATACAAATAGAGATATTAGCAATCTCATTTAAACAATAAATATAAATAATAAAAATTACCTTTTAATATAAGAATAGTTTAGTTATACTTTTTCTAATTAGAATTCCTATATGAAAAATTCTGGATGAACTGAGTGTTAAAAGACACTGTGGTAAGGAGTGAGGTCAGTCTGTACCCATTGTGTAGATGGCTTTCTGTTAGATAATTTGAAGAGTTATGGAAGCAACAAATACAATCCATGTTCACCAAAAGTGCATCACATATTGTAGAAGACACATGCCATTATACATATACTAATTGATCATGGAGAAACTATAAGAAACTTAAACATATTAACTCAATCATACTTTTGGAACAAAACTTTGATATATAGAAACAATATTTCATTTATTTTATAAGTAGTCAAATTTAGGAGCACCTGGGTAGCTCAGTTGGTTAGGCATCCCACTCTTAATCTCAGCTCAGGTATTGATCTCAGGGTTGTGAGATGCTGCATTGGGCTCCATGCTGGGTGTGGAGCCTACTTAAAAAGAAATAACGTAAAACAAAAATAGATAAAAAATAATAAATAAATTTATTAATTAAATATATTATATTAATGGGTATGTTACAAACCGTATGAGATTATTGACTCTAGGAAACAAACTGAGGGTTGTAGAAAGGGAGGTGCATGGGGGGACAGGGTACCTGGGTGATGGACATTAATGAAGGCACATGATATGAGCATGAGCACTGGGTGAAATACTCAATTAATGAATCATTGAATATTATATCAAAAACTAATGATGTACTATACCTTAACTGAATTTAAATTAAAAAAACTACCTCTCAGAATATATAGTTTGGAAAGATAAGAAAGTGCTTCTCAAATCTAGGAATTACCTCCTTGTTGAATGTCCAAAAGTTATTAGAATTAATAAATATATTTATCTCCATCACTCTTTGTTCATACCTGCATAAATCCCTATATTGCAGATACTTATCTAGTCTTAATCTATATCTATACCTGTGTATAACCAAGTGTACTGAAAATCTGAGACAAAAGAATAGCTTAAAATGGATGAGCATATTTTAGTCTATATGAAATTTACTATTATTTGAAACAATAGGTATTATTTGATGTTAGTTATGTGTGGGGGGAGGGTGCAGGTAAAGGAAACATGAATTGTATCCTTGACTCAAACCCTGATTCTATATAGACTTGTATTTTTCATTATAAATGTTCATTTTTTAAACATGTTAAGTTTATTTTTACCTGAGAAATTGAGCAATCACAGAGGCACTAAGATGGTAGTGATCACATTCTAAATAGAGTGTGGATATAAAATATTTTCCTTATGCTGCTAGTTTGTACAGCTCATTTCCATGCCCTGTTACTCACTAATTCTATTATAGTTAAATTGGAATCTTGCTGGTGACAATCGCACTACATGAAATGTTTCTTACTAATTATGATATTAGAAGAAGATATGTTGTGAAAACTGTTAGCTTGATTAGTTAAAACTTGTAAAATGTGGGTTCTTATTGCATTTAGCTACATATTTTTAAAAAAAAATAGTGTTCTTTGGCATTGGATAGAAATTTAGATTTTATTTTCTAATCAAAACAGATTAAGTACTACCTGAAATATATAAATTATCTTTCTGAATATTCCATCCCAGCATCTTATCCTTTTTTTTTTTTTTTGCCCTCGGACGGGAGAATACCTTCTTTATAAATATGAAGATAGTTTTAAAATGGTCCCTGCTTTCAGATGATTGAAAGCAAACATTTTTTCTGACTTCCAGCTTGCAATTTGACTTTTTACTGGAGAAACATTATTCAGGCTTTCAGTAGAGGACTGACTACTAGTGGACTTAGAAAATATCTTTCCAAGTGTGCAAAACAAGACTAGCTCTTTATTCTTCTAAATGATTTTCAAACATTAGAGGTCAAACAACAAATTGCAATGCAGAGTGGTCTTTTAGTCATCATTAATTTTCTGGTATTTCTAGAGAATTTCTCCTTCTTTTGTTTACTTCATTTAGTGGTCCTCCATGGATTATGCCTTACTAATATTACTGTATTTCCCATCTATATACAGTACCATGATAATAAGCAAACAAACAGATAAACTAGAAAAAAGTGGGTAAAACATAGGTATTTGGGAGGGAGCACATATTTTTTGATCTATTACATGAGCAATCAAGTTTATAGTTGGTATATATTTGACAAAGAGAACTGGCTTTTAAGAACATTGTTACCATTTCTGGTCACAACATGTTCTAGTTGTGTTATCCCAGGAATGCTCCTGAAGGAAGGATTTAAGTGCAAATTGTTTATTTGGGAAGTTACTTCAGGAAGCATTAATTGTGGAGAGAGAAAATGAGATAGGTAAGGGAAGGAAGTAAATAGAGCATACAGATATGAGCAGGTCATTGCTATAGGCAACTGAAACTCAATTCTAGTGGTAACTTCTGGAATGCAGTATACAATAGAAATTAGGAAATTACAGCCCTCAGGCCAAATCTGCCACATTGCCTGTTTTTGTACCCATTGCAGTCAGATGCACCACTCCAGTAGTCTAGCACTGTGAACGACAGGGACCAAGTCTAGATGCCCTCCCTGTTCCCAGCACCTGTCACCCAGGCCAATGGCTGCAACAGGGCCTATGCCAGTTGCCACCTTTGCATTGGGCACTTCCGCCTGTTGGCAACTTCTGGGAACCTAGCATTGGAATCTTGGCCTGAGTATCAGGAACTCAGAATGTTACCTCATCTCTGTCCAGCTGCCCAAATTGAGTTTGAAAAATTCTTTAGAAGAGAGAAGGGAATGCAGGATTTCCTTGGGTAGAGAATGAAACTGATGTGGAGATAGCCAACATTTTCTACTACTAGGTAACCCTCTGAGCTCTTCTTCTGGAGAAATTTTCTTTTTTTTTTAAATTTATTTATTTATTAACATATAATGTATTATTTGCCCCAGGGTACATGTCTGTGAATCACCAGGCTTACACATTTCACAGCATTTGCCATAGCACATACCCTCCCCAATGTCCATAACCCTACCCTCTCTACCTCCCAGCCACCTTTAGTTTGTTTCGTGAGTTTAGGAGTTTCTTATGGTTTGTCTTCTGGAGAAATTTTCTATTTGAACCAAAACAGGCCCACCACCTGGGATTACCAGGTGTAATCAGAAAAAATGTTTTCTGATTCCTGGTGTAAAATAATGCTTCTCAAATTTTAGCAGATAATAAGTACTGCCTAAAGATCTAGTTAAAGCAGACTCCTGGGTGGCTCTGTTAGTTAAGTGTCTGCCTTTGGCTCAGGTCATGATCCCAGGACCCTGGGATTGAGTGTCACATTGTGCTCCTGGCTCAACAAGGAGCCTGCTTTTCCCTCAGCCTGCCACTCCCCCTGCTGCATGTATGGTCTCTCTCTCTCTCTCTCTCTCAATCTCTCTCTGACTCTTAAAAAAAAAAATCTTAAAGCAGATTCTGAAGCTTGTTCCCAGAAATTCTGACGTAGTAGATCTTGTTTGGTCCCCTACAATTTCTCAACAGCCCCCTAGCTGCTGCTGATGCTGCTGATATATAGACCTGGGGTAACTCTGAGTTAAAGAGATACATGTGTTTTCCCACCATGGGATAAAGAAAATGCCATAATTATTTTATTATATTGTCTGTCAATGGATAAAGGCTTCTCCCTGGGCATCTTGCCTAGCTTTTTTAGTTTGTTTTTCAGCTAAATACTAGTGGGGAAAGTCATCAGGTGAAGAGTTGAAAGAGCTTGTAGTAGCAAGACTTCTGAATGCCTTGAATGGAGAGTGCCAAGGTGATATGGAATGGGACACCTAGAGCATCTGCCATACATCTTACAACTATCTTTTATCACTTGTTATATTATATGCAAGTGATATAGAATAGAAGATTTTTCTCTATCTGAAGTATGCCATTTTACCAAATAATTTTTGTTAATCCATACATTTTGGGATGACAAAGTCTATTGTCCTATTTCATAACTTTATTATCTGGTCTTCATACCACCAATGTAGTTTTTCTGAAACAGTTCTGTTGAACTTAATAGTTCTTCTCCCAGATGATTTGAAAGACCAATGTTTTGGGGGTTGTTTTTTAAAAATATCTTTTATATGTTGGTGGTCTGATACTATAACTCTATACTGACTGAATTTCTTTTCCTTTTCTTTTTTTTTAAGATTTTATTTATTTATTTGGCAGAGAGAGACACAGGGAGAGAGGGAACACAAACAAGGGGGAGTGGGAGAGAGAGAAGCAGGCTTCCCGTTGAGCAGGAAGCTGATGTGGGGCTTGATCCTGGGATCCTGGGATCATGACCTGAGCTAGAGGCAGATGGTTAATGACTGAGCCACCCAGGGGCCCTTGAATTATTTTTCCAATAGCTTTCTTTAATTAATTTCCTATTTTAAATGTATTATTATTGAAAAACACCATTACTTTCTCTCTCCCTCACTCTTTCTCTATTTAAAGTCTAAACTGTATTTTGAAAATGAGAGAATATCTTTAAATGATTCTTAACATTAGACAGCTATGATGTTCCCAAAGGGGAAAAAGAGCTTATGTCAATAAACAAAAACAAAAAGGAAGTACAGACATTGGGCATTAGAGAACATGATGGACAGGGATTGAACCTTGCAGCTGCATGAGCAGGATAAACAATAACAAGCTTTAGTGATAGCAGAACTAAACAACAGGATCCACTAAAGAAAAATAAAATCTGAACATTGTATGTCAGCAATACACAAAGCCTCAGAACAGATTATCCAAGATGTAACAAAGTTGAAATTAGCATTAATATCTCCAGAGTTTACAAACAACATCATAAAACTAAGATAAGGCATTTTGCTATGCATATAAACAAGCAATGCTAAAACACTCTTTTCTTAATTTGGAAATTGAGATTTAGTTTAAAAGCTATATGGATTAAATAAAGACAGAATTCTTTATTCTAATATCCCACATAGAAAATCATGCTATACATATTGCATGTAAAATGAGAAAGGAATTGGTTTGTGAAAAAGTAAGAACTAAATCTGAAACTGTCTATAAAATTAAAAAAGAACAGTTTTTATCAGTAGGATAGTTATAATTATATATTCATGTGATAAATGTGTTTAATCTGATGTATGTTTGGGATTTTTTAAAAATTCTATTCCAATAGAAATAAAGCCTTTTTGGTTTACAAATTTCAACTTTAAAGATCACATTCAGTTTTGAGAATACTAAGGTATAGCATTATTAACAGTATAATATCAGGTTATTAACAGTATGATATCAGTACATTCATTATCTGATCATTGATTTTAAGCTTATAAATGTAGTTACTAAAAGCTAATTAATATCCATAAAATCAGTTTTGTTTTGTTTTCCCATTTTGTCAAATTTCAAATTATAAATCTGTTGTATCAAAGTCAAGGGAAAATAAGCAACATCTAGCATAGATGATGGAAAATACTCATATTCTCCAAATATGCTAGAAACATTTTCTTGTTAGAAAAAATATATATGTATGCTTATTTATGTGATTCTTATGGATGATAAAAAAGGCTTCAAAATACAATTCTGTTGTCCCATAAAATAGATTTAGCTTATGACTAATACACCTCCACTAGTATTAAACACTTGATTAACCTAAATACTGAATATTGACAATATATTCTTAAAAAGTAATTTATTGAAGTATAACTGTAACAGGTTGAATACTGTATCTACAAAATTTATATAGACCCAGAACATCAGAATATGACCTTATTTGGAAATAGGGTCTTTGCTAATGTACTTAAGATAAGGATCAAAATGAATTTGTACTGGAATTAAGGTGAGCACTAAGTCCAATGACTTTTTTTATAAGACAAGAAAAGACACAGAACATAGAGAAGAAGGCCATGTGAAAATAGAGCCAAAGATTGGAGTAATGGATCTACAAATAGAAATTCCAAATATTGCTGACAGCTGCCCAAAGCCAGGTGAGTGGCATGGAACATGTTCTCCTATAGAACTTCCAAAAGGAACCAGTCCTGCCAACATCATGATTTTGGAATTGCAACTTTCTGAACTATAAAAGAATAAATTTCTGTTATTTTAAGCTTCCCAATTTCTGGTTGTTGTAGCAGACCTAGGAAACTGATGCATAAGTAATGAGAGTGGAGAGGCCCTAACTTTTGCAATTTGATGAGTTTTTAAATAACAAGCACCGGAAGGAAGCATCAGGATATTATCAGAACTTCCAGTTATACCACCTTGTAATGTTAACTACTGCTATCTTGGTTTTATTAGTTTGTCTAATAAATTAATATTGTCTTATTTGAAATCTGATATTATGTGTGTGGGATTGATTTTTGCGTGTCTAGCTTCTTTTATTCAGCATTACGTTTGCAAGATTTATCCATGTTGTATCTAGAAACACTTTGTTCTTTCTTACTGTTGTTTAGGATTATCAATATTTATCATATGATAATATCAGTATTTATCATTCTATAGATGATGAGTATTTGGATTGTTTCCAATTTTTTGGCCAAGTATAGTGCTGCCAAATATGCCCTTTATTGGCACACCTATGTGCACATTTATGTTTGGTGTACTTAAGTACATATATGTATAAAAATCTTCATAGGGTAATGTATGTTCACCTTGTAAACTGATTTTCCCAAAGTGATTGAAGTGAATTACGTTCTCATTGATAGTAATATACAATAGTAATATGCATGTTTCAGTTGTTTCTGTCTTCACCAATACCTGATATTGTTTGCATTTTTTCATCATTAAGCATTCTAGAGGAACAGTGACATCTAATTGTGATTTTAATTTTTATTTCCATGATTACTAATGAAGCTGAGCACTTTATGATAAACTTATTGACAATAAGGTTTACTGCTTTTATGAAGTGCCTGTTCAAGGAATTTGTTTTGTTTTTTTTTCTTTGGGATGTTATTTATCTTACTGAATTAAAAAAATTCTTCATATGTTCTATATGGGAATACTTTGTCAGATAAATATATTGTAAAAATCTTTTCCCGCTCTGGCTCGAATTTCACTCTCACTTTGGTGCCGTTTAATGAACAGATATTCTAATCTTAATGGAGTCAAATTATCAATATTTTTCTTGTGTTTAATTCCTGATGGTCTTTGATTAAAAGAATCTTTGCCTACTCTTATGTCATGTATATTCTCATATTTACATCTAGAGTTGTACTGTTTACCTTTGACATGTAAATACACGATCCATCAGTAATTAATTTTTGTGTATAATGGCAGATAAAAATTCATTTAAAAATAGGGCTATTCATTTAATCCAACACCATTTTGAAAAATTCCTCGCCTCTTTTTTTGCATTCAAAAATAATCATTGTCATAAATCAAATGGCTATGTAAGTGTGTTTCTAAAATTGTCCTCTCCGTGCACCAATATCACATGGTCTTAAATTCTATCACTTGATAATAAGGTTTTATAGTTTATGCCTCCATTTTATTGTTCTTCCCTCAAATTCCCTTGACTAAACTATCCTATTTGATTTTCTATATAAAATTGAGAATTGGCCTGTCAGTTCCCCTGGGGGGATAAAAATCAAAGAAAGAAAAAGAAAGGGAAGGGAAGGGGGAAGGGGAAAAGGAAAGGTGTATCTGTTACTTTGAGAAACTCAGTTTACAAAGGTGAACGAACATACATTACCCTATGAAGATTTTTATACATATGGGAAGGGAAGGGAAGAGGAAGAAAGTTGAAAGGGAAGGGAAAGGGAAGGGTAAAGGAAGGGAGGGGAAGGGAAGGGAAAGGGAAAGGGTAGGAGAAAGGGAAAAGGGGAAGGGAAAGGAAAAGGGAAAAGAAGGGAAGGGAAAGAGAGAGAAAGAAAGAAAAAATGAACTTGTCATATTTGAACAAGAATTGCACTGGGTTAACAGATAAATATGAAGAGTATCGGTATCTTTTGAAAATTGAATCTTCCAGTATAAATTTAACATATCCTTCCATTTATTTAGATCTTCTTTAATGTTTCATGGTAATATTGTATATATTTTCCAATATATAGAATTCTTGTGTGTTGTTCATTAGATTGTATCATAAATGATAATCCTGCTTTGAGAATTGTATCTTTTCATTTTTTTAAAAAAATTCTTTGTGTTCCCTAGTATATACAAATCTGATTAAATATTTAAACAGACTTTGAATATATCAATATTTTAAAATTTGCTTTTAAAATCTGATAATTAGCATGTAGATTTAATTGGATTTCCTGGGATTTTCCTATGTCATCTGAAAATAGAGGCAATTATATTTTAATTCACTCTTTCTTTTTCTTGTTGTTTTGCCCAAAATATAGAATAAATAGAAGCAATAATTGTAGATACCTTTGTCTCATTGCCAGTTTCAAAGGAAAATTTGCAATATTTCATCATATAATATCACATTTGCTATATAATTACTTAGAATACTCTTTATCAGAATAAAAAGTTTCTGTTAGATAATTTTACTTATTAGATAAGTATTTCTTTTTTTTTTAAAGATTTTATTTATTTACTAGAGAGAGAGACTGAGAATGAGTGGGGAGAAGGTCAGAGGGGAGAAGGTCAGAGGGAGAAGCAGACTTCCCACAGAGCCGGGAGTCTGATATGGGACTTGATCCTGGGACTCCGGGATCATAACCTGAGCCGAAAGCAGTCGCTTAACCAACTGAGCCACCCAGGCGCCCTAGATAAGTATTTCTATTATAAAATTATGAAATACTTTTCTGCATTTGTGAGATGATTTATGATTTTTCTGTTTATTAATGTGGTAAATAACTATTCAAATATTTTCAAATATTATACCACTCTTGCATCATTAGGATAAAGGCAGTTCAGGCACTATATTTTACTCTCTTTAAATATCTTTGGATTCCACTTGTTAGTTTCCTATTTAGGTTTTTGTTTCATTTATGATTATGATAGAAGTTTTTACATAGTTTTATTCTAATCTTACTGGGTTCTAGTAGCAAAATTACGCTGGCTTTATAGCATAACTTTGGAAGAAAACACTTTTGAATAATAGCTATAATTTTTTCAAACATCACAGTAATTGAGACAAAAGGAAATCATTTCCTTTTATACCATGACCTATTTAATCATTCCATTTTCATTTTACATATGTCATTCTGGCAAGTGAAGAAGGACCAAATAAAAACAAAATATCTTATTGTTGCATAAAGAAAGTTTTTATTACTCATTTTTTTCAGTATAATGTTCATTTAAATTAAGGCTCATTAAGACCACTGTAATGAATAACTAAATTTTATATATATTTTATAATATCTTTATCTCATTCGAAGGTAAGAAAAATTAGTAGCAACAAATTATAGTTCCTTACCTCCCATTAGATTATTAATCTCATAAAAATTTATGACTTATTATTCATTACTTATTCATTTATCTGTTTACCTTTTTTATTCATCCAGTCATTCATTCATATTTGTGGTGCCAGGATATATTGAAAACTTGAAATTTTCAATAGACTTCTTGTTGACTTATCAATTACATAAAGTATGTAAACATATAATCGGTTTTTTTGGGTTTTTTTTTTGTTTTTTCCCCAATACTTTTATTTTATTTTTTCAGTGTTACAAGATTCATTGTTCACGTACCACACTCAGTGCACCATGCAATACGTGCCCTCCTCAATATAATCTGACATATCTGAGATACCAACAAAATAAATCGTGATCTATTTTAAAATCAAACCATACATGAAAGGAATAATTCAAAATCAGTAAAGGATTTCAGAGAAGTATGTCATATCTAAGACATCAGAAGAGTGTCAAGTGGTACAAAATAACTATAGCTCTAATAAAATTTAAAATAAGCAACGATAATTTTAAAAGTGCTATCTGTTGCCTTAAAAAGCACTATTTTCTTATGAATATTATTTATTGGTGATTTTGCTATTACCTGAAGCTTACTTATTATTATTATTATTATTATTATTATCATTTATTTTTAAAGATTTGTTTATTTATTTGACAGATAGAGCACAAGTACAAGCACAAGCAGGGGAGTATCAGGCAGAGGGAGAGGAAGAAGCAGGATGCCCATCGAGCAGGGAGCCTGATGGGGGACTCAATCCTAGGATCATGACCCAAGCCAAAAACTTCTAACCAGACTTCTAACCAACTAAACTACCCAGGCGCCTCCTTCTTTTTCATTTAAACTCATTAGAGAAATTAAATATGCAATCAGATATTAGAGGATAGTCTTTGATATAATAAATGATGGTCCTTATGAGACTTAACTACAAAAGTCTAGAGAAAACTCACATTGGAAAATGAAGTTCTCTGAGATTTATGCTCCACACTCTCATCTTCCATATTTAAAGATATTTTCCATTTGTACAAGTGTGGCTCTGAGAAACAAAACTGTGGCTTATGTTTCTTTCTGCCCATTCTTTTCAAAACCTGTCACCATCCTGGGCTCTGCTTTTCAACTTAATGGGTAACTTGATGCTTGTTTGAAAAGATCTATCCCATCTCTGATTTCTGCAGTCCCATCTGATCGGTCCTAACTTTGCAAGCAGTCAAAATATCTGCTACAGTTCCTCAGGTTCTTATTTGCTGAGGTTTTTGTGCAATTGCTTTTGATGCCTTCAGCTACCTGCAGAAGTATTTACATCCTTCAAGACCCTTGCCCTTTATCACCCTTAAGCCTTGTCTCCAAGGATGAATCTATTGTGATTTTCACTCACCTTCCTCCTTTTTATCTAAATCTAATTTGTTTCCCATGACCCAGATTAGGTCCAATCTACCTAATTGTAGCTTTTGTTTGATTGCTATAGCTGACCCTGACCTTTTCTTTCTTTTTCTTCTATTTTCCATGTAATTCAATTTCACAGTTTATCTCACAAATATTCTAGAATTATTTCATATGTTTTCTTCTATCATTATAGATACATTATTGGCCTCTTGAAGGCAAGGATCATGCTCTATATTATTATTATTATTCATGTATTCATAACAGTAACTCACACTGAGCTGAGAACACATAATGTGTGCACAAAAAAATGAAAAACAAAGTTGATTTACTATTTGCTTCTGTATCAACCATTAAAACCCTTTAAACACAATTTTGCAATACTTTTTAACACAAAGTGCTGTATAAATTCATTATCCTAAGCTTTTAATATGCTAGACCCATGCTGGAGTCATCCTCTTCTCTGTTTGTTTTGTTTTGTTTTGTTTTGTTTTGTTTTTGTATATCCCACAGGCTAGGGGTGATAACATCACATTTTAGACCAAAGTCTCAAATAATTCTAACATCTTAATACTTATCATTCTCAGGGTGCTGTGTGCAATGTGATATCTAAACAGTACCTCATGGACAGCTCATAAAAGTAACTAGTAACTCTTCTGAAGGTACTTTTGTTTACCTAGGTATAATTTTCTTGGTTAAAATGAGCTCCACGTTCAGTGCTATGAAATTAGGAGATAGTCTACCAGCTACTCTCACACTTCTTCATTCACAATACCTTATATTTGACCAACAGTTTGGTGATGACCAGTTTTTTTCCTTCATGATATCCTGATCTATCATATGGCCTTTTCTCCTACATGCTACCCCACCCCCCCCAAAAAAAACCCTGAAGTCTTTACATATAAAGTCTTTTAACTTTGTTTCCTTTCCCAATAACAAGTTTATTATGTCTACCCTCAGTATGTTCCTTTTTCTTTTAGTCTAAGACTATTTTAGTGCCATCTTTATTTATTACGTGGCCAACTAGACTCTCCAAGATTTTATATCAACTGACCTTTCTCCTTTCAAAATCTACTGACAGGAAGTGAAGTGCCTCTTAGTTTTAGCATATATATAGATATGTTCAGGTTCTCTTTTGCAGTCTCTCCAAATATCCTCAATACAATATTCTTTTATTCTCTTCTTAAAACTCTCAAAAGTAGAGTATAATTCTCATTCCCCACACTATTTCCCATTTATTCCCCAACCCACTAAAATCAGGGCTTTTTAGAAGCATGGTATTTACATGGATGACATGGAGTTAAATCCTAGTGTCAACACTCTTCACTAAGAAAAGTTAAACTCACCTGCCCTCCATTGTCTAATGTTTAGAATGAGATGAAATAATAACAACTCCATAGTCTCATCTTGAGGATTAAGTGAGAGAATGCATGAGAAGCAATTGGTACAGTACTCAAAACACAGTAAATACTTAATTTCTTCCCATTATTGTTAATCCATCTGCAATTCTCATGAAAAGAATAAGGACTCAAAGAAATAAAATCACAAATGAGAGAGGAGAAATAACAACCAACACCACAGAAATACAAACAATTATGAGAGAATCTGATGAAAACTGTATGAAAATCTGATGAAAAACTGTATGCCAACAAATTGGACAACCTGGATGGTTGTCCAGAAAGAAATGGATAAATTCATAGAAACATGTAAATTACCAAAACTGAAACAGGAAGAAATAGGAAGCTTGAACAGACTGATAACGAGAAAAGAAATTGAATCAGCAATCACAAAAACCCCAACAAACAAAAGTCCAGAGTCTTCAAAGCAGATTCTACCAACCCCTATAGAAGAGTTAATACCTATTCTTCTCAAACTATTCCAAAAAATGGAAAAGGAAGGAAAACTTCCAAGTACATTCTATGAGACCAGCATTACCCTGATCCAAAATCAAATAAAGAAACCACTAAAAAAGAGAACTATATGCCAATATCCCTGATGAACATGGATGCAAAAATTCTCAACAAAATATTAGCAAACCAAATCTAATGATACATGAAAAAAAATAATTTATCACGATCAAGTGGGATTTATTCCTGGGTTGCAAGAGGTTCAATATTTGCAAATCAATCGTGTACTCCATGTTAATAAAAGAACCATATGATTATGTCAATACATGCAGAAAAGTCTTGACAAAGTACAACATCTGTTCATGATAAAAACTCTCAACAAAGTAGGTTTAGAAGGAATATGCCTTAATATAACAAAAGTTATATATGAAAAACCCAAGTTAATATCACCCTCAATGGGGAAAAACTGAGACCTTTTCCTCTACAGTCAGGAACAAGACAGGGATGTCTACTCTCACCTCTGTCATTTAACATAGTACGGGAAGTCCTAGCCACAGCAATGAGACAACGCAAAGAAATAAAAGGCACCCAAATCAGCAAGGAAGAAGTAACACTTTCACTATTTGCAGATGATATGATACTCAATATAGAAAATCCAAAAGACTCCACCAAAAAACTGCTAGAATTTGATACACAAATTCAAAAAAGTCACAGGATACAAAATCAATGTACAGAAATCTGTTGCATACACCAATAAAGAAACAGCAGAAAGAGAAATTAAGGAATTGATCCCATTTATAATTATACCAAAAACCATAAGATACCTAGGAATAAACCTAACCAAAGAGGTGAAAGACCTGTACTCTGAAAACTATAAAATACTGATGAAAGAAATTGGCGATGACACAAGAAATGGAAAGACATTCCATGCTCATGGATCAGGAGAACAAATATTATTAAAATGTATATATTACTCAAAGCTATCTATACATTTAACACAATCCTGACCAAAATACCACCACCATTTTTTACAGAGCTAGAACAAAAAATACAAAAATTTCTACAAAACCACAAAGATCCTGCATAGCCAAAGCAACTTTGAAAAAGCAAAGCAAAGCTGGAGGTATCACAATTCTGGACTTCAAGTTATGTTACAAAGCTGTCGTCATCAAAACTATATGCTACTGGCACAAAAATAGATACATAGATCAATAGAATAGAAAATCCAGAAATAAACCCACAACTATATGATCTATTAATTTTCGACAAAATAGGAAAGAATATCCAATGGGAAAAAGATAGTCTCTTCAACAAATGGTGTTGGGTAAACGTGGTTAGCAATATGCAAAAGAATAAAACTGGAGGGGTACCAGGGTAGCTCAGTTGCTTGGGCATCTGACTTTTGCTTTCAGCTTAGGTCATTATCTTAGAGTCATGAGATCAAGCCCCTCACTAGACTCCTCTTTCAGCAGGGAGTCGGTGGAGAGTCTTTCTCTCCCTTTTCCTCTCCCTCTTCCTGTCCCCACCAGCCTAAATAAATAAATAAATCTTAAAAAAAAAAAAAAAAAAAAGAATGAAACTGGATCAGTTTCTTACACCATACAAAAAGTGAACTCAAAATGGACTAAAGACCTAAATGTGAGACCCGAAACTATGAAAATCCTAGAGAAGAACACAGGCAGTAATCTGTTTGAGATGGACCATAGCAACTTTTTTTTAGCTATATCTCCTGCAGCAAGAGAAACAAATGCAAAAATAAACTATTGGGACTTCATTAAGATAAAAATCTTTTGCTCAGCAAAGGAAACAATTAACAAAGCTAAAAGGCATCCTACAGAATGTGAAAAGATATTTGCAAATGACTTATACAGGGTTAGAATCCAAAATATATAAAGAACTTATAAAACTCAACACAAAAAAATGAATAATCAATTAAAAAATGGGCAAAAGACATGAATAGACATTTCTCCAAAGAAGACACATGAAAAGATGTTCAACATCACTGATCATGAGGAAAATACAAATCAAAATCTCACCTCACACTTACCAGAATGGCAAAAATCAACAACACAAAAAACAACAGGTATTGGGGAGGCTATGGGGAAAAAAGAACCTTCGTGCACTATTGATGAGAATGCGAACTGGTACAGCCACTGTGGAAAACAGTATGAAGATTCCTCAAAAAGTTAAAAATACAGATATCCTATGACCCAACAATTGCACTGCTAGGTATTTACCCAAAGGATACAAAAATATTGATTTGAAGAGGCACATGTGCCCTAATGTTTATAGCACCATTATCAACAATAGATAATTATGGAAAGAGGCCAAATGTCCAGTGACTAATGAATGGATAAAGAAAAGGTGGTATATATACATATATATCCCAATTAGAATAAAACTATAACACTGATTTGGTGATATGTACATTGTTTGTGTGCACAGCAGATTACTTAGTAATAACTTTGAGTGAGTGAATGAATTAGTGAGTTTTATGTAAATGAATTCTTTAGTTAGTTCTTTGGCCAAAATATGCACTTTGGGGAAAAAAAAAGAAGTGTTCTTCAGTTTCTTTTTAACCTCAATTGGGTAGAATTATATTTAGAAGTGGGGAATTTGATAATCACATTTTAACAAAAGTAGACATCTTTTTTGTGTACTTATTTCTATCATACAAGATTGTAGAAACATCCATTTGCTACTCAGAATATCTTTATTTCCAAGCTCTTAGGCTATGTATACAATATGACTTAGGTTTTTTTCTTTTCCAGTTCAACTTGCAAGTGAATAGAAATGTTACTGTTAATAGATAAATTTTAAGCCTCTTTTAGGTAATGAGCATTATATGGTGAGTTTTAAGACTAAGAATTTTCTATTTAATCAGTGCTGAAATTAGTTTGTGTTCCAGGTGTCACATAGGATGAAATATGATCTATGAGGAGAATGACATAAATAGAGACATTCTTCTCCCCTAAATGAAAGAGTCTTATAAATAGCCGAGAAAAATTAGTGCATTTTCAGTATACTGGGATTCTTCTTGCTTACCACTCATATTTTAACTTTTCTTTCAGTAATGTAGTCAAATAACTTAGAGGAATAAATTTATGATATTCCCATCCATTGTAAAGTAGTCCGAAAGCTGAGTCACGATAGGCAGTTCTGAGACTAACTTCCTAAAGCAACAGCAGGGACAGGCAGAAACATTAGAGTAGCACAGCAGTAATGCCACACAAAGTATACCATGTGAGTAAAATATAATCAATCCTTCCAGCAACTGTTCAAATAGTAGAATGATTTAGTGTACCCTTCCAGCAACTATTTCATTTTGTCTTTATGTGTGGATTGTGTGCCATCTTAACAGGAACTTCCAGTGAACTCTTCTAAGATATTTGAAAGATATCTTACAAAGCAATGGGTGTTAGTGGTTGGCTGACCTTTGTTTCACAAACAGTTCACCAGGATAGTAGTTTCAAAAGCAATGCTATTGTTATTGTTAAGTGAGCAATCAAAATGTGTACATGTAGAATATAGTAGGCAATAACCTCTCCTGTCATAATTAGAGCAAGAGGAATGCATTTCCATTAAAAGAAAAAAAAAAGTAAAGCTAAAGGCAGGGAAAAATTTGTCCATCATGAAAGCAGCTGGCATACTAAAAACTGTAAAAGCTCCAGCTGGCACCTCACACTACCACCAACTAACCACCAACTAACTTTTCACATGGGAAAAGTGCTATATGGTTTTATGTGAGAAAACAACAAAATAGATATTTGTGAATAAATATTGGTTTGACAGGAAGTCAGACAAACTGCATTTTTTTACTCAAAGACATGTACTAAAGCACAAGGTGCCAAACATAATGTCTATTTAAAGAGAAGAAAATGGAGAGAAAATCTGCATCAGAGTGAAATTGAACCAGATGGTGTAAATTGGTCCTTTGTTAGTCTTAAAATTTTTAAATAAAAATATCCTAAATTGGAGTTAAAAATAAAAGAAGTCTTTTTTATCAGAAATAAAACTCTTCCAACATAACACCTACAACTTCTGGATTTTTTATTTTTGCTTTCATTTCCAATCCCCTCCAAAATGTATTTCTGACTCAACATACTCAACCCAAACAAAACTCATGTAAGGAAACTATTTTCAATATAGAAGTCTCAGAAATCTGATAAATATTTATTGGTTCCAGTATAAGCCCTTAGTAAATGCAGAGTTTATAATTACCATCCTCATGGAAGATGAAGGATTTTTTAAAATGGATTTTTTAAAAAATTTTTAAAATTTTTAAAATCCTTTAAAAATTATTGTAGAAGTAAGATACTGATTCTCCAGAAGGCCCTGTAAAAGTACAAAGGTTAACTCTTTGTTGTCCTTTAATAACCTAACATTTGTTTCTGTATCATAAATGCTAGCCATGTACTCAAAATACATGTATTTAGTTCCAAAGGAATGAGACACCATAAAGGTAATTTTGGATGTGTTCATAACAATTGAGAAACATTGTAAAAATTTCAAGTGATTATAGTGAGAGCAGCTAAGTCAAATCACTTCAGTGATAGAACTCATTCAGTTAGGAGGGAGATATTTGAGACTATGAATGCAACATATTTGGATATATGTCAGGCTGCTCAGTGCTCTTTCATTGTACTATCCTTTGCATGGTGATCTTTTTTTTTTTTTAAGATTTTATTTATTTATTTGACAGTGAGAAAGAGATCACAAGTAGGCAGAGAAGGTAAGGTAGGCAAAGTGAGAGGGGGAAGCAGGCTCCGTGCTGAGCAGAGAGCCCAATGCAGGGCTCTATCGCAGGACTCTGAGACCATGACCTGAGCCGAAGCCAGAGGCTTAAACCCACTGAGCCACCCAGGCGCCCCAACATGGTGACTTTTGTTAACATATTTGTGCCGTGGTTACAAGTTAGCAATTATAATTTTGAGACATACCTTCCAACATAGTGACTTTTGTTAATATACTTGTGCCATGATTACAAGTTAGCAATTATAATTTTGAGATATACCTTCCACATTCAAGGCAGAAAGAAAGAGGAAGGGTAGTGTTTAAGCACCTTTTTCTTTTTATTGGAAAAGGAAACAAGTCCTAACTCTCTTTAAAAAAATATCCCTTTACATTTCATTTTCCAGAACTGTATCATGTAGCTTTCCTATGTGCAAGCAGACTGATAGAAAGCATTGGTATCTATAGTCTCTGTAGCAGAGGAAGAGAAGGAAGAAAAGGAGATCAGGAAAGGGTGATGATGATGAACTTCCATCCTAGAGCATCTACTAGAAAACAAACAATATAAAAGGATGATTCTAAATGAAAACATCCAAGTTTAACTTTTCTTTGACCAGGAATTGTCCTGTTAAGTGAGCAGAGAAGTTACATATTTTATAATCTGTGGATGGCTTAAAATAGTTTCTATTTTAAATCTTTTATAAAGAAACTGATCTCCCCCGGGTGACAAACTTAGCAATGTAGAATTCAGAACATCTAATGTCTACCAGTTCTCCTGTTGTTGCAACATGTAGTATTGTGTCTCAAAGAAACTTAAGAAAGATATTTCAGCGTCCATTGGAATGCACCTCACAGTCCTTCAAATATGCAAAATATAGATAGCTCTCACTCAATGACTAAGTGCCGTGGTTATTATTAAGGCATGCTCATTCTGGAAGACCTAATTCTCTGATGACTGGCTTTAGTTAATGGACTCGAAAAAGCTCTATTGAACCTTTCTCAACTTGTACAGCAGTCTAGGATACTTTCACTCAACCTTCTCTACCTCTCTCCTTTACTTGGGGCTAGACTTAAAGCATAGTCTGCTGGTTCTCCCTGTCTTTTCAGGCTAACTTCCAATTTCTTCTTACATAACTGTTTGCCTTAATAAAATCATGCACATTTAATGTCATCCAGTACATACAATAATTTGTGGTTTTATGTGTCACACTGTTTACTTTTGATGGAGTTATTTTTAATAAAAAGTTATCTAATAACAGACTTCATGTCATATACACTAATGCATTAATCTCCTTAAAATGTAATTCCATCCTTTTTTATGTAACAGAATAACCATTTTCCCAAGATAAAAGGTCAAGTCTTGAATAATTTTTAATTGTAGTGACCATTCCCAATTGAGATTTTAATAAAATTAAATATTTAATGTTACTTTATTTTCTTTTATTTCCTGCCCCATCTTAGAAGTTACACTCCTTAAGCTATGTGGGTGGCTACATTTTAAATAATGATAGGTTTACTAACAAGATGAAAATGACCCAGAAATAGTAAAGAAGTATCACTTTCTTCATGGTGTAATAAGCTAAAGTAGAATGGCTCATCTTAAATTTTCATGAAGCTAGTTGACATAACTTTAAATTATTGTCATTCTTTTTACCCAAAAAACATTTAAATGACTTGCTTTGGATTACTAATAGCAAATCTACCACTTTCAGTTTTACAAATTTATTTTGAAAATATTTCATTTTATGCAGGACTTTATAACTGGATGATTCAGTGTTGAACTATCCATTACCCTTTAGTCAGTTCTCATGTCGATAAAAGTAGCGATTAGAACAGGAACAAGCAGGTACAGAGGATCATTTTTCTGTGAATTTCTTTTTTTTTTTTTAAAGATTTTATTTATTTATTTGACACAGAGAGAGAGAAATCACAAGTAGGCAGAGAAGCAGGCAGAGAGAGAGGGCAAGGCAGGCTCCCCTGCCCTCTTGAGCAGAGAGCCCAATGCAGGGCTCCATCTCAGGACTCTGAGGTCATGACCTGAGCTGAAGGCAGAGGCTTTAACCCATTGAGCAACCCAGGTGCCCCTCCTGTGAATTTCTAAGATTTGTCTAGGTCACAATGTTCCCAAACCTATAGGAGTTAACTCCTGCTTTTTTATTTTTGTTTGCTGATTTTTTTTTAATTTTTATTTATTTATTAGAGAGCGAGAGACTGAGAATGAGAGGGGAGAAGGTCAGAGGGAGAAGCAGACTTCCCGCAGAGCCGGGAGTCCGATATGGGACTCGATCCCAGGACTCCGGGATCATGACCTGAGCCGAAGGCAGTTACTCAACCAACTGAGCCACCCAGGCGCCCTGTTTGCTGATTTTTTAATGAACAGAGATAACTAACAGTAAAATGTGGCTTATTACTGTTATGTCTTACAACATGTTAAATTAAATCAAAATTCCAATTCATCTATTCATCAAATATTCGCCATATATTTAACAATGAGAAAAATATGAGCAAAGGTTATGGCAGGCTTTTTTTTTTAACTGATCTCTGTCATATAAAACTGGAATTAGTGAGTGATAAACACACTTGAATAAATAAAATGAAGTGTGATAATTATTGTCTTGAACACTGAATAAAATGCCATCTCAGTCTAAAAGTGAGAACAATTATCTCTGCCTCAGTAATTTATGAGGCTACATGGGAAATAATTTTTGACCTGGGTTCTGAGAAATGGGCTTATCAAGAAGAACAGAGGAAGGGACAAAGTCCAGGCAGCAAGGCTATGTGTGCTAACATACCTGGGTACAAAAGATCACAGGCAACAAAAATGAATTAGAGGCTCAAAATGACTGGATTAGAGAGGAGATTTTGGAAATGGTATGAAGTATAATTAGAATGGTAAAATGAGTCAGATCTAGGAAGCCATTTCATGACATGTTAACGAATTTGAAAATTATAGATATTGGGAGCTGCTGAGATATCATTATTGCACAGAAATAGTATAATTTAATAAAATGGCTTTAAACATAATCTTGGTAACAATTAAACAGGGAAAGACTTGAAGCAGATGTACCCTTAACTGAAATAATCTAGGCAAGAAAAGACAAGGATTTTTATTAGCAGAAGCAATCAAAAGGAGGTCTGAGATTTAAAAATGGAAAATGTAGGGGTGCCTGGGTGGCTCAGTGGGTTAAAGCCTCTGCCTTCAGCTCAGGTCATGATCTCAGGGTCCTGGGATTGAGCCCCGCATTGGGCTCTCTGCTTAGCAGGGGGTCTGCTTGCCCGTCTCTCTACCTACTTGTGATCTCTCTCTCTCTGTCAAATAAATAAAAAACCTTTAAAAAAAATAAAAATGGAAAATATATTAACTAAGAGATGGGCTAAAGTGAGAAGTTCAATTGGCAGCAAAAGTTGTGGTAGGGTTTTGAACATATAGGCTTAGAAGATCCTGAGGGTCATGAGGATGGACATATACCTAGGTAGTTAACAATACTGGTCTAGGTGTTTCTAGGTGACTCAGTCGGTTAAGCATCTGCCTTCTGCTTGGGTCATGGGGTCGAGCCCTGCCTGGGGCTGCCCTCCTTCTGCTCCCCCACAGCTTGTGCTTGCTCTGTCTCAATGAATAAAAACTTAAAAACAAAAACTGGTCTAGAGACATCCAGAGAGATACATACTTGACAGATTTTAGGGGTCATAGGTGTATAAATATTATCAGAACATGTGCAGTTAGACCTTTTTCAGCATAGTTTGATGAGATTTGCTTCAAAGAACACTGATGTTTCTCAGATTATCCTCAGAGGCACTACATTGAGGAGATCATGAAATAAATGGGCTGTCAAAGAGACTTGGGTTCCACTACTAGCTTGGTCATATACTATTTATATATTTTTGGATTATTTTTTTTTTTTACATCTCAGTTTTCCAGATGGCAGATGTGAATAATAATGGTAATTTAATGAATTGATGCTGACTGAATGAGATTATTTAAGCACAGAATACCTTTTTCTAAAATTACAAAATTCACAAATTTCTGAAAACTAAAAGATTTGGTTCTTTTTTGTTTTTTCTGATAAGTTTGTTGCAAAATCAGTGATGGCAAAATTTGACTTGATCTGTGGAAATGCTATTTGTAGACTTTATTTATCACATGTACTGTGAACATTCATGTTTGATTTGGAGATACTGACAATTACATAGTATACTCAATGTACTGATTTTCTAAAATCTGAAAGAGTCCTAAATGCAAAACACAACTGACCCAAAGAGTGTCAGAAGATTTACTATGAACTTGATTATGTAAATTGCTTGTCCAAAACAGAATAAGCTCCTAATAAATATAAACTACTGGTATGATTATTATTATCAAACTCTACAACTCTCTGTTTATTCCTACTATTCAATCTTACTTGACTTCACATGTTGTTTATGATCTGTTTTAATATTTTTCTGCATGACCAGTTAGCCTTGGTTTTCAGACTGATTTTTTGTTATTTCTTGGAATTGATATTCTCCCTCTCCTTTCCAGCAGATAAGCATCATTACAACTCTTTCTGGATCTGAAGGACTCACTGTAGCCATATTTGCCCACTGGTTTTCCTAAATCACACAACTCATAAGAGTATTAGCCAAATAATATTGAAGGAAGATGTGATGAATGAGAAGGGAATGGGACTTAGAGTAATTTTGGGGGTAGATCAAATCCTAATTAGCATAGCAGTCAGATGGAGGAGGAGGAAGAAAAATCAGAAATTCCAGGGTCACAGAAGTCAAGGGAAAGATTTGGGAAGAAGGAATGGTCAAATGTATCAAGTGTGAGAGAAATTCAATCAATGGGAAGTGAAAAGAAACATGTGATTAGGTGTTACAGCACCAGAACTGAGCACATAACTGTGACTATCAGAAGTTGACACTGGGAAGAAAGAAATAACTGTAGATTACATTTCCATAATAATAAAAGTTTGTATGTTTAAGAATACATTATATTGACTCCTGTTCCTGTCAATCGAGAAACAGAAGAATACATTTTTAATGCCAGTTTAAAGATACAAAATGAATAAATCCACATGGAAAATTATATATAGAAGTTAGACTTCTACAAAGTAATCTTTTTATTACCAGAGGAAGAGGGAGAGAGGGAACTTCAAGAAGGCTCCATGCCCAGCCAGAGCCCCATGCAGGGCGTGATCTTACAACTGCGAGATCATGACCTCAGTTGATGCTCAGCCACCTGAGCCACCCAGGTGTCCCAGTAATCTTTTCAAACTGTTGCTTTAATAAAGACTTTGGGTGCAACTTGTATAAGGAAAGAAGCAGTATGTATTACTTGTGAATGGATGTTTCAAAGCTGGTGCTTAACTCCACAGACTTGTCTTCTTTCTTAGTCATCACGAAAGCAAGTCTTGAAAGTAGTGCCCTGGAGAGTCACTAAGATCAATAGCAGGTCATGCGGAAGTGAGAGAGAAACTTTTGTTATATTAAGTGACTTAGTTATTGGGATTGTTTATAATTTATACTCTCCTAACTTAACACAAACACAAGTGAATAAAAGAAACAAACATCCTAGCCTCCCTCCTACCTTATATTCGACTATATATTAATGTGCATCCTTATGAAAGAGCTTCCTTCAGATTAAATGGATATTTTAGCTTGCTTTTTTTTTATTAACATATAATGTATTTTAGCTTGCTTTCTTACTTACCCCTTCACCCTTATCTCAGTGTTTTAGGAAATAAAGTACCCCATCTGCTTATAAGGACAGTCAGTCAGAACTAATCCCCTCTTAGTGTATATTTGCTTCTCTGTGATTTTCTAGACTTCCTGACAGGGCAATTGCAAATATCTTTTGTGGACATATAGGGAAGACATTTTGGTGCATTTCCATTCACCTGTGCTGAACTCACAGTAGCACATATGCCACCAAATATTTGTACTGAATATGTCCAAATTATATACCTTTTTATGGTATAACAAAGATAAGGAAAAATTAGGTAAAGAAAGAGAGATGAAGGGGGCAAAGATATGGAAATAATTTTTGCAAAACTCACAGTTAAATGAATTTAAACACACACACACACACACACACACTCAGATATATTAATATTTTTTACCCCTAATACCCAATATTTTCGTTCTACATAATAAGTAACTTAGATTAACTCAGGACATCTTTTCATGCTGTTATTCAAATGTAAATCTCATATTTACAGGAAGAAAATAGAAATCACTCCTTGAAATCATGAAATGAGCAGTGACCCGTATTTATTTTAAAAAGGAGTGACTATTTTTTTTCTTATACTATAGAATTGGGGCTCCATTGAAAGTAAAAACATCAAAGTTCAAAATATGTGATTTTACATGTAAAATCAAAGTAATAACTTTAATACATTTACAGACAAATAACAATAGATTATCAAAAAGGATTTTAAAAAAGGATTTCTAGCCAAAAGATAAATAAAACACCATTCCAATATATATATGCCTTAGTAAATATTTTTAATTTTCTTTAAACCTAATAAGTAATTGTAGCTTGTTTTGCTTCTTTTACCTTTTTTTTTTTTTTGATTTGCCTAAAAACATATGTCCAAGCCTTCTAAACTTTTAAAAAAGTTACCCACCAGCATGCACATTTAATCATGGGTTTTGTTATAATTGTGGTGATACTCTCTAGCTGAAAACAAGGCAATGTTGATGTGTCTGGACTTATCACAAGTTCAAGATGTTCTGGAAATCTGAAGGAGGCCTCTGGCAATTCACCTAGGTACCATTCACCTTTCATCACTTATAGTGGATTTCATGGCAGGAAAAAAAAATCAAATGAATTCTAGTGACAGAAGATATAGCTTAGATCATCAGCAGGATAAAAATAGATATGCATCTCTATTATGAATATACATGTGCTTATAGATTCCATAGTCTCCAGTCTTTTCTCACTTGGATAATGGCTCAAATTATATTTTCCTGCCAGTTTGTGCTACATTGGTTACATGCTAATGCATTATATTTTATTGTAGAATACATTTAAAAGTTAGCATTAATTCTTATCACACTGTTAAAAAACACTACAAAGTTCATATAAGCCAACTGTTCTATTTAAATAGAAGTAGAAAAAATTCACAGATATTAAATCAGTTAAACCAATATGATGCTAATTATATTTAAATAATATGTCCTAAATGCCTTAAATAGCATATATCTATTCCCTAACTGCCCTCATGGGTAGGTAATAAAATTGTTATTATCCCAACTTTCTAAGTGGGGTAAGAAGGAGTAATTTGGCTTCAGGGAATTTAACTTGCTTGCCTAAGTTACATAGATGATAAGAAAAGAAGATGAGTCTTAAACCTATGTAGTCTAGCTTTAAATATAAAGCATTTAACTCCCATAGTATATTAACAATTATGTATTTCAGAAGCTAGAATACATCATCTGGATGCTAGAATGTTATACACTGCATCATTTATTTGTATATCTATGCCAACCTTTTTATCTTGCTGTACCTCTTCCCACTAAAAAGTAGTTTATTGGAAATTGTTTTTATTTTCTAGTCCCTTGGGGAAGAGGACAAGTTTAGGCCAAAAGAGGTTATGAAAGGAGTTTCTTCACTTCCACAAATCTTAGAATAGTTTATTCATCTCTGCTCTAAGAACAAAAGCATATATTCTACTCAGTTTAGGCTTAAGAAACTAGTATGTAATACACTCAAAAGGGAACATGGATCAACAGAGGTATAACAATCTACTTTAATATTTGGTATAAGCACTAAATATACCTTCAAATTGACTCTGTTATTTATGGTGTGGCTCACAGATGGATATTAATAACCATGTATGCATTTACTAACCTCCTATTTTAACTAATCATTCTTGCTCAGTAGTACTAACTCTTCGAAATTATTATTTTCATGTTTGTATTGTCTAAACTTGGGTGAACTAGGGAAGAGTACCAATTGTGCTTACCTAATTATAGTTCTCTGATCTAGGTGTGAAACTCAAGAACAAAAAGCAGACATTTAATAAAGCAAGTATTGAGCAAGTTGGGGAGTGAAAGTTTATGAGGTATGAATGCTATAAATCTGAAATAACTTCCAACATTAAGTCATATGTAAATAACAAAAGGAAGACTATTATATATCTCTTAATCAACGATTGTAGTACAACAAATGGTTATCTAAAGATTTCAGTTGTTCTAGAATTTTCAAAAGTACATGAGCATGTGATATTAGTTTCTTATTTTTTGTAAGTGTATGTGGGGATTTGTCTTTGTTTCTCAATTAATTAAATCTCCTAATTAACTATAGGCTACTTTTAAGGAATGACATTGGGAAGAACAGATTCTGTGGTTCTGGTAATAGTCATGAAGAATCATGCATTAAACTACCTAGATGTTCATAAAGTGGTTCAGAGATCAGGCTTCAAGGGGTTTTCACCATCCAAGCATCTCAGAGTCCTTCACTGGATTCTTTTCCTTCAGACATCTGAAGAATAATGCAGGGTGAAATGGAGATCACTTCTGCCCATATTCTACAGATTAGAATTTGTCTTATGGCTCTACCTAGATGCAAATGTGGGAAACATGGTCTCTGTCTAGAAATAAAATGTAATGATTTGGTAAAGGCATAGCATGATCTTTACCAATATCTTCATATTTTATTAATACTTAGCTCCTAATTCACATGATCTTAGCTATTTTGATGTAACATACTCATTATTTCAAGGAGTGTGAATGGGGGACTTCAACAGAGACAATTTCATAATAATCATTAATAATTCTCCTCAGGTGTGCTCTTTTTATTTGTGCAACAAGTTACAGATTTTCCTATTTCTGATTTCATAGTCAAATTACCATGTTCTGTCCTTAAGTGGGTTCTGTGTTTTCAAGGGTGAAAGGGAATGAGATGAGAAAAATCAGTGATATATATCCCATTTACCAAATTGGCTACAACATGCAAAGGGGTTTTTGAAAAAGCTGTGTTGTGTCACTATTGTTTTGGATGAACACAACATACCATTTTATCATCTCACTACCAGTAGTAATGAATGTAACACCCAAGTTTTATAGAGAAATATTTAAAAATGTATTTTATTTAATGATATACATAATGTATAGTGAAGTGGAACTTGATCTTGCTCCTAAAACTAACATTGGAACTCAAAA
The DNA here is from genome assembly GCA_028533885.1 of Nasua narica. NCBI lineage: Eukaryota > Metazoa > Chordata > Mammalia > Carnivora > Procyonidae > Nasua > Nasua narica. Next base: position 162,501,213 of record CM052799.1, on the reverse strand, counting down.
CTTGAACTATTTTCTTCTTCTAGAAAAGTACTTTTGGAAAATAACTAGTAATTCAGAAAACAAATAGTTGTCAGTTGTGGAAAAAGAAATCAAGAAGACTTAAAGGAGTTAAGCATCTAACTATAGTAAATTTGAATTTGATACAATTCACATGATTGTTTGGATATTTAATTGTCACAATGGGAATTTATCAGATTTAGGTTGAGCTGTCAAAATGTTTGAATATTGATCTTTCATATTAAATTAAATTAAAAAAATTAAATGGAAATTAACTAGCAATGATTTAATTGCTATCTCCCACTGACAAGACCTCCTCTGAATTAAATGGCATATAAAGAAATATTAAATTAAAATGAAGAAAAACAAAATTAAATGTAAAGAGCTTTGTAAAAGGTCAAATGACTCATGAGTTCAATTACTGGCTGAAACATCATATTTTGATTCCTGATTAGGAATAAAACTATAGCCAAATTTTCTCTTCTCTTTCCTTTCAAGAAATTCAAAATTAACAACAGTTACATGTTTGGCAGTCATGCTTCCCAGACCATCAGTCTTTTTACAATTATGTTAGGCTATTCCAATATGTACAAGCTATTTTGATTGACCTGACTAGTTAGAGCAGTCCATTGATTTTCTCAAAGCACATTTTTGATTATAGTTTGCTTAGATTCCTGCTGCTTCTACTATTTAGATTTGGGTACAAGGCAGAAACATGTAGGTAGAAGAGACAATTGTAGTGTTAAGTGAAATACATCACTTAATGAATTCACATAGCTCATTCCATTGATTTAGGAAGAAATGAATAGAGAATCCTAGACCTGATTTTCTTTAACATTAGAGTGAATTTTGTATCCCCTACCTGTCAACATATTGAGTTCACTACACCCAACATCTGTCTGTGGTAAGCTTGTAGTTCAGTGTTCTCTTAATAGTAATGTGAATTATTTAACATCCCAATTGAAGGATGAACTAGAAAACATCCAGATCCCTTTCAGTTAGTGCTTGCTTTTTCAACTCTCTCCTGTCCCTCCCACAAATCTCTAGGGGCTAACCGTGAGACCATACCAAGGCATTAGTTATTGAACATTGCATTTACAGCATTAATAATCTTCTAAGCTATTAAAGTATATGCAGTCCCATGGGAGATAAAAATCTCCTTTGAAAATAAAACTTTTATAGTGTTAGAACCATCCATGAAAAGTCCCCTAAAGCTTGTACCGCTACAGATTTTCACAATAGAGGTAAGTTTTTTTTAATATATAAAATTAGATTAAATTTCAAGATCTAGTTTACATATAGGAAGTACAAATGAAGACTAAGCATTTAACTGTACTCCTTACACTGTGAAAATTATATATGAAGGAGGCTTGGAAACTCAAGAGCATAAAAGAATAAAAATGCAAATAGTTTACCCTGAATGGGCCATTAAGTGTACACAGTAGGCAGTAATCTAGAGAAAATATCATGATCAAAAATTTCCTCATCCCTGCAGGAGTAGGTGGTCAATGTAGTTATTCTTCTGTGTCTTCTGAATTCTCTAAGTTGATTCATTAGGCACTTTTTCTTAAGTAGAACACAAATTTATACCCTAAACCTCAACCTAGCACTGGGAGCTTGATACTTACCCATAGATGTGAAAGCCAGGACTGGTTTCAAGGAACAAACATGCTAAGAATCAGGACAGAGTTTCAGACACAAGCAGGAAAACATCAGAAAATTTTCAGTTTGCATTATGACCACATCCTAAATCTCATTCAGGCAGACATTGTGGTTTTCATTCAGGCAGACATTGTGATTTTCATGTCACCTTATAGTTTAAGTTAAAATAATAAGAATATGTTAATATTATAATGCCTTACATCATATACGCATTAAAAGCATGGATCTTCTTTAAATTCATCTCCTTTCCATGTCCTGAAACTTCTAAAAGGAACTCTGTCAGCCAAGACATAAAGTGAAATGGTTCTCTTGTCATAATTTAAGGTTTACCCAAAGGGTATATCATTTGTATTTTTTCTTTCTTTCTTTCTTTTTATTTTTTTAAAGTAATCTCTATGTCTTACATGGGGCTTAAACTCACAACCCCAAGATCATGAGCTGCATGCTCTACTGATTGAACCAGCTAGGCATTCCTGATATTTTTTAAATATGTGTCTTTTTTCAGATGGTCTCTTTCCGGTAATAATATACTATTAGTAGTAGTGATAATAATAGATAATACTTATTGATTACTTACTCTTGCCAAGAATATATAATACTGCATCACCTGTATCCCATTGTTTTTCACTGGCCAGAGCTATACAAGGTTACAAATAAGAATAAGCCTTTTAAAGAAACTTCCTTTTGTTCAGCCATTCCCTTGGAAAACATCTGCATCAATCTGCAGAAGAACTAACCATTAAAGAGTATCGATTGGTTTAACTTTGTGTATAGTCAACAAGGAAGTTGATTGACTTCTAAGACATGTAGGTTAATGATTGTCTGTGAAACAGGTAATACCCAATGTCACGATCTCATCCTGCAAATTAATGTTCTGAAAGTTTGGATTCTTGAGTTAGTTATCAAGGGAATTATTATGTAGTGTCTCCTGAGAGGATTATAGTTTTATTTATGATACTCACTTCATGAGCTTTATGTATTTGTTTAGAAAGTCCCTATGAAGAGCCATTAAAGGGGCGCCTGGGTGGCTCAGTGGGTTGAGGCCTCTGCCTTCGGCTCAGGTCATGATCTCGGTGTCCTGGGATCCAGCCCCACATCTGGCTCTCTGCTCAGCGGGATCCTGCTTCCCCCTCTCTCTCTCTGCCTACCTCTCTGCCTACCTGTGATCTCTCTCTCTGTCAAATAAATAAATAAAACCTAAAAAAAAAAAAGAAAAGCTATTAAAAATCCTATCCCTAAAAAGTTAAATGTGTCTACATTTATCTAGTCAACTTGTGCTGAATATACTACAAAGTACTGGAAGTTAAAATCCGTTATAAGCAGAAATTTAATATTCATGCAAAACAGTTTAGCTTTTGCTGTCTGGAGCCTCTCCATAGCAGAAGAAGAGCCATGCATCGCTGTACAGAGTGTAAAGAGTGTCTCCACAGTTCCTTGAAACTAGATATACTAAGTTAGCTTCCATGTATTGAGATGGGGCCATTGTGGCAAGAAAAGAAGTGTACCTCTTCCTATGGCAATATAGCAACTGCAATAATTTTAGGCCAGTAAACAGACTCAGATTCAGGTATCAAAGGTAGTCTAATCTCATCAGCAAATACACTGACAGTTTGATTATTGCAAGAATATTTTCACTGTGCTCACATCTTTGCAAGTGGGAAAATAATAGCGCTATTAAAATTGGAAACAAAGTCACTGGCCAAGAGTTCTATATGATGGAAGCAAAACATGTTAATTTCTTGATAAGCTGAAAATGTGGGATAGAAATCCTTTTACTTACAGTTGAATCTGGACCATTTCAAAATGAAGAAGGAACTTAAATTTTTAAATACTGTCAGAAATATCCATTAACTCAGAGTACTTCAGGATAGTCTCAAGGTAATGAAAAGACCAAAGCGATGTACATCTTGATTTTTTGTGTTGAGAAACAATAGACAAATTTCATACTGAAAAATATTTTATTTTCAAAAGAGGACTCTTCTAAAGCTCTATTATAATTTTTTATCATAATGAAGAGCCACATATTTTTGCAGTGTCTTCTTTATGTTGAAATATTGAGATTTTCAGATTAGGCTTATTTATTTAAATAATCCAGGACATAAATTTGGGGAATCTGGCTAGGATCCTGACCTAACTCTAATATTCCTTGTATGGCAAGTATATCTGTGTAAGAACTACATACTTCAAAAATCATTGAAAAATGCAGAAAGGAAGTTTCATGATTTTTTTCATAGTTAGGTTTAAAAAGTTTTAAAAGTCATATGTTAAAACAAAAATAAAAAAGATAAAGGAACAGTATGATCCACGAGTTTCTTACACTAAAGCCATTATAATTGAAACATTCTGTTCCCCTTCTTCTATTGAGATTATTATGGCTCCTTACTATGTAAGCAAGTGAGACTAATAATAGCATTCATCCTCATAAGCATGTTATTAAGACAGAAGATGATAGCAGGAGCAAAAGAAACAATACTATGATAAATCACTCTGACCTAGAAGACTGAAGGAAACACAAAAATAAACTGTATAAACAGGACTAGTAGCAGTCTCAAAGAGATGTAACTGGGGTGGGTCAGCTATCAGAAGAGGATCAGAGTGGCATGGCTTCTAAAACAATTTAATATATATAGGGGACATCTATGAAATATCTCAGAGGAAAAAAAAACTAAGTGTTTGTCATTAGTAAGACCACAAAAGTTTGCATTAGGCTATCTACTAACCTCAACTGAAAGTAACTATAAGAGTTCATTCCCACCCAGATTGAGTCCATCTAAGTTATCCCACACTACCGTTTTGGCAGCAAAATTGGACTGACCAGTGAAATGCAGTATACAGTCGTATTGATGATGTCAAATTTTAGGTGTTAGCCATTCTGGGATAACATGTTATTGCATGACCACAGAATGTACTCATAATCTTATATATCTTTTCAGTCCTGTTCCAAACATTATTTTATTGACGTTTTCTCACTGAACTTTTTTATTTTCTAAACATTCATATTGTTTGCAAAAGTTGACCTGGTAGACTATATAGAAAAATCTACATCTCAAATAACTTTTCTAACTGGTAGATTTCAAAATCCACAATTAACTTGCTAAAATGTATTATTTGAAAATAATTACAAATTATTATCGAAAAGGTGTGGCAAAGAAATGATGCTTGCCTTTTGATGGTTTAGAGCAGGGGCCAGCAATTTTTTTTTTCTTTAAAGGACCACATAGTAAATATTTTCAGCTTTGAAGCCCATATGGTCTCTGCCTGCCATGGTCTGAATGTTTGTTTTCCTCTAAAATTCATATGTTTAAATTCTAGTCCTCAGTAGAGTGGTATCAGGAGGTGGGGGCCCTTGGGAGCTGATTAGTGCTCTTAGGAAACAAATCACAAAGAGCTCGCTATCCCCTTGTACTATGTGAGTATATGGAAGGAATCAGTGACCTGGAAGAGGGCCTTCACCCGACCATGCTCTGATCTCAGACTTCCAGTCTTATAAACTATGAGAAATAAATTCATAAGCTACCTAGTCTGTGGTATTTTATTATAGCAGCCCAAATGGAGTAGGTTACTGACACAACTACTCAGCAATACCATTGTGTGTAAAAGAGGCCTTGGACAACATGACTTTTCCAAAAGAACCTTTTTATAAAAACAACCAGTGGGCCAGGTTTGGCAAGTTGGCCTTAGTTTGCCCACCAATGGTTTAAAAAAAGCTGAAAATAGGGGCACCTGGGAGGCTCAGTGGGTTAAAGTCTCTGCCTTCAGCTCAGGTCGTGGTCTCAGGGTCCTGGGATCAAGCCCCACGTTGGGCTCTCTGCTTGGCGGGGAGCTTGCTTCCCCCTCTCTCTCTGCCTGCCTCTCTGCCTGCTTGTGATCCCTCTCTCTCTGCAAATAAATAAAAATAAAATCTAAAAAAAAAAGCTGAAAATAAAATAATAACTATGTTTCAAAGTCAAATTTACAAATGGCAAATTTATCCTCTACATATACTATGTTGCTTTCTCTCTAATAACAATATTATAACTATTCCACTGAAATATTTTAAGTTCATTGTCTAATGATTTCTTTTCACTTTTTCTTAATTAGAACACAGATATATAACCCAAAACTCAAAATCCATAATATTTGGTAAAATTATGCTGATGTAAAGTGAAAAGATACACAAAGATTAAAGTATTTAGGAATTAAACACACAGTGTAAGTTATATACTAATGTTCAGTTATAGCCACACATGTTATTACCCTAGATGGAAGCTGCTTAGGTTGAAGATGTTGTTCTTAAAAATGTCACTGTACGTATATTTGTTCACCAGAATATATGTTAGTTATTTAAACCCTTTCTGACTCTGTGCACGGGCTCATATTGTGAAGTTGCCATTGACGTCAGAATGTCAGATGTATAGGTCTAGCAGCCATTTTCTCAGATCATAAGTTGTAATCTACTTATTACCTTCTAAATGATTGTAAATTAAAAGAATTCTCATTCAGGATAATAATCTTTTTAAAATTTTGTTTTGACATTTAATGGCTTAACAATAATCTTTAATTTTATTTCTATTTTTAAGGGAAGTACCCTTCACTCTTTTGAGAGGCAGAATATTTCACTGTGTGTCAGAATTTCCTGGTGCTCCACAGTAAATGGAAATTGTCATTCAATTAATAAAAAGTGTAAAGAAGCATAAAATTGTAAAAGTTACCATATAATGCGTGATTCTCCTGATTTATTCTAGTGTTCTCTCGCAGAATTTAGAATGACGAGCCCCTTATTTTCCTCATGTCACTTTTAGAGTCTTTTGTTGGTATTTTATTCTCTGTAACATTTTTCCTGGTTATTCATTCTCATCAGTTAAAGTTGAAAGGAAAATTCATTCTTCCTCTCACTTCTGGTGATGCAGTTCTCTGCTTATGCAGCACTGTCACTTTTCTTTTTGGTATTTGTAGGTAATGAAAGCAGTTTGTAAATGTATCTTGAAGGGGAGCAGAATATGCCACACCAAAATATGCCATAGTAGCATGTGGATTATTTTGAGCTGATGGCAATCAAATCCCAGCCAACTCAAGAAAAACTTTTACCTCTTCCTTAACTACCCAAAAGAATTTATATAGGGAACCTACACCAGAAAAAGAGCTGTGATTATTAGGGATAACTTTTTTATCTGGAAGACCTATCTGCATGGCAGCAAACTTTTAATTACCAAATACTGCTCTCCTCCCCTCTGAAGCAGCAGGCTTATATCCCATTACTTAGCTCAGGATGGCATATAAACTTTAATTGCCTGACTTGCCCTTGGGCTTCATATATTTATGGGGCTCCCCTATGTACAAAATTTGTTTAATTCTCATTGATCTGTTTTAAGTCAGTTTAATTATAAGACCAGACAAAGAAGCTAGAAGAGAAGAAGGGAATATTTTTCTACCCCTACAACCTCTTGAAGTAAGGGTTCCCTCCTGAAAGTAAGAAATTTAGTTTTGTAATTCTCAGACTTTTCTGAAGACTTAGGGCAGTATAGTTGGGGATCAGTAAGGTAGTTACCCATTGCCAAAAATAGCTCTTTAAATTTCATTTTCTTGAATAACCTTACATAGGAAAAGCATAGAGGTGCCCATACATAGAATGAATGCATACGTTCTAAACAAGTTGAGTTTATTACAAATTCTGTTTGTCATTAACTTCTGTAGTAAAATTAAAGATGTTTCAGCCAGCTGATTTGCACTGAAAAGGAATTGTTATGATGATATCCTGATGATAACATATATTAAGATGTATTTCAGTTTTATACTAGCAAAGAGTTTCAGACTCAATTTAACAGCTTAAGTTTTAATTCACAACATTTTTAGTAGTTGCTCAATTGTAATTTATCCCTCTGTCCTGTTGGCCATCATAGTTTCCCTCAAAACTATGGAATTTTCTCAGATTTGAGGAACTCTTGATTCTTCTATGAATTATCATAAACTCTGATACCCTCATTTTCTTCCTGCTTGGGTGTTCTTGGAACTTGAAGATGCACAAACCAATATCCAAACTTTATCATTAAATTTGTATACTGTAATTTGCTCTAAAAGCTTATTAGCTCAGAAAATAATTCTGTTTTAATAAAAATGGAAAGCTAAAACCTTCAAAAACACTCTAATTATTTAAGTTAGGTAGGGTCAGTCACAAATTGATATTATATTTAAAAAGTTGTTTTAAAATTTTCATTTAATTGAATACGTCAGAACTTGGAAAATTCATAAACTCTCTTGCAGCTAGGGTCCTGATATGGTTCATTTTCTACCAATTAGTTGATTGACATGTTGGCTGGAAGATCTGGATATCACACAAATAAAAACCCATGCCTCTCAGGATGAATTCTTTATTCTAAAATCTTATTTTCTATAATATTTCAATATTCAGTAAGAATTAAAGTAGGATGATATGTATCTAGAGACTGAGAATATTTTATTTTTTAAAAGATTTTATTTATTTGAGACAGAGACAGGGAGAGAGAGAGAGAGCGTGCACAAGCAGAGGGAGGGGCAAAGGGAGAGGAGGAACAAACTCCTAGCTGAGCAAGGAGCCTGATATGGGGTTCAATCCCAGGACCTGGAGGTCATGACCTGAGCCAAAGACACTTAACCTACTTACTCACCCAGGCACCACAAGACTGAGAATTTATTTCTAATTTCGAAAACAATATATTTCAAAGATAGCTATATTTATTGGAATCAAATAAAGTATATAAATTTTAGCATTTCACATATTCTCTTCAACCTTGTGTTCACATTACAATTTAGTGGTAATCACATTCTAATATCTAATATTACATTCTAATATTCTAATAAAAAATAGAGCATTTTCTATTGACTTTCAGTTAATTTCAAACCATTCAAATTTATAGCTTCTATTAATATAAAGACAACTTTTATTAAAGCACTTAACTTTGCCACAACATCAGACTCATGCTCAACCCACAGATATTGATTTGAAAATATTTTGCAGTTTACTTGAATTTTATTGTTTTTTTATTTTAATATCATAAGGATTAAGAAATTCAAATAATAATCAGATATTTAGCAGAAATTTCTCTCTAAAAGAATTCTATTTATATGTATTTGCAAAATTTTCAAATTAAAAAGATGCCTTAATTTGCATTTTACAACAGAGAAAAGCTCATGATGAATAATATTTGTTCACTATAAAACTTAACTGAAAATAATTAGGATTGATTATAAAATTATAACTGACAAGAAATTCCACTGGTTCCAAGCAGTAAATGCCTAAGCAGAAATACACATTGAATCATTTCAGACATTCTATCAGATACTGCAGCAAAAACTTAACTGCAAACCTATATTTTTTCAAGTCAATGCTTAATGAAATGATTGTGTTGATTAATTATATACATTATTAAACATACTGACTCCTTAACATATATTTTTATAGACATTTTTTAAAACATGGAATATAAGAGTATTGCTACAACATGCATTCATTCATTTACTCAACAATATTCTTGTATATTTGCAATTATTCAGATTTTCCGATATATTATTATGGATGTACATATTTAGAATAAGCACATATACATAGTAGTTGCTCTATAGATTATCACATAAGGGGGAAAGAAACAAGTAAATACACAAAAATAAAATAAGCGTTATAATAGAGCAAAATTTGATGCAAATTTATCTAAAAATGCAACCTTAAAGCCCCTCCCAATCAACACAATGTAATTTTTCTTAGGGTAGGTATTTATGTTTAAAAAAAATACCATGGGTGGCTGGGTGGCTCAGTCGGTTAAGTGTCTGCTTCAGCCCACGTCATGATCCTAGTGTCCTGGCAGCCAGTCCCTCATCGAGCTCCCTGCTAATCAGAGTCTGCTTTTCCCTCTACCTCTGCCCCTCCCCCTTGCTTGTGCTCTCTCTCTCTCTCCCTCTCAAATAAATAAATAAATGAAGTCTTCAATAAAAAATGACAGGCTTATATCATAGTAATTATCAGTTCAAAATTTGATTCTCTGCAGTGTTTATTTAATCTTTCTACACACATCATTATCCCATGTCCTAAGATTTTTTTTCTATTATCCAAGTTTTATGATTTTAACATGTTTAACTACAAGGTTTTTCTTTCCTATATACATCAAATTCAGAGAGAAGCTGATGGTAAATTAAATATCTCAAACTAATAGGAGAGGGCACTTCAGTGCAGTCCTAAAACAAGATCCAATACCTAACATAAACACACACACACACACACACACACACACACACATCTACCTATATATATATATCACACACACACACCTACACACATATTTATATACTTAACACTACACATACACATATACATTAAAGCTTTCCCTTTGAAGGAATTTAACTGCTCTGCACACATGGTTCATCTTGACCAAGCATTAAAAATAGATTCAATGTGAGAACAAATGAGTAAATATTCAATGAAAATAGTTACTATATGTAATGAAAGTGTGTATGTGAAATAGTGAGTCTGAGTTTTTTGAAGGAGAAATTTCAGAATCAAGCTTAGTCAAAATATGAAATACTTTGAAAATCATAAAAATTATCCATGCAAGTTCTCTGTGCCATATGACCAAAATGGAACTTTATAAAAGATTAGACTGATAGCAGTGTACCAGGTAGATTGAAATCAGAAGTAATGTTGGAATCAGGATGCTTATCCCAAGGCATAATATTCTAAATGAGTAAATAAGACTCAAAAGAAACAATGAAATGGAGAAGGATTGGTATGTGCCAAATAAGTGGATACATTGCTGAGGTTTTTGGTGAACATTTGGTCAGCAATTTAAATCCATGCACTTCAAAACTTTGTTTCTTGTAAAGTTTTCTTGTATAGTTGATTTATTTCAACGTGTAATATAAATTTATAAACGAAGAATGTTCATCCTGTGCACTATTGACATTCTGAGCTGGATGCCAGCAGCACTTCCTGATTTGTGACAACTAAAAATGTCTCTAGACATTGCCATTTGTGCCCTTGGGAGCAAAAATTTTCCCAGTTAAGAATCTTGCTATAGGGGCGCCTGGGTGTCTCAGTTGGTTAAGGCCTCTGCCTTCGGCTCGGGTCATGATCTCGGGGTCCTGGGATCGAGCCACACATCGGGCTCTCTGCACAGTGGGGAGCCTGCTTCCCCCTCTCTCTCTGCCTCTCTGCCTACTTGTGATCTCTCTCTCTGTCAAATAAGTAGATAAAATCTTTAAAAAAAAAAAAGAATCTTGCTATACACTAATTTTTTCCTATCTTTTAAAAAACTTTTGATACTTAAACTATCTGTAATCCCTGTTCACCAACTCTCTCAAATATTTAGTGGCTTCTCAAAACAAATGTCTGTTTTTCTCACTCTGAGATATATGTGCCAATGGGATTAGGCTGATCTTGGCTGGGCTTGACTGGACCTAGTCAGCCTGACTGGGCTGTAGCTCAAGCTTCTTAGAAGTGTCTTATACCAGGGACTAGGTTTAAAGGGCAGACATGGGTGTATTTCTCGTAATAATGTCAGGAGCCAGGCAAAACAAATGTGTATGCACATTTGAAGCCTTCGCTTATGTTGAGTCCTCTAACATCTAGTTGACAAAATCAAGTCCTGTAGCTAAGACCTAGAGAAGAGCAGGGATATCATTCTTCCTACCATGTAGCCATGGGAAGGGTATGGATTAAAGACTTTGAACCAGCATTCAATCTATCACATCTACCACCTACTCAAATAATATGTAAGGCACTGTTTGTAGATTTAAACCAATTAATTCACTTACTTCTATAATATTACATCACTGTGTACAATTATTTATATAGCCATATTAATATATATTTATATATAGAACATATATGTGTATGTACATTCCACACTAAAATGAGGGCTTTTTCAGTGCTAGACACATAAATCCTTGAAGAATAAATATGGGGCACCTGCATGGCTCAGTGGGTTAAGTGTTCAACTTTTGATTTAGGCTCAGATCACAAACTCAGAATTGTGGGATCAAGTCCTATGTCAGACTTTGTGCTCAACACAAAGTCTGCTTGTCCCTCTCCCTCTGCTCCTTCCTCCACTCACTCTCTCTCAAATAACAAATAAATAAATAAATCTAAAAATAAGTATAAATATATGAGGAAGATAATCATCACCATTATTTGAAAGCTTATGTTTTTAAGTTGTAAATAAGACATTTTAAGACATTGAGTAAATAACAGTGTATATATAACATTAAATGCCATTATATTAAAAAGAATCATATTGAATATTTTTCTTTTTTTAATTAATTTATTTTTTAATTAACATATAATGTATTATTTGCTCCCCAGGTACATGTCTGTGAATCATGAGGCTTACACATTTCACAGCACTTACCATAGCACATACTGTCCCCAATGTCCATAACCCATCCACCCTATCCCTACCTCCCATACCCCCCAGCCACCCTCAGTTTGTTTTGTGAGTTTAGGAGTCTCTTATGGTTTGTCTCCATAAGATACCTAGGAATAAACCTAACCAAAAAAGCAAAGAATCTGTACTCAGAAAACTACAAAGTGCTCATGAAAGAAATTGAGGAAGATACAAAGAAATGGAAAAACATTACATGATCATGGATTGGAAGAACAAATACTGTGAAAGTGTCTATGCTACCTAAAGCAATCTACACATTTAATGTAACCCCTATCAAAATACCATCAATTTATTTCAAAGAAATGGAACAAATAATCCTAAAATTTATATGGAACCAGAAAAGGCCACGAATAGCCAGAGGAATGTCGAAAAAGAAAACCAAAGTCGGCGGCATCCACAATTCTATTACAAAGCTGTAATCATCAAGACATGTGGTACTGGCACAAGAACAGACGCATAGATCAATGGAATAGAATAGAGAGCCCAGAAATGGACCCCCAACTCTATGGTCAACGAAACTTCCAAAAGGCAGGAAAGAATATCCAATGGAAAAAAGACAGTCTCTTCAACAAATGGTGTTGGGAAAACTGGACAGCCCATGCAGAAGAATGAAACTGGACCATTTCCTTACACCATACACAAAAATATACTCAAAATGGATGTCTGTTTTTCATAACAAAAAAAATCTTAAAATGACAAGTCCTTCTTTAATTTGTGAACAATCATGTTGTACATGAAATGTACTAGTAATGCTTACTGCTATTTGGCAAGATATTGATTCTAATAATTACCTTACTGGGATACTTGCTTTCATCATTTTCATTACCTAAGAACTTAAACATTCTTTTATAGATATCTTTAAATAAGTAGAAAGAAATAAACAATCTTTACAATTTTTTACAAGTACTTTTGACTTATGTGTACTACTTGAATGACATTGCTCACAAAATCTAGCTTCTTTGTTCTACTTATACCTCCATTGTCTCTTTTCTTAATAATTCTGTAAATGCCCAACTGTTTGGAAATCAAAAATAAGTGTTGGAATGACACCACAGCATGCTTTTATAGAATGAGTAAGGATAGTATTCAATATTCAATTACAATGTCATTTCCCTTTGAAAAGAGAATTTGAATTTGAAAAAGTGTCTAACAAACTGAGGTAGCAAGTACTGTATTTTACTTCATTAGATAAATCAAAAAGGTAACCAACAAGTCTAAGCATTAAGTCAGTAGAATTTGTAACTGAAAACTAACTAAAACCTGTAGATATTTGATTATTTGTTCTTTCCTTGGAGTTATGTTCAATAATATATTGGGTTCACAAACTTAAATATACTGGGTACTTCATGTTTTGCTTTATATAAATGAGCTTACAGACAGTTCCCAGCAATAAAAATAATACTATATATTACAGACTATGTTTTAAAAATGTTAGATACTATTTAGAAAAGATTCATATTACTTCTGGAAAAAAAGAACAGTTTATTTTAGAAGACTTGAGAAAATTGCCACAATAAAATACGAATATAAATATATACTTTTAGTCATATAAGGATATGACAGAGAAAAAGAGACAAAGACAAAGAGACAGAGAGACAGAGATGTCTCTTAGGCTAAATCTATTCATCACAAAGACCACAGCTTTCTAAAATCCATATGGACAAAGGGCAAAAAGAAACCAACTGCAATTTATCAGTTCTTTTTATGTACCAACCATGTTGTTCTTCCAATACCTATCGTCCTCACAATAACTCTTTGAGGTAGGTTTTATAATGGCTGGTTTGTGTGCTTAGTTTTATATAAGAAATTGGACACAAAAAAGTAAAATGGCTTATTTTCTAAGTCAATAAATAATAGTTTAAACCTTGGTGTCCAGGTTAGTTTGTCTCCAATGCAAATAATTATTTTTCCTATACCATGTTTTCTGTCCCTACACTGTGAGTCATTTTCTACTTGGAATTGTTTTATATCCAACAGTCTCTTGTCTGTACTTTCCTTAGAAAGCAGGTCCCATTTACAATTCAAAATGCTCTATTGCCTTACATTGATCTAATTCTTTGACTTGAACCCCGAAAAATATTCTTGAATCTGTGTTGTTACTAGGTCCCAAATCAAATCCAAACAGATGCACATCCCACATAGGTTCAGCCATCTTCTCTATGAACTCTAGTAGGAACAACTTTTAACTAAAAAACATTCTTCTTTAAAATACCTACATCATTGTCTGGAAGGCCTCCAGTACGGAATGTACCGTTGAACCAATACACAGAAATTTAGTTTTTACCAAAACAATTCCCTTTCCAATGAAAACTCCTCTCCTGAAACTTCCTATATCCTTCAGGTGTCAGGTATTAGATGTCCTCTCTCAGTTTGCCATCCATTTTTTTTATTTAATGCACCTAATAACTATATAATTTTTAATTATAGGTTCAATAAAGGGTGTTGTGTACACACATATACACATAAAACTTCTAAGTTGGATATAACTGGTTATTATAAATAGAAAATATTTTCTTATTGTCACAAGCTTATATTAATTAAGGTCACCCATCTTTCCTGATTTACTAGTCAAAAACATATACAAATGCTTAGAAATCCTGCCATGCTCTTGATTCTGTTGACCTGTGGCCTTTCTCAGATTGTGAAAATGAGGAATCAAACAACTTCTTGGATATATAATCAGTCATGCTTCAAAAATCCTCTTTATCTGGCCATAGGGTAGTATTTGAAAAAATTAAGTCAAATTTCTATACAAGTTTCACTAATATCAGAAATAATTTCCTTGTGGAGAAATAAAAATAAAAATAAACTATTAGGACTACATCAAAATAAAAAGCTTACACAGCAAAACAGTCAACAAAATGGTAACACAATTTACTGAATGGGAGAAGATATTTGCAAATGCTATGTCCAGTAGTTAGTTTCCAAAATATATAAAGAACTTCTACAACTCAACACACACACAAACACACAAAAACAAATAATCCAATTAAAAATTGGCAGAAGACATGAACAGACATTTCTCAGAAGAAAACATCCAGATAGCCAACAGACACATGAAAAGATGCTCAATATCACTTATTATCAGGGAAACACAAATAAAAACTACAATGAGATATCACCTCATACCTATCAGAAATCAAAAACACAAGAAAAAAGTGCTTGCAAGGATTGGAGAAAGGGGACACTTATGCACTGGTGGTGAGAATCCTAACTGTTAAGCCACTCTGGAAAACAAATATGGAGGTTCCTCAAAAAGTTAAATAGAATTAACCTATGATCCAATTGAACTACTGGGTATTTACCCCCAAAAAACAAAAACACTAATCCAGAAGGATGCATGCATCTCAATGTTTATAGCAGCATTGTTTAGAAGAGCCAAATTATGGAAGCATCCCAAGTGTCCATCAGCTAAGGAATGGATAAAGAATGTGGTGTATATATACAATGGAATATTATTCAGCCATTAAAAAAAAAGAATGAAATCTTGCCATTTCAACAACATGATGGAGCTGGGGAGTATAATACTAAGCAAAATAAGTCAGAGAAAGACAAATACCATATGATTTTACTCATATGCGGAATTTAGGAAACAAAACAAATGAGCAAAATAAATAAAAAAGAGGGAGAGAAACTAATCAAGAGACAGACTCTTAACTATAGAGAACAAACTTATGGTTTCCAAAGAGGAGGTGGGGGGATGGGTGAAACAGGTGATAAGGATTAAAGAGTGCACTTGTGATGAGCACTTGGTGATGTATGGAATTATTCAATCACTATATTATACACCTGACATGAATATGACTCTGTATGTTAACTATATTGGAATTAAAACAAAAACTTAATAAATTAAAAAAATAATAATTTCTGTATGGTAACATATTCCTAGGGAATATGTCCAGGGTCCAGGCAAAGACGATGTGATCATGTTTTTCCATAAGGAGGTTAATCTTTTTTAAGAGAATTCCATCAGTAGGGCATGAGTTGGGGAATTAATTTTCCAGGTCTTTCCTCTCCATCAGATTCTAAGGAAATCCTCTTTGTTTCAACAGCTTGGAACACCATGTAAGGTACCCAAGAGTCATTGTCTACTTGGAGTACATTAGCCCCAAATGGCAGTTATATTCATGAGCTCTTAGCCTGCAGATTTCTCTTAGCCCTGTTCTTATCTTACTGAATTGTATATCCAAAAACCTCTTTCAGGAATGATGGCAAAGTTAAACATATTCAAAATAAGTAAAAAAGTTTATCACCAACTGAACTTTAGTAAAGGAATTTCTAATGTATGTAGTCCAGTGAGAATTAAAAATCACCCCTGAAAAAGAAGGTGTGAAAAGCTAGTCATTAAGAATAACAAAGAAGGGGGCCTGGGTGGCTTAGTCAGTTAAGTGTCTGCTTTCAGCTTAGGTCATGATCTCAAAGTCCTGGGAAGGAGCCCCACATCAGGCTCCCTGATCAGCAGGGAGTCTGTTTCTCCCTCTCTATCTCTCTTTCTGTCCCTCCCCCCACTCGTTCTCTCTACTCTCTCTCTCAAATAAAGTCTTTTAAAAAAAGAATAACAATAAATAAGACAAAAACAGATACAATTTTTCAATGAAAATTAATAATGATAATAATTGGAATAAAAAAGAATGCAAGACTAAAACAATGAAAGAATAGCCTATAATTCAGATTTATGAATTTTTATGAGATAAAATTAAGCAACCTACAATTTCTGAGTTATTAATGTAATTCTGGATTGCAAGATCTTGAGTGTAACTAATTTATAAAGGAATTAAGCAAGCAGGATTTACAGTAGTAGTATATTATTTTCAAACCAGAAGTTAGATAATGATAAATAAAAAAATTTAAAGCAAAATATTATTAAAAATAAAAAGCAAGCAAAAGACCAAGAATAGCCAAAACAATATTGAAAAAGAATGAAGTCAGAAGACTGATAAAACAAATTTCAAGACTTTTTAAAAAGCAAATGTAGCCAAAACAATAGCATTAGTGAAAGAATAGACAAATCAATGGAACAGAGAACCTAGAAATAGACTCACATAAATATAGCTTACTGATCTTTGATAAAGGAGTAAAAACAGTAAAACAGAGAAAAAAATAATTTTTTCAAAAAATGGTGCTGGAACAATTGAAAATTCACATGCAAAAAATTGAATCTAGACAGTAATCTTACACCCTTCATAAAAATTAACTCAAAATGTATCCTACCTGTAAATTTAAAAAATAAAACTGTAAAACTCTTAAAGATAACATAAAATCTATTTGCTCTTAAGGAAGGTGATGATTTTTTCGATACAAAACCAAAGAAAGGATCGGTGAAATAATTGACAAGAGAAACATTATTAAAATTAAAAACTTTTGTTCTATAGAAGACACTAAGTGGGAATGAGAAAAAGAAGAAAAGCCACACACTAGGAGCAAGTATTTGGGAAAAAAACGTGTGGTAAAGGGCTGTGATTAAAAATATACAAAGAACTCTTGGGGCACCAGGTGGCTCAGTCAGTTGAGCATCAGATTGTTGGTTTCAGCCCAGGTCTTGGGAACGTGCCCTGCACACTTAGTGCAGAGTCTGCTTGTCCCTCTCCTTTTCTTTCTGCTCCTTCTCCTGTTCTCTCTCTCTCAAAAAAATAAAATATGTATATATATATATGTATTTTTGACACATATATTTATGTATATATTTCATATATTAATAAATATATTGTATATGTATAAATATTTTGTTTATACATTTTATATGTAAATATTTTATTTTTATATAAATATGTAAATACACACACACACAAAGAACTCTTAAAACTCAACAGTAAGAAAATGAACGTGATTTAAAAATGGGCAAAAGACCTGAACAGACACCTCATCAAGAAGATATACAGTTAGAAAGTAAGCATATGAAAAGATGTTCCATTATATGGCATCAGGAAAATACCAATTTGAATCACAACAACACACTTATTAGAAAGGCCAGAATCTGGAATACTGACAACACTAAATGCTGACAAACACATGGAGCAACAGGAACTCCCCATTCATCACCAGTGGGAATGCAAAATGGTATAATCATTTGGAAAAAGTTTAGCAGTTTCCTACAAAACAAACATAAATTTACCATACAACCCAGCAATTGTGTTCCTCGATATTTACCCAAAGGAGCTGAAAACATGTCCACCCAAAAACCTGCAAACAAATGTTCATAGCAGCTTAATTCATAATTGCTAAAACCTAGAAGTGATGCTGATGTCCTTTAATACATGAACAGATAAACTGTGGTACATTCAGTCAATGGAATAATATTCAAGGCTAAAAAGAAAGGAGCTATTAAACCATGAAAAGATATAACAGAAATTTAAAGGTATATCACTAAGTAAAAGAAGCCAATCTGAAAAGGCTGTATGCTCTATGATTCCAACTATATAACATTCTGGAAAAGGAAAAAACTATGGAATAGTAAAAAAGTCAGTAGTTGCTAGGGGTTATGGTGGAAGGAAGGATAAATAGGCAAAGCACAGAAGATTTTTAGGTCAGTGAAAGTACTCTGTATGATATCACAATGGTGGATACATGTCATTATACATTTGTCCAAATCCATGTAATATGTAACACCAAGAGTGAACCTTTGATATAAACTATAGCCTCTGAGTGACAATGACATCTCAATGTAGATTCATCGGTTGTAACAAATGTACCACTCTGGAGGGGAAGTTGATAGTAGGAAAGACTCTGGAGGGGGAGGGGACAGGGAATGTATGGAACTCTCCATACTTTTAGCTTAGTATTTCTTTGAACCTAAAACTAATCTAAAAATAGTATGTCAAAAAATAAGATAAAAATTAAAGAGCAGAAAAGGGAGAAAGGAACATAGAAAAAACAGGAGAAAGAGAAAGTAAAAAGAGATGTTTTAAAAATCTAAATGATTAAGAAATCAAAATAAATGTAAATCTATAGAATTTATCAATTAAGGCAGGTAAGGTAAGAATAGAATTGAAAAAGGAAATCCATTAAATAATATTTAGAAGAGGCTCATCCAAATTCTGGGATAATAATAATAAATGATAAAACATTGAAAACTTTAGGAAGAAAGATACAATTTTAAATCATCAGAGTATGCTAAAAATAGCTTCAAATTAAAGATATTATATTATTTTTCTACACTGTGTAAACACTGTGTAACTAATTACCATAAACTTAATTGCTTAAAAGTGTAATTTATCATCTTATAGCTTTTTATCGATCAGTAGTTTGGGCCCTGCTTCTCTGGATTTAATAAGAATACCTTCTGATGTCATCCAAGACAGATTTCATTTAAGTCTTGTGCTCTTCTTCTGACCTTCTGTGGTTTTGGTAGAATTTATTTATGTATTTAATTATTAATCAATTAATTAATAGCTATAGAATTGATGGTAGCTAACTCTCTCAAGGACACCAATAAAGAGAGAGAAAGTGTGTTTTTCAGGTCATATACCTTTAGAACCTTTTTTTTAATTACAAAAAATTTATGTTTGAGTATAGTTGACAGCCAATGTTACATTAGTTTCAGGTGTATAACATAGTGATTCAACTCTGTTCACCACAAGTATAGCTACCGTTTGCTGTTTGTACACTATTGTACAACACTATTACATTATCATTGACCCTATTCCCTATGCTGTGCCTTTTATTCCCATAACTTATTCACTCCATAAGTGAAACCTTGTGTCTCTCACTCTCTTTCACCCATTTTGCCTATCCTCCTATTCCCTGCCCCTCTGGCAAGAAATGACAAGTGTTGACAAGGATGCACAAAAAAAGGAACCTTTCTGTTTTGTTGCAGGGGATAGCTACTATAGCTACTGTGGAAAACAGTATGAAGTTTCTTCAAAAAATTAAGAGTAGTAATATAATACGCTCCAATAATTCTACTTCTGATTATTTACCTAAAGAAAATGAAAACACTAATTTAAAAAATATATATATGCACGGGCGCCTGGGTGGCTCAGTTGGTTAAGCGACTGCCTTTGGCTCAGGTCATGATCCCGGAGTCCCGGGATCGAGTCCCATATCGGACTCCCGGCTCTGCGGGAAGTCTGCTTCTCCCTCTGACCTTCTCCCCTCTCATTCTCAGTCTCTCTCTCTCTAATAAATAAATAAAATTAATATATATATATATATATGCACCCCTACGTTTATTTTAGCATTATTTCCTATAGCCAATATATGCTAGTGACTTAAGTGTTCATTGATAGATGAATGAATAAAGAGGATGTGGTACACACACACACACACACACACACACACACACACACACAGAAATATTACACAGCCATAAAAAAGGATGAGATTGTGCCATTTGTTACAACTTGGATGGACCTAGAGGATATTATGCTAAGTGAAGTAAGTCAGACTAGAAAGACAAATACCATATTATTTCACTTACATGTAAAATCTAAAAAACAAAACAAATGAATAAACAAATAAAAAACAGTATCATAAATACAGAGAACAAAATGATGGTAGACTCTCTTTTAAAAGACGTTATCTGGTTAGGTCAAACCCATAGGGAAGTTTCCTTTGGTTAACTCAGAATTAACTGAACTAGTCCCTTATCACATTTTCAAAATAATTTCACTATTGCTTTATAGTACAGTTGACTCTTGAACAACATGGATTTTAATTTTAAAGGTCTACTTATATGCAGATTTTTAAAATAAATATAGTACAATAAATGTATTGTATCTTTATGCTTTTCTTAATAACATTTTTCTTTAGCTTACTTTACTGTAAGCATATTGTACATATTATGATCAACTGTTAATCAACAGTTTATGTTATCTGTAAAACATCTAGTCAATGGTAGGCTAAGTTTTAGGGGAGTCAAAAGTGATATGCATATTTTCAATTGCATGGGGGGGTAAGCATCTCTAACTCCTGCATTGTTCAAGGGTCAACTGTGTAACTTGTTTTATAGGAGCATCTTAGAAAAATTTCAAGGAAAAAATCATTTCAATCTTACAAAAACATTTCTATGAACATGATAGAAGTTTATTTTAGAAAATCTATTGATATATATCATATTAAAGGACAAACCCCTATTATCATTTCAAAAGGTACAATAAAAACACCTGATATTAGGCAATACGAATTCAATTAAATGTGATTTAAGTTTTTTTAAGACCTTGCAAAGTTGACTCTACATTTTATATAGAAGTAGAAGGTTCAACGGTGCCTAGGTGGATCAGTTGCTTAAACGACTGTCTTTGGCTCAGATATGATCCCGTAGTCCCAGGATCAAGTCCCATATCGGGCTTCCAGCTCCGTGGGGAGTCTGCTTCTCCCTCTGACCTTCTCTCCTCTCATGCTCTCTCTCACTCTCTCTCTCTCAAATAAATAAATAAAATCTTTTAAAAAAAAAAGAAGTAGAAGGTTCGAGAATAGTTAAGTCATTTCTGAAGAAGAGTAAGTATATGTGTTGGAATAAAAGAGATGTTTGTTCTCCCTGATATCACGACTATATTATAGAGCTATAGTAACTAAAACACTGTGTTTGATGCAAGGAGACATTGATTCGTGAAATGAATAGAGTCCAGATAGCCATAAATATATGAAATTTAAAGTATAACCCAAGTAACATTGTAATTTACTGCGAAACAAATGCACAATTTAATAAGTGGAATTGAGACATTTTATTATTGGTGTAAAGATAGTAAATTGACTATCAGGAGCTGTTCTTACTGCCTCCTAGTTTACCTTTCTGTACCATAACACCTAGGAAGCTAAATACTAAACTTCATAAACTCTCTTGCAGCTATGGTCCTGATATGATTCATTTTCTACCAGTTAGTTGATTGACATGAAATTTAAATTTGGAACTAAATGAAGCATAGAGAAAATATTTGCATTCAAGGCATCCAGTGTGATGTTGTGTCCATGGACCATGGAGTTAATGAATCAGCCATCTTATTCCCAGAATACAGCTAATGTGGTACTATCCTGGAGACAGCAGTGTCACAAAAACTTCTTGTTCTATTGCTTTCTCATTGTAGCAGAGGTAGCTATTTTCTTAGCTATGTATGCATTGGGTTTGTTGGTAATCATTCCCGGAGGCCCAACTTAGAACTTGCTCCTCCAACTCTTCCATGATTTTTGAATGCACATAATTCACTGTATTACATTTCTTCCTTTTTCTTTTTCTTTTTCTTTTTTTTAAATAGGCTCCATGCTGGGCCTACAGTTCAACATAGGGCTTGAACTGACAATGCTGAGATCAAGGCCTGAGCCGAGATCAAGAGTTAGATGCTTAACCAACTGAGCCACCCAGGCACCCCCTTTCTTATTAATATAAGCTGTTGACAAAAAAATTCTGACTTACATAATTTTGAAAGCGTGACAATATGCAGTTGGATACTTACTTCATGATATACTAAGTAAAATCCATAAGGAAAAAGAACTTAAATGTGAGAGACAAAATTAGGGGCACCTGGGTGGCTCAGTGGGTTAAAGCCTCTGCCTTCGACTCAGGTCATGATCCCAGGGTCCCGGGGTGGAGCCTCACATGGGCTCTCCGCTTAGTAGGATCCTGCTTCCCTCTTTCTCTCTCTGCCTGCTTCTCTGCCTACTTGTGATGTCTCTCTCTCTCTGTCAAATAAATAAATAAAATCTTTTAAAACAAAGAAAGACAAAATTATATAAGCATTGGAAGAAAATATAGGATAGAACATTTATATTCTCAGGATGCAGGATTTTATTTTAAAAGGAAACAAAAGTATTAACCATAAGGAAAAGATGGATGAATTTGACTACATTAAAATTAAGAACTTTATAAAAAAAGAGTAAAAAGACAAAAACTAGGAGAAAATGTTTGAAGACATATAAATAAAAAGGAAAAAGTATCTAGGTTACATGGGGGGAGAAAAGCGTGTTTGAAATGTGAGTAAAGGAATTTCACAAAAGAGAATACACTAATGGCCAGTATACACATGAAAAGATGCCTAACTCATTTAGCAATTAATGAAATGTTAATTAAAATCACAGTGAGATACCATTTTACACATAGTATATGGTCCAAACTTACAAAATCTGGTAATGTTAATTGTTGGCAGGGTACAAAGTAGGAGAAACACTTAAATACTACTAGTTGCATAAAATGCTTGTTAGAAGAAAAGGGCAGCAAGAGAAAATGAAAGACAAAAATGTATTAAGAATGACATTGTGAGAATGGAGTGTATATGCAGTGGGAGTTCTGAAAACAGGTTGGTCAAGAAGCTTTATAAATAAGGGAAAATTGCATTAATGGATAGCTTCCAAACTGTGGTACATCAGCATGACCTCAGGTACTGGATGAAAAATGAAACCAGTTGATATATTTTAAAAGGATAATTAGAATTCAGGAACTTGGGATGAAGGGGGGAAAAAGGAAAGTGAAACTGAGCACAAGTGTTTTTATAATAGAGCATTCCACAAAACGAAGGAAGTTGAAGCAAAAGAGATAATCATGCCTTGCAATCAAATTGCCACTCTACAGGTTTGGGGAGAAGTGACTGTTGAGCTCAAGGAGGTGGAAGCATTAGCATTCTTTAGTGTTCTGATATGAGGTCATATTAGGTGGAAGAGTTGGGTTTTGACCCATTTACATATGAATTGGGGAGAGTGGTCAAATAGAACAACAGAGTTGACTAAAGCTATTTCTACCTTCCATGCCCTATTCCACATCTACAAAACCACACTAATAAATTAGGGAAGCAACATCTAGAGTACATTATAATTTTCATACTGAAGTTAATAGTCCAGATTAAAATTACACGTTAAATTACACAAAAGTTTCAGTTCCTTCATATGATTAAGGTGACATATTTCAGACAGCATTACAAGTCACTATTTTATTCCTCAAAAAAAAAAAATAAAAACCCTCTTTCACACATCACATTTAGTCAATTGAAAACAAAATTATTTTAACTTAGATATTTTCATTTTATTTTAACTTCAAGTTTTTATTTAAGTTCTAGTTAGTTAACATATATGGTAAAATTGGTTTCAGGTGTAGAATTTAGTGATTCAGCACTTACATACAACACCTCGTGCTCATCATAAGTGCCCTCTTCAATATTCGTCACCCATTTAGCCCATCCTCCACCAGTCTCCTTCCATCAACCCTCTTTTTTTTTTAAAGACTTATTTAATTATTTATTTGAGAGAGAGAAAAAATGAGTGAGTGGGAGAGGGGCAAAGGGGGAGGGAGAGAAGAATCTCAAGCACACTCTCCACTTAGCACAAAGTCCCACAAGGGACTCAGTCCTATGACCCTGAGATCATGACCAAGATCAGAAGTCCAGTGCTTATCTGACTGAGCTACACAAGAGTCCCTCCTCATAACTTAGATATGTTTTTAAATATCTAAGATTTGCCAATTGCAAATGTTGTTAGGTTCTCAGAACTAGATAGCAAGAAGATTTGACTGATGAGAGAAGAAAGGTATAGCCCTTGTCTATTCCTTTTATTTGGGAGAGTAATCAGCTGAATCTTTACATGACATATGTACACATAAGTAGCTTTGTTGTAGTCTCTTTTTCTCTCTCACTCTCTCTTACCTTCAGATAAATTATTTTTTCAGGTTTCCTGGCCAATATACTTTTTTAATTAATTGATTGATTAATTTGAGAGAGAGCACATATCTGCACTCTCATGAATGGGAGGGGCAGAGGGAGAACAGGACTGTTCTGATCATGACCTGAGCTGAAACCAACAGTTGGTCACTCAACTGACTGAACCCACCCAGGCTCCTCAGTGACCAATGCATCTGACATCATACCCTGGTTGTTATTGGGTTCCTGCCATAGGAATCATTGAAGATTGCCTAATCATCAAGAGAAAAGTAAATTCCTTAAACCAATAATTTACCTAAAACTTTAAAGAATTATAATTCTTTTCCCAGTGGTTGTTCTTCCAACACCCAATGCACAGCTGTCTTCCTCTTCCCATTTTCTTTTTATTCTGAAGTACAAGCCTATGTTTAAGAACTCAGAGCATTGTCATTCCAGTAGATATTTGTTCCTGCTAAGTGGGAGAAAGTGGGCCCATCTCAATCTCTAACCAAAAATTTAATATATACATAATAGAATCTTTTCTGGGTATACAAACTAACATTAATTACCAGATTTCAAATAAGAAAGCTTTAATCTCTTGGATTTAGAAAGTAATGCTGTCTTAAGTTCCCTAAAAACAGAGCCAGAGACAGATTTATATGTTCTTTAGGATAAACCTGAGAGTGAAGGAAGAAGAATAGAGAAACGGAAGGATATCAACAAGAATATCATCTCCAGTAAAAATCTGGTTCTGGGCAGACCAAGGGGAACACAAGAGCATTCAGTATCACAGAACCCACAAGAATGGGCCTGCCCTGAAGCTTTTGCTCAATAAATAACTCATTGTCTACTGCCTGGGGTTGAGAGGAATAATTTGCCAGGTGGTCTAATCAAGGCTACTCCTATCAGTCAAGTTGTACCCCTCACTTAGAATCAGGGCTGACCTCATGATAGTCACCTAGGAAAGGCCCCATACTTTGTTCAATGATCTCCTATCTCTGTCTTCAAAATTTTAGTACTATTGTTTTTGAACTTGTAAATTTCAGTGAGACAGTGGGGTATTTGAATGACCAGAGGAATTTCATGTAGTATGTGTGTTCCGCATTTCTCGCTGCCCCATTTGCATATAGCATTTATAATATCCTGTGAGCATGGAATTCCAGTGGAGCTATGATATATCGATTCAGTGAGAATCAACCAAATGCTTTGAATAAAGAATGGCAGCTATGTTTTTGGAAACACAAATGACAAAAAAAACCCTTCATATCGTTTTTTATTCCTGTTACTTCTCTGTATTAGTCAGCTATTATTCTGAAAATGATGAAAGAAGGAAAGGGAAAGAAAATGCCACGAATAATTTTCCTTTTTAGTTCTTCCTTACTCAGGAAAAGGATAGAATGTTGAGAGAATGTAATCAAATCAAGAAGTGAAATAAGGGGCACCTGGGTGTCTCAGTCATTGGGCGTCTGCCTTCAGCTCAGGTCGTGATCCCAGGGTCCTGGGATCGAGCCCCATATCGGGCTCCCTGCTCGGCGGGGAGCATGCTTCCCCCTCACCCGCTCCCCCTGCTTGTGTTCCCTCTCTTGCTGTGTCTCTCTCTGTCAAATAAATAAATAAATAAAATCTTTTAAAAAAAAAAAGAAGTAAAATAAAAGCAGTTGAGTTAGTCTTATGCTTTTCTACTTTCCTGGTAAGAATGAAATGCATATGCATGTATGAGTTATGAAATTTGAATTGGATAATTTTGGTGTTTCTAAAAATGACTTAAATGCTGTAATATTTGCATTTAAAACTGGCATTGTACAATATAAAGATGAATGATAAAATTCATGCAAATAGTTTAAAATTTTAATTTTAAATAGCAAAAAACTTCAGAACAAGAGAAAGATCATGAAAAATGAGAAAGCTTTAAATATTAGTTCCTTTAATGACATTCTTCCCTGCTTTTTGAACAAAGGCCCCACACTTAATATTTTTCACTGGACTGTGCAAATTATATAACTAGTCATGGCCAAAGCCAGTTTTCTAAACAAGGACTCAGGTATATACCATTAACTGCAGCATGCCTCAGAAGTCACAGGAGCTAGGGAGAAAAGGTATGGCAATTGATAAATGGCAATAGCATTTCTTCCAGTTAGCTAAGGAGCTAACTGATAAACATACTTGCTTTACAAATTAAGTTCACTCTAAGAAGACATAGAATCTCAAGGATAATGGTTGATCACAATTTCTAGGAAAACTTATAAGAGAATGATGGTAGGCAAGCTACAACCCTGATGCTGCAGTTGGTTTAGAGGATTTAACTAATACTCATCAAATTCCTACCCATCTCTCATATTTTATTGAAGTTCCCTACAGCTATTACTCCTTATTATCTAAGTGGCTATGGTGGGTTGACTCAGACCTCCACTTTGAATCATCAGAATAAGAAGTATTATATACACACTGTAGGATGCTGTAAAACTGACACTTGAAGGGAACTGGGAAATGATGAGGGACAGGACTGTGGACTTGGTGGACCTGCTATAATGCAGTTATACAAACTATATGTTTATACATATATAAACATATAGTTTAACTAAACATATACACTTATGATACACATATACACAAAGATGATACATTTTTGTCTTTGGTGCAAATGCAGAATCTCTATTCAAAAGCCTTTAATAGGTCTATAAACCTATTAAACCAGGCTCTGTGGAGAACAGCTTGGGGAGTCTTTACTTTATATACTGGCCCTTCCTCAAGGGGACCTAATATCTCCATTAGCTATTGAATTCCAAGTGTGAAAATGTGCTCAAGTCTGGAACATGGGAAAGGGATAGCGACTGTTCCAGAGGGGCTGGTTGGTCATACCTTACCATTCTTTTTTTTTTTTTTAATTGTGTTATGTTGGTCACCAAAAAACCTTTAATTATATATATTAAACAATACCGTGGGCTGGCCATCTTCTCTCTGAGATAAATGTGCTAGGAATAGCAAATAGAAACACAAAGCACCAGCTAAATTAGGATTCAGATAAATAAAGAGAAAGCTTTAAACATAAACATGTCCCATACAATATTTGAAACATACTTAGACTAAAATATTGAGTGTTGTTTATCTGGAAATTGAATATAACTGCATGCCTTATATTTTATTTGGCAGTGCTTCTCTAGAAAAACCATAATTTGGAATCCATTGTTATAGATCCCCACCAGTAATGTCACCATGACTGACACTCAGAAATTGATGGTCATTAGGATGATAATAACCATCTTACTTCTGATTGTTAATTGTTGCCACCTGGCCTTTCTATTTAGGATGTCAGTGGTAAGTTATGGTAAGAATTTCCTACCATAAGCATCAGCCTATGGAGCCTCTCAGTGTCAGTGTCACTGTTGTCCCCCTTGACTTATACATCTTTTGCTCCCTTAACAAATGAAGGTTTTTCCAAAAAACATACAGCTTGTAGGTTTCCTGGTCTTATATAATTAGTTCACTAATATGCCTACTTCTCTGAGTGGTTTTGCCCCTTCTTCCATGGCCTTTCAAGCAATTCTGGCATTTCTAGTTCATATAATGCTAGCTATTACCTATCTCCACCTTGCCTCCCAGTTTCCAAGAGCCATTATAACGCTAAATTAGAACTAGTCACTCTCTCTTTGCTGCCCTGGCCATAATGTTAAATCTTATTTGGTAGGAAATTGTCCCCATATCACAAACACCATATCAAGGTTTATATTCCACCCCTCTTGATCTGACTTCATCAGGATTCTCTCCCATGTAAACTCTTCCATTTCTTGTCAATAAAACATAGTCAAGACACATAGTTTATTATCCCTCACCCTATAATCCTTCTCTCCTTTTCTTTTCTCTCAGCATTTCACCACTTGGGCCATGCTGAACTTTTATGAAATAGATTTTTTTTTCTTTTTGGTGGCCTGTACAGGAAGCTGGAGAAAATCTTAATTCAGGAAACATTATCTTATAAGGCACCTCACTGATTTGAGGCCTCTGAAAGAACTACAAGTAAAGGAAATGGGAGGTGGGGGTAGTAGTTGCTACCCTTTGACATGATGGAATTGCCCGCATCTAGAAGCCCAGTGTCAAGGGAATCTGGATGCTCAATGTTCTCAAGTGGATATATACAGAGATCCCTATTTTTCCATATCAGTCCTACTTTTTTCCTATTAGACATAAGAGGCTTGCTGGAGGTGAGAATTCAATTTTTTCTGAAGTTTTGCTATTTCTGCATAAAGTTCCTGATCCTACTCTTCAGTGTGATCAACTCTAAGTTACAGGAGATGACTATATCTTTAAACTCTGCCATTAAGGCCTTCTGATTTTCACATTTTGTATTAAATTGGTGATTAACCATCCAGGGTCTATCATTTTCTCTCTTATAAGCTTCATTGGTGCTCAGCAATAGCCACCTAGTTTCTTTGTCTTTATCATATGTTCCCTATTCTTTTCAAATATCTGTTGCATGAATGACTGTCCTCCACCCCTATCTTTTCCAGTTCACCACAGTAAATTCTTTTTTTTTCCACAGCAGTAAATTCTTTTTTTTTATGCACACACCCAGTGCTCCATGCAATACGTGCCCTTCTCAATACCTGTGTATATCATTTTAGTTCCTGAGTGACTGAAACCCCAGTACTTTCCTCACTTTTTAATTTGTACTTTATTTTTTTTCCTTCCACACTTGTTCTCTGGACAGCTGTGGGTATGAGAGCTGGAGCTGGGTGAGGAGGGGCTCCGTGTCCATCCTCCCTCTCTCCCCGGCCCTCCTCCCCGCCCTTTCCAGCTTGCTGCTCTGAGAGCTCAAGGGGAGGTGGAATTCACAGGCCAGGGCGCATCTTTTATTATTTAATTATGTTGCCCAATAGAACTTGATTTTAAATAAAAAAGAAATCTCTTATATACTTTTTTTAAAAAAAGTCACCACAGTAAATTCTTAGTGACAAACCGCTACAGAATGATAAGAACTGTTAATATTCCACTTACCTTAAGTGACAGAGTGCTCATTGTCAGCTAGCTAGCTGATGAGCCATCTCTGAAATCAAATCTTTGGTGTCCTTCCCAGAACCATTTTTGATACTAACTCTCTAAGGTTAGGCACCACACAAGCAAAATCAGGCTGGAGTCAGGGATTCAGGTGCATGAGATTAATTAAGAAAATTATCATCAGGAAAATGAGAGAAGTAAAATAGGGAAAGGGAAGGAGTTGAGCAAGATTATAGTCTCACGTAAATTCTAGCCTTGATCTGATTCATGAGCTTGCTCTGGTGCATAAATCACATTGCAGATTCATCCTCCTGAGGCAACGCAAATAGACCATAGTGCCCCCATAGAAGTCACTGACCGCACTGGGGTTCAGAGTGCAACAAGTGTCCCAAGTGTAAGCTGTTAACACAGCCCCCACAGCTAGGTAGATGGGCATACCAGCCAATAAAAAGGATATGGGAAGGGAACACCAGCAACCCCTACTATAATCACTTTTTATAGTCAGTTATAACTACATTTAGACTTTATTTATACAGTATTTTGAATCATCCTAATACATTAAAATATACTTACTATGCCTCCTTTTGCATAATGCAATTTCTCTCTGTAAATCATTTTTTATCTCAGAGCCAATTCTGCTTATCGTAGTATCTAAATTGCCCAAAACATTTTTTTAACTCAGTACTAGTATAATCAACCTAAGAAATGTAGGTTGATAATATACAGCTGCTTCCCTTCTTTAAGAGGATAGAGTCTGGCCCTAATTAGGTTCTATCTCATTTAATATTTGTCCTGGGGTCTATTTAAACTCTCATATTCTGTTTTATGCTTTGGCTCAATTATTTACTCATTTTTATTTTTCTGCATATCAGTGGCAAATTTCTTGTCTGCTACCATTCTGACACCTGCTTATTATTCTTCATCTATAGCTTATCTTTACAAATATAATCTAATATATATATTAGGTTTTATATATATATATTACTTTCACCAACTCTAAAGTAAATCATAAACACTCTCTGCCATCCCTTTTAACTAAAAGGGGCAAACACACTGTAGAATAGGTACAACAAACATTCTTCATACCTTGTTCCTCAGAAATCATTATTCCTCTGGGAAGTAGGCTATTGTATGTCTGAATTATCTTCATTATAGAAGCATAATATGTGTATATTGTGCCAGGACACCCCGGGTTTTTGGAACCAGACTAATTGCTAAGATTTACAAATTAATTTGAGAGATAATCTCCATGAAGGAAATATTTTAAATGACAAATGGTAATACTAATAATGTAAAGGGAAAGTAAGATAACTGATTTACTTTTGTTTGGGTTTAATTTTAGTCTCACTTGTAATAATTATCTTCATTGATATATTTCTTTGTAATGCATTTTCTTTCAGTCAGGAATAATCTTACTTAGCATAGTTTACTATAATAAAAAAGAAATCCAGTGTTATTTAATGTTATTTAAATGGTGCAATATTACACATTACCATTAAAGATTGCACTTAAATTGTATGTTTAGTTGGGTATCTATTTACCCAAATAATTTGCCTTTTTATGTTTAAAATACAAATCTGCCTGAAACATATTGATCTCTTCATCTATTTTTTATTGTTGATTGTCCTTCTCTGTTCTTTATTTTTTTTTAGGATTTTACTTATTTATTTGACAGAGAGAGAGAGATCACAAGTAGACAGAGAGGCAGGCAGAGAAAGAGGGGGAAGCAGGCTCCCTGGTGAGCAGATAGTCCAATGAGGGGTTTGATCCCAGGACCCTGAGATCATGACCTCAGCTGAAGGCAGAGGCTTTAACCCACTGAGACACCCAGGTGCCCCTGTTCTTTATCTTTCTAATTGTGTATTTAACGCCATATTGTAGCTATGAAAATAGCCATTAGAAGATAAACTATGTAGAATAAATGTCTTCTGTGCACAAACCTCTGAGATATTTTTATGAGCATTTATCAAAACCATACCTGTGCATATTAAGTGTAATGAAATCCCCAAGATGCTAAATATCTCCAGGAATATAAGAGGCTCTATTGGCCCAAATGAACAGGCAAAATGGAGAGGAGATTATTTTCTCATAATCTCTGTTATATTGGTAAAAAAAATACTGAACTTGAATAAGGTAATTAAAAAATTCTATCTATTGTTATGTCAAATGAAAATATCCACATAAGGGACGCCTGGGGGGCTCAGTTGGTTGGGCAGCTGCCTTCGGCTCGGGTCATGGTCCCGGCGTCCTGGGATCGAGTCCCGCATCGGGCTCCTTGCTCGGCAGGGAGCCTGCTCCTCTCTCTGTCTCTGCCTGCCTCTCTGCCTGCTTGTGTTCTCTCTCTGTTAAATATATAGATAAAATCTTTAAAAAAAAAAAAAAGAAAATATCCACATAATACTGAGACCGTTTAAATAAAGAAATAGTTCAGATCAATCATATGATTTGAAGAATTAATGTTTCTGGGACAACTAGGTAGTTTATTCAAGGGAATGCATTATGCATGATTCAGCACTATGAGAAATTCCCTTCAAATACTGTAAGAATCATTAAAAATCAAAGGAGATAATATTTTAAATTTCGTACCTCTTTTAAGAAAATCTTTTATTTCTTACTGTAGGCTACTAGGTATGTTACCCATGGCTTAATGAAAGAGAGGATAAGTATGGAATAAGAACTGGAAGGTGGGAGATACATAAGTATAATAATTTGGGTTTTAAAAAAGAAAACTTTAGTTAAAATAGCCATTATTACTTTTGTTTTCCCTGTGGAAAAAAAAGATAAAAAAATTGAAGCCATCGTGGACTCATTACGGGGGGGGGGTACTGATCAAGGGAACAGGAGCAGCATTAGATTAAGAGATGATAAGCCTTTATTCGAATAACCACCATTTATTGCCACCAACAGGGATCCATAGGGAAGATAAGGCAGTGCTCAGTTATCATCCAGTTCGGACTGCCAGTTAAATGCAGTCAGCATATGTTCACTTGAGTGACCAGCAAGAGCAAGAATGCATTAGTTTTTGTGGCTCATTATGTTTATACAATGTTGTTGCTCCACCCCCTTTACTGAAGAAAAAAAATGTATGAATATGTTGCCAGGGCCTCCCCCAGCAACTTGAAGAGACTTAGGCTAGTGAGCCTCCATGAAAGTCCATTAAGCTTTAAGCAAATTAAATTCATTAGCTTGAGTTCATTAACTAACTTTATGGTAAATCTGCCTCTGAGCCAGAGTGATGACCATTTCTTCTCCTAGACTTTGCTCAATTCCCACCCCAACACTGTACTTCCATCAAGGACCTAGGACCCATATAAGACTTTTCTTTACATCTGTAAGTGAAAAAGAGCAATGGAACAAAAAAACAGGGATGGTGCTGAGAAGGTAGGTGTACTTACTCCTATTCTAACCCTAAGTCAGGATAATGTTGAAATGCACCATCTTTGTTTCAAGTAGTGTCTTCTGTGTCCATAGAAGAACCAGGCAATAAAGTTAGAGAAAGAAGAACTAAACAAACCATATAATTATATTTGTGAATCATAATGATATTTGTTATCTTGTCAAGTAAAAAGGAAGTGCAAAAGGACTTTACTTTCCTAAATATTTGTGATTACGTTAAGAGAATTTCTTGTGCTTCAGCATCTGCAAATCAATCAATGTGATACAATACAATAATAAAAGAAAGACAAGAACCATATGATACTCTCAACAGATGCTGAAAAAGCATTTGACAAAGTACAGCATCCTTTCCTGATCAAAACTCTTCAAAGTGTAGGGATAGAGGTTACATACCTCAGTATCGTCAAAGCCATCTGTGAAAAACCCACAGTGAATATCATTCTCAATGGGGAAAAACTGAGAGCTTTTCCCCTATCGTCAGGAACACGGCAGGGATGTCCACTATCACCACTGCTATTCAACATGCTACTAGAAGTCCTAGCCTCAGCAATCAGACCACAAAAAGAAATAAAGGGCATCTGAATCAGCAAAGAAGAAGTCAAACTCTCAGTCTTTGCAGATGATATGATACTTTATGTGGAAGACCCAAAAGACTCCACTCCAAAACTGCAGGAACTCATATAGGAATTCAGTAAAGTGCCAGGATAGAAAATCAATGCACAGAAGTAAGTTGCCTTTCTATACACCAATAGCAAGACAGAACAAAGAGAAATTAAGGAGTAGATCCCATTTACAATTGCACCCAAAACCATAAGATACCGAGGAATAAACCTAACCAAAGAGGCAAAGAATCTGTACTCAGAAAACTATAAAGTACTCATTAAGAAAATTGAGAAAGACACAAAGAAATGGAAAAATGTTCCATGCTCATGGATTGGAAGAACAAATATTGTGAAAATGTCTATACTACCTAAAGCAATCTACACATTTAATGCAATCCCTATCAAAATACCATCAATTTTGTTCAAAGAAATGGAACAAATAATCCTAAAATTTATATGGAACCAGAAAAGACCCCGAATAGCCAGAGGAATGTTGAAAAAGAGTATCAAAGTTGGTGGCATCACAATTCCAGACTCCAAGCTCTATTACTAAGCTATAATCATCAAAACAGTATGGCACTGGCACAAAAACAGACACATAGATCAATGGAACAGAATAGAAAGCCCAGAAATGGACCCTCAACTTTATGGTCAACTAACCTTTGACAAAGCAGGAAACAATGTCTAATGGAAAAAAAAAGTCTCTTCAACAAATGGTGTTGGGAAAATTAGACAGCCACATGCAAAAGAATGAAACTGGACCATTTTCTTATCCCACACATAAAAATAGACTCAAAATGGATGAAAGACCTCAATGTGAGACAGGAATCCATCAAAATCCTTGAGGAGAACACAGGCAACAACATCTTTGACCTCAGCCACAGCAACTTCTTCCTAGAAACATCTCCAATGGCAAGGGAAGCAAGGGCAAAAATGAACTATTGGGACTTCATCAAGGTCAAAAGCTTTTGCACAGCAAAGGAAATAGTCAACAAAACCAAAAGACAACTGACAGAATGGGAGAAGATATTTGTAAATGACATATCAGATAAAGGGCTAGTATCCAAAATCTATAAAGAACGCCTCAAACTCAACACCCAAAGAACAAATAATCCAGTCAAGAAATGGGCAGAAGATATGAACAGACATTTCTGCAAAGAAGACATCCAAATGGCCAACAGACACATGAAAGAGTACTCAACATCACTCAGCATCAGGGAAATACAAATCAAAACCACAGTGAGATACCACCTCAAACCAGTCAGAATGGCTAAAATTAACAAGTCAGGAAACAACTGATGTTGGCGAGGATGTGAAAAAGGGGAACCCTCCTACACTGTTGGTGGGAATGCAAACTGGTACAGCCACTCTGGAAAACAGTATGGAGGTTCCTCATAAAGTTGAGAATAGAGCTACCCTATGACCCAGCAATCACACTACTGGGTATTTACCCTAAAGATACAAATGTAGTGATCCAAAGGGGCATGTGCACCTGAATGTTTATAGCAGCAATGTCCACAATAGCCAAACTACGGAGAGAACCTATATGTCCATCAACAGATGAATGGATAAGAAGATGTGGTATATATAGACAATGGAATACTCTGCAGCCATTAAAAGAAACGAAATTCTGCCATTTGCAAAAACATGAATGGAACTAGAGGGTATTATGCTAAGCGAAATAAGTCAATCAGAGAAAAATAATTATCATATGATCTCTCTGATATGAGGAATTTGAGAGGCAGGGCAGGGGTTCGTGGGGGTTAGGGAGGGAAAAAATGAAACAAGATGGGATCGGGAGGTAGATAAACTGTAAGAGACTCTCAATCTCATGAAACAAACTGAGGGTTGCTGAGGGTTGGGGGGGTAAGGATAGGTTGGCTGGGTTATGGACATTGGGGAGGGTTTGTGCTATGGTGAGTGCTATGAAATGTGTAAGCCTGACAATTCACAGACCTGTACCCCTGGGGCAAATAATACATTATATGTTAATTAAAAAAAGAAAGAAAGAAAAAGGAAGAGCATTAAAGGAATAAATGAAGGTAAAAAAATAATGTCTTGTGCTATTGTGTTCTAAGTAGAATGAGCTAGAAAAATCATTAATTGGTTAAAGTAATAAGAGCAGCAGAGAACTGCAGAGCTGGATGGTACCTTAGAGATTGACAGAACCAACTTTTGCATTGGCTAGTTGAGGAAACTGGAAGTCTAGAGAGGTTTAGAAACTGAATAAAAGTTTCAGCCAGAGAGTAGCAACGTCATAATTAGAGCTGAGGTAATAACTCCAAGACAAGTTACCCGTGTAGATAGATTATAAGATATAAATTTTAATTGAAGATAACTTTTCTATTATTCCTGAGCTCTTTCCTCTCTCAACTTCTAACAAAATAAAAGTACATGAATGGAAGTCGACTCTAGGAAAAGACAGAATGATGAATTAAAAGAAGCCCTGAATTAGAGTCCTCGCTGTAGTGACAACAGAAAGGCAGACATGTATACGTTCTAAGCTTTAATTCTCTTACTTGTTCAATCAAAGCAAAATAGTTTCCCTGTAGTTGCCCAACAGCTCTAGTAAGAGTCAAATGAAATAGTTGTGAAAATATTTTGTAAACTATGAAGCCAGTTTTACAATTATTAAAAAAAAAAATGTAAGGGGCACCTGGGGGGCTCAGTGAGTTAAAGCCTCTGCCTTTGGCTCAGGTCATGATCTTAGGGTCCTGGAATTGAGCCCCACATCGGGCTCTCTGCTCAGCAAGGAGCCTGCTTCCCCCTCCCTCTCTCTGCCTACCCCTCTGCCTACTTGTGATCTCTCTCTCTCTGTCAAATAAATTAATAAAATCTTTAAAAAATATAAACATAAATAAAATAAAAAAATATGAGGAATAACATTATGAGGACTGCAATCACACTAGTTAGGCATCATCACTTTGGATGTCTAGTTGCACTCCTTATAACTTCTACTAAATAATCTTCTCAGAGCACCTGGGTGGCTCAGTCACTTAAACTCTGCCTTCAGCTCATCATCTCCAAGTCCTAGAATTGAGTCCCACATTGGGCTCCCTGCTCAGCTGGGAGTCTGCTTCTCCTTCTCCCTCTGCCCCTCACCCCTGCTTCCGTGCTCTCTCTCTCACTCTCAAATACAAAAAATCTTAAAAAATAAATCCCCATTGTAACCAATCCTTATTGATAAACCATTGATAATCATCAGTCATTTTTTTCTGACTACCCATTAATTGCTTTCTTTTCTGAGAACATTATTTTTTTTTTCCTCTCTGGCTACTCCTCTGCTGCATTTTCTTATTAATCTTTCAAATACTATATCATTCATGAATACTTGGTGTTGTATGTAAGTGATGAATCACTAAATTCTACTTTTAAAACTAATGTTATACTAAATGTTAACTAACTGGAATTTAAATAAAAACTCGAAACAAGCAGGACTAACTAACTAGATAAATACTATGTCCTTCAAATTTCTATCTTACCCGCTTTTTTTTTTTCTATCTCTGGTCATACTTTCTATGCTCGTACCCTCCTCTATTGTTTCAAGTGCCATTTGTATGTTGTTGTATCTCAAACCTGGATCTCCATCTCAGAACTGATTGAATATTGAACCATGTTTTTATATATTGAATATTTTTACTTGAATCTGCTATTGGCACCTCAGATTTAGTATTTCAAAAAACAAATGTTTCATCTTAAGTCTCAAATCTAGTTTTATGTTCTAGTCCCTGTCTTAAAGAATGGCATTTATTTCCTCCTAACTGCCAAAGACAAATCTCCATATCATCCCTTAATCCTTCCTCTTCATTTTTTTCCCATATCCGTTCAACCACAAATTCCATGAATTTTAC
This sequence comes from Nasua narica, assembly GCA_028533885.1. Classification (NCBI taxonomy): domain Eukaryota; kingdom Metazoa; phylum Chordata; class Mammalia; order Carnivora; family Procyonidae; genus Nasua; species Nasua narica. The sequence goes on along the minus strand of CM052799.1, from coordinate 162,463,768 downwards.
ACAATTCCATAGGAATTTACTTCTCTCTATTTACACTGCAACTACCAATAGTTCCCCACTAAATTATTTCTCACCTGGTAATTTTAACTTCTTTGTAACTCCTTACTTCTTCTCCTATCTTAACTTTCTTCTGGTCAATTTTCCATCCATCAAGCTGAATTATATTTCTAACAGAAACCTGATAATAGTTTTCTTCAAATCCAAAGTTTATCAATGACTTCCCATGCTTTTATGTGTAATTTTAAACTTTATATTATGTCCTGCAAGATTCCTCATCAACTAGCTTATGATAATATTTTCAATAGCAAATTTTTTCACTTCCATTAAAGTATGTATTCTCCTTAACTCTAAAAATTTAATATTCCTGATACATCCTTCCTAAATCCTTTTGGCCCATGCCAATTTCCAGCTGACTAATTTCAATTCTTCATTCAATTTAGATATCCACTAAAAAGAATTCCTTTTCTTATTTTTGAAATCTTCAAAATGCTCTCTAAAGCAAACTATATTTCCCTCACTAGCATACTTCTCACATTGTCTTTTATTTGCTTGTGTGATTGCCACTATCCACTATTAGAAAGCTGGCAGGATGTACATGTGTCTCATTTACCATTCTTGGAACCAATTCTAGGAAGTAGATGGTAATCAATAAGCATAACTGGAACAAAAAAAGTATCTATGAAGATAAAATAATACTATCAAATTTCTAAGGTTATTAGCAAAACAAAGGGGAACTGAAAAATAACAATCATTATTATCCTAGACTGGAAAAGAGAGTTGTGTGTCTGACTTAACTAAAATTTTTCAATTCAATTGATATATATGTAAAACCATTCTAAATTAATTTAGTGTTGATCATGAGCCTTCTGGAGTTACAGGTAAAATAATAACATGTGCACGGATTTCTAATATCTGCTCCTTCTCACAATCCCATAGAAATGACCAATAAAAAATTTAAAAAATAGAATTCACCCTTTATGTTAGAAATTAGCTAAAATTATACAGTCCATGTTGCAGTAAATCACTGCAGGGACTGCTGCTGTACTGATACTCTTATTACCTGGGAAGAATGAATGTTAGTACAAATGTCAAGGCCATAAAAGCATTCACTCTTTTTGACACAGTCATTCCAGATCTAAGAAGATAAATTAAGAATATTATGAGAGTTATATGTAAAGATTTACATATAAAGACATTCTGTCTTACAGAAGGTTCCCTTGAAGACAATCCTATGTCTGAGAATTCATCTGCAAGTGACTTATTGAGAAAGTGCTCCCCAGAGAAACCAGTAAGGAAGTGGATTCATAGGACAGGGAAGAGGAAATAAATTAAGCAAGGCAAGATTTCAGGCCATACACAAACTTTAATCCCACAAGGTTGTTCTATACCGGAATCTGGAGTATAAATAAAGAGTGTCTCAGTTGGATGGAAAGGAATTAGGCACTTATAATCTAGCACTCTTAACTATGGAAGTATCTGTCATCTACTAGACCCATTCTCTTTTCTGCTTGCAGACAAATGTGTCCTATATTGTATGGCAGTCTCTCAGGAAATTTTAAACTAGCGGGCCATTAGAAGTTAAGGAAGAAAAATTTTGAAAGGGAGCAATGGGCATACAAAAATGATAATGATATCTGTGGAGATCTCAGTGAAATATGAATTAATGAATGTAAACATTTAAGTATGTTTAATCCTGGTGAAATGGAAGAAATTTGAGTAGCAATGAATTTGTTGTTTTATAAAACACTTATGTGATGAATTTCTAAGCAGTCCTAAATTTTATTTCCGCTTTTAATATCTAATGATATGAAATCCTTATTTAACTGTATGACATGGGAAGAGAAAGAAGTTAAAATGAAAAACTTTATAGACAGTATGGTCTCCAACTGTCCAAACTATAGCATATATGTGTGTGTATGTGTCTGTGTATAATATTATAAATGGAGTATAACAAATACACAATCTTTAGCTCATATAAGCCTACATTTTAAAGTACAAAATTTAAGGAAATCTCCAAAATCAAAAAATCAGAATGCAAGATAAATTATGGCTCTTATAAAATAACATATAACCTTACCAATATGAGGAACTTGTTTGGCCTAAGTAAAAAGACTAAACAGAAAGTCAGATAATAAACACTGAAGTGTGTAGACTTTAGAGCCAAACTGTCTTGGTTCAAATGTCTTTTCTGCCACTTAGTACTTACATGCCCTTGAGCAAGTTATTTCACTTTTGCAAGTCCCAGCTTTCTTATCCATAAAATAGGAAAAATAGTAGTACTTACTTCAGAATATTGTTGTGAGAATTAAATAAGATCCACAAGAAAATTACTTTGAACTGTGGTTAGCAGATAGAAAGCACTCAACAGATGATAGAAATTATTATTAGTACATAAGTAATATCTAGTGTTTTACTATATATCCAATCTTAAGAAAAAAAAATTTCTTCTATGGTTAATTTTGTCAAAAAGCAAATAAAAGTGACCTTATAAAGTTTGACTATTTTTAAGTAATAATTAAAAAAAAAAAAAACAGAATTCTTGCCTCTGGTCCGTGCTAATATGGAAAGAGTTTCCTGAAACAATGTTTTGTGGGAAGAAAAGTCTTTAAAAGAAATGTGAAAGAACATTTATGTGGATGAGAAGTGTGGCAATTTAATGTTCTGTGATAAAATGTCAAGTGTTTGGGAGCAGCACTTGTAAGAATCTATGGCCAGAAAGGTAGAAAAATGCTTGTAGATAAAACAAATAATCCCATTGAAATTTGTCTAGCAAGAAATTTTCATCGAAATGGCAGAGGTTCACTATTAGGTAAAGGTATTAATTGGATAATCCAGGAGTGACTCATTGAGGAAAAAATGTTTCAATTTTAAATTACCATGTATCCCCCACACTTTTGAATACTTCCTAACTGATACTTTTAGAGATGGTTTCTAAATCCTTCGTGCATTTTATCTTCCCTGTCCTGATTTGTCCTGTAGCACAGACTGGATCTCCAATCAAATATTCCAGTTTTCTCCTTTGATATTTTTATGTAAAATTCCACAACTTTTTTGTATTATTCTGGTTAAATAGTATACATCAAGTAGATTTAAAGTGCACCTACTACCTTTGTAGCACTCAAAAGAACATAATATATACATCATTAGCAGTTTACATTTTAAAACCTCATGCAAAAATTTTCCTTAAGGAGTTATGAAGGAGCTGTCTTAAAGAACTTTAACTTACAACCAGCTTGATCCACAGGGTAAAACAGAATCCCACTATTAGAAACACTGGCAAACAATAAATGAAAGTAAATCAATACAGTAGAGTAAGGGAAACTTTGATCTGGGATTTAGGATAACTGATAGTCTTGAGTTTGCAGTTTACAGTCTGCATTATCAACACCTCTCAATTTCATGAGTAAGGATATTGATCTAGATAATCTCAAGGTTCCCTTTCATTCTCTTTATAACATTTATCTAACATATATTTTCTTGTTTATCTGTTTTTGTTACAGAACTGTTAAGCTGCAAGTGGTCAATTCCTCAATATTTGTCAAGTGACATATATCAATTAATAAATCCTCAATAAATATGTGTTTAATAAATTAATAATGTCCAGGAATGTTAAAAGTTAGGTATTCAGACATATCTTCTAACTGAAAGTAACACAAAATGATGAAAAATAATTAAGACCTTTCTGTTAAAATGACTGAAGTATTGAAAGATAGTAAAGAAATACAAGCCAAACTCTGAATAAAGGCTGGAATCCAGAGATATAAGTTGATCACTGAAGGCATTTTTGCCCAAAGAGCATCTGCCAAACCTAAAATGTAAGCTATGATTTACAAAGCTATTTTGGTTATATGGAAGAAAAGAAAAAGTCAAGTCTTGCCCAAGTTGTAGAGTAAAATATCAGGTACTCTTTAGGTAAAATTCAGAACCCAAAGTCTGTACCCTCAGTTTAATTGTGTATTAGAAATAAATATGTCCAAACTGCATGTCAGAATAACAATAAAAATTATTTAACACTGATTATGAAATTGGCTATTTATATAAATACATTTAATTTGAATTAAATTAATCCACTATATTTGCATATCTGTAAAATTACAACATCAACATGGTCAAAAACAAAATAAAACAAAATTCAAGCACAAATTTAATTTAAAATTATTCCTATTTAGCATTGCCACCAAGTGGCTAGAAAAAGCAAGCACAAATAGCTTCATACCAGAACAAAAGTTTCCCCCCCAAAATAATCAAATTATGTTAAAAAATCAAACATGTAAACATGATATTTTGAGAAAAAAATAAGATAGAACAGAGCAGAAATAGACCCACATAATTTTTCTTATCATTATTTCCAGAAAAGTTCATAAATAAGTTTGCTAGCTATGTTTCAAAGAATAAATATAAATAAAAGTAATTGTAAACTTTTACCAGAAAGCCAATATCAGATTCCAATAAAGTCAAATCAAACTTCTAGGGTAATAAGTAATAATAATAACACAAACATGAATAGCTTTAGCAAGTATATCGATAGAGCTGAAAAGAGAATTCATGAACTGGTAGATAAATCAGATGAAAGTATCACCAATAGAGCATATAAAGATAATGATTTAGAAAATAAGAAATAACTGTTAACACATATATTAGAGTTTTTCTTTTCCTGTCATAACAAATTACCACAACTTAGCATCTTACACAATACAAATCATTACTTTTCAGTTCTATTGGTTGGAAGTCCAGTACAGTTATTACTGGATTTAAAGCAAGGTATCTGCAGGCTGCATTTATTTCTGGAGCTTGTAAATGAGAATCTGTTTCCTGTTTATCTTGGATTTTGGAAAAATTCAGTCCTTGCTGTTATAAGACTGATGTCCCTGTATTTTTGCTGGCTGCAGTCCAAGGATACATATCTGCTAGAGGCTGCCATATCTCTTGGCTCATGGTCCCCTTCCTATATCTCAAAGCCAGCAACTGTGGGGCAAGTCCTTCTCAAGTTGAATTTTTTGAAATATTCTATTATTTTGTCATCTCCCCATTGTAAGGACTCATGTATTTAAATTGAAATCACTCTGATAATCCAGGATCTTCCCATCTCAGGACCTTAACCTTAACAGCTTTTGCAAAGTCTCTTTTGCAATGAAAGGTAACATATTCATAGGTCTGAGGCTTAGGAATAAGGGCATCTTTGAATAATTATTATTCTATTTCTTGAAACATATAACAAATCTAGAATTAGAAGGTCAACATATGTTTAACCAGAATTGCATAAAAAGGAAAAAGAATATAAAAGAGAAAATATGTAAGCGAATGATGACTGGTAAATTTTCCAAAATGCTAAAATTACTAATCCCCAAAGAAGTTCAGTTATCTCCAGACTTCCAGGCCTGGATAGCTTCACTGGTACATTATGTCCAATATCAAGTATTTCAGAAAATTAAGGAAGACAGAATAGCTCTCAATACACTTAGGGAGGCTTGCATAGTTCTGATACTAAATTCTGGGGATTATCCTACAATAAATGAAATACACAAATTAATCTTCAAAAAAGTTCTAGGAATCTCAAGCAGGATAAATAAATAGCAATTGTCATGTGATCTCATGTAGAATACGAAAGTATAGAAAAATATTTTTGCTTGGTTGGTTTAAAGGAGTCAGAGAAAAAAATTCTTACTACTTTTAAATTACTAACCTTTATACTAATAGTTGGCTTATAAATACAAATAATAAAATGATGATCTAATGGACTTCTATCTTTAATATGCTGAGAGAAAATTACTACTGATCTAGATTTATGTAAATAACTAATGGATTAAAGAAGTTTTTATGTGTGTAGTAATTTTATACATGCAGAAAGTTTATATACACAGGAAACACACACACATATACACACACAACAACAACAAATCTAAAAAAAAAAAAAAAAGCATTTTCACTAAGAAACCTCCAGGCATAGATAGTGTCACTGATGCATTTTGTCCAATATTTAAGGAATAATATCAATAATACCACTCTTATATAAATTCTCTAAGCAAATTGAGAAAGAAAGAGTAGTTCTCAATCTAATTTAGGGCCTTTCATAGCTCTGATACTGATTCCTGGTGATTATCCTACAATAAATGAAGTATACAAATCAATATTACCTGTTCCCAAGGATACAGAAAAGGTATCAGCAAATTGAGTTCAGTGTTGTATACTTAAGAAAATGCATCATTGCCAATTGAGATGTAGCATGAGAATGCATTAGAAATTTGCCAATGATACAGCACAGTATAAAGAAGGAAAATAATATACCACATTAATAGATGCTGAAGAAGTATTTGACTACCTTTAGCATACACACAACACACACACACACAGTAAACTCTCAGCAAGCTATGAAGAGAAAGGAACTTCCTCAATCTGATAGAGAATAGCTATGAAAAAAATCCAGCATTAAAATAAATAGTAAAATATTGAAAACTTTCCACTAAGATAGGGAATATGGCAAAGATGTCCTATTAAATTGCTTGTATTTTGCATTGTACTAATTCTGGCCAGAACACTAGAAGAAGAAAAAGAAATAAGATCCATAAATATTATAGAAGTAAACTGTCTTTATCAAGAGATGACATGATTATGAATTTAAAAAATCCAAAGTAGTCTACAAGCAACTATTAAAACTAATAAGTACAATATTGCAAGATAAAAAATTTAGCAGAAATCAATTATATTTCTATATACCAGCAACAAATGATTAGAAAATAAAGGAATAAAAGCTATCATTAAAATAGTATAAAAATTCTAAGAAATCAATTTAAGAGAAGATTTACTGAACATTACATAATATTTTTGAAATAAAGAACTAAATGAATAGAGAGATATTACATGTTTAAGTATTGGAAGAATCAGTATTGTTATGAACTCAGTTTTCTCTCAAATATATGTTATTCAGACTTTCATCAGGCCTTTATGAAGCAATTGACAAAATTATTTTTAAATTTATGAAAATACAAAGGACCTCTTGAGCCAATATCCTTCATGTAGTGACTTAATAATCCAGGAGGCAATGGTGTTTTGCTCTGACTTCAAAACAGAAGTGTTCTTCCATAATAGTGACAAGAGGGGAGATAATTTCCCTAACTACATAGTTCAGTTTGGAAATCATATTGACTGCGCTTACAGTCCCTTGGTCAGAACTGTCCTATGGCCCCACCTGGTTTCACAGAGTCGATAAAATTTAACATTCTCAAAAAAAAAAAAAAATTTAACATTCTCCTATAGTACTTTCATGCCTGAAAGAAGAGGAAAACTGAAATTGATGAATATTAGAAATCTAGCATTGTGACCTTGAGAAGCATGCACATATGTGCAGAATGACATGAACATAAATATCCACAACAACATTATTCATAATAACCAAAAACTTGGGGCGCCTGGGTGACTCATATGGTTGAGTGTCTGCTTTTGGTTCAGGTCATGATCTCAGGGTCCTGGGATCGAGCCCTGCATCGGGCTCCCTGCTCAGCGGGGAGCCTACTTCCTTCCCTCTCTGCCTGCTTCTCTGCCTACTTGTGATCTCTCTGTCAAATAAATAAAAACAAAAATAAAAATAAAAAAACTTAAAAACAAAACAAAACCCCCAAAACTTAAAATTACCCAAATACCATCACTGTTAGAATGTAAAAATGAATAGAGGGACATCAGTGGGAATGGTGGAGCAAAGACCTATGAAAATCTGCTTCTCCATAAAAACAACAACACTGACAAAAAAATTATAAAAATTAAATTTTCAGTATTCTTGACATTACCCAAAGAGTAGCAACAATCCTTAGAGCTATCCAAGAAAAAAGACTGAATCTCAGTAAAAACAGTGACCTTGGTTGTATATTAACTCACCCTGTTCCTATTCCCTTCTTAGCTCAATGGTAGACTCAAAAACTAACAGCCCTACTATTTTGATGAAAAGCAGCAGTTTAGCTGCCCACCAGAGAGGACATATTGGAATTGGAGCTCTCAAAAACATCATTTTTAGAAAATTATCATTATTTTATCTGTCTGGCAATTCCATGGAAACCCCCATTTCCAGGGCTAGTCTTTATTTGACCTGACTCAAAGCTAACTCAAGTGCAAATAGCTTTTCCTCATGTGTTGAAGGGGAGTGTCAAAAATAATCAGCAGCAACTGTTTAAATCATAACTGCCTGAGGCTATAATAGTGGGGCAAAAAAAGAAGTGACCAAAAGCACTTCAAAGGAAAATGGAGAATGAAGTGTCCATTTGAAGCTTTGAATTACTCTAATATGTTCCTAGGAATCTAGAGTTCACTCACATGTGTAGCACTGTGCTCATATCTAGGGCTATACAAATGCTCAGGAAAGACTTGAGAAGGCCTGTACCTAATCTTAATCCTCTGCACAAACAGGAGTTAAAGGATAAGGAAAAGTTGTAAACTGCCTGCCTTAACATTGAAGGTATACCCCAGCACATACACAGACCCCTTTGGCAAAGGTTTGGAGACTTATTGGTTTCCAGCCATTAAGAAGAGCTCTATCCAATGATTAGCTGACTGAACACTAAACTAACAAAGAAGATACTTCAGTGGTGGCCACATGCAACAAATAATTTTCAGAATTAGTCAGGAAAGTCACTAAAAGAAAAAGCAAAAACAACAAATGCTGGAGATGGGAGATCTAATTTACAGATTTGAAACATTATATTGTTTAAATATCTAATATTTGACAAAATGGGGTATACAAAATATAAGAAAATATGGCTCATAGGGAAAAAATAGAAATAGAAACTGTCCCTGTGAAAGCCCATATTTCGAACTTACTAGACAAAAGCATTAAATCAGCTATTTTAAATATGCTCAAATAGGAAACCAGGTCTAAAAAACTCAAGGTTTCAGAACATCTTACCAACTAGAGAATATCAATAAAGATATGGAAATTATGAAAAGGAGCCACATAGAAATTTTGAGGTTGAAACACACCATAGCTGAAATTTAAAAATTACTAGGGTTGTTTAATAGTATATTTGAGTTAGTATATTAAAGAATCAGTGATATTTAAGACAGATCAATTAAGAACATCCAGTCTAAGAAACACAAAGTAAAAGTAACAAAAGAAAAATGAAGAGACCCTAAGAGACTTGTGGGTCACCATCAAGCATACAAACATATGCATAATGCAAATACCAGAAGGAGAAAAAAGAGATAAAGAGACAGAAATAATATCTTCAGGAAATAGTGGCCAAATTTGTAAGAAATATTGATGAGAAACACTCAAGAAGCTCAATAAATTCCAAGTAAGATAAATTGAAAGAAATTCATACATAGACTTCACTATATAACTGATGGAAGACAGACTGTTGAAAACAGCAAAAGACAAAGGACTCATCACATATAAGGGATCCTCAATAAGATGAACAGCTAATTTCTTATAAGAATCCAAAAGAGATCAGAAATCAATAAGATGTCACAGAGTGATGGAAAAATAAAAGACTCCCAACCGTGAATTCTCCATTAACAAAACTCTCCTTAAAGAATGGAGAAATTAAGAAATTCCTAGACAAACAAACATGTCCCTAGCAGATGTGTCCTATAATAAATATTAAAGACAGTCTTTCAGACCTAAATGAGAGAATACAAGACATCATCTCAAATCAACATGAAGAAATAAAGAGCACTAGTAAAGGTCACTGCATAACAAAACATAAAAGGTAGTATTCGTGCATGTATTCTTTGTAACTATTTTCCTCTGATTTAAAAGACAACTACAAAGTAATAAATGTAAACCTGTGCTGATATGTATATAATGTATAAATATGTAAATTTTATGATAATAGCACAAAGGAGAAGGGATGGGGGATGGGGCTGATTGGAGCAAAGTTTTTAGATAATATTGAAATTTAGTTGGTATTAATCCAAACTAGATTGGTTTAGTGATTAAGTAAACCTCTTGGAAAATAACAGGGCAACAACAAGAAAATAACTCAAAAACATATAATAAAATAAATGACAAATGAATTAAAATGGTAGACAAGAAAATATCTTTTTAATACAAAATAAGATAGCAGTGGAGAAATTGGGGAATCAAAAAGACGTAGACATGTATAAAACATATAGCAAAATGGCATATGTAAATCCAACCTTATTGTCAACTACACTAAATGTAAATGGGTGTAACCTACTAATAAAAAGACAAAAATCAGCAGAATGGATTAAAAAAGTGTAATCCAACTACATGTTGTCTAAAGAGGCACATTTTATATTCTGTGGTGTAAATAAGTCAAAATTAAAAGATATAAATAGGTTGAAAGTGAAAGAGTGGTTGAAAATAGACAATGCACACAGTAGCAAAAGAGAGTGGCTACACTAATATCAGACAAAATAGATCTCAAGACAAAGAAAAAGTTGCTAGAGACAAAGTATAACATTTTATAATGATAAAAAGGTTAAACCACCCAGAACTCACAAGAAAAATGTATACAGCATACTTCAGGTATATTGCAGGTTCAGTTCCAGACCATTGCATTAAAATAAATATTGCAATAAAACAAGTCAAATGAATTTTTTGTTTCCCAGGGCATATAAAAGTTATGTGTACACTATACTATAGTCTCTTAAGTGTGCAGTACCTTTATATCTAAAAACAATGTACATAGCTTAATTTAAAAAGCTTGCTAAAAATACTATCAATCATCTGAGCTTTTAACAAGTCCTAATCTTTAAAAAAAAAAGAAAAACAAGTCCTAATCTTTTACCTCGTGGAGGGTCTTGATTCAGTTGTAATGGCCTCTTACTGATCAGGATTGTGGTTGCTGAGGTTGAAGTAGCTGTAGCAATATTTTAAAATAAAACAATAATGGAGTTTCTTGCATCAATTGACTCGTCCTTTCATGAACAATTTCTCTGTAGCATGTGATTTTGTTTGATAGGGTTTTACTCACAGTAGAACCTCTTTCAAAAATTGGAGTTAGTCCTCTCAAAAACAGGTGCTGCTCAATCAACTAAGTTTATGTAATATTCTAAAGGCTCTGGTGTCATTTTAGCATCTTCACCAGGGGTAGATCTTCCTAAGAAACCACTTTCTTTGCTTACCTATGAGAAACAACTCCTTATCCATTCTAGTTTTATCATGAGTTTGCAGCAATTCAGTCACATCTTTAGGCTCCACTTGTACTTCTCCTGTTATTTCCAATACATCTGTGGTTACTTCCTTCACTGAAGTCTTGAGACCCCTAAATTCATCCATGAAGGTTGGGATTAACTTCTTTCAAACTCCTATTAGTGTTGATGTTCTAATCTCTTTTTATGAATTGTGAATGTTCTCGATGGCATCTAAAATGGTGAATTATTTTCAGAAGGCTTTCAATTTACTTTGCCTGGATTCATTAGAGGAATCACTATTTATGGCAGCTAAAGCCTTATAAGTGTATTTTTTAAGTAGTAAGACATGATATATAAAATAACTCCTTGATCCATGGGCTGCAGAATGCATGTTGTATTAGCAGGCATGAAAACAATGTTAATCTCATTATACATTTTGATCAGAGTTCTTAGGTGACTGGGTGCATTCTTGATGAACAGTCATATTTTGAAAGGATTTTTTTTTTTCCTGTGCAGTAGATGTCAACAGTATGCTTAAGATATTCAGTAAATGATGTTGAAAACAGACGTGCTGTCATCCAGGCTTTGTTTATAGAGAGCATAGGCTTCGACTTAAAGTCACAAGCTGCACTGGCTCCTAACAAGAGAATCAGCCTTCTCTTTGAAGCTTTGAAGCCAGGTATTAACTTCTCTCTAGCTATGAAAGCTCTTGTTGGAATATTCTTCCAACAGAAGATTGTTTTATCTGTGTTGAAAATCTGTTGTTTAGTGTAACTACCCTCATTAATTACCTTAGGTCAATCTTTTGGATAACCTGCTATAGCTTCTACATCAATACCTGCTGCTTCACCTTGCACTTTTATATTATAGAGACAGTTTTTTTTCCTTAAATTACATGACCAGCTACTGCTTGCTACCTTCCAACTTTTCTTCTGCAGCTTCCTCATCTCTCTCAGCCTTCATAGAGATGATAGATAGAGTTAAGACCATGCTCTGGGTTAGCCTTTGACTTAATGGAATGTTGTGATTGATTTGATCTTCTATCCAGATCACTAAGACTCTCCATATTAGCAGTAAGGCTGTTTTACTTTCTTATTATTTATGTGTTCACTGGAGTAGTACTTTTAATTTCCTTCAAGAACTTTTTCTTTGCATTCACAATTTGGGTAACTGGCACAAGAAGCCTGGCTTTCACCCTATCTCAGTTTTTGACATTCCTCCTTTACTAAGCTTATTCATTTCAGCTTCTGATGTAAAGTGAAATATTTGTAACTCTTCCTTTCACTTTAACAGTTAGAGTCCTTTGTAGGGTTACTCAATGGTCTAATTTCAATACTGTTGTGTCTCAGGGAATAGGAATGCCTAAGGAGAGTAAGAGAGATGGGGAGCCAGTCAGTCAGTGGAGCAGTGAGAACACACACATTTATTGATTAAATTTACCATGTTATATGGGTGTAGTTCTTGGCACAACAAGCCAATAATAGTAACATCAAAGATCACTAATAATCATAATAAATATAATAATAACAAAAATTTTTTAAAAATTGCAAGAGTTACCAAAATGAAGTGAGCAAATGCTGTTGGAAAAATGCACTTGTCCAACAAAAGTTGCAAAAAACCTACAGTTTCTAAAAAATGCAGTATCTGCTAAATATAATAAAGTGAAGCACAGTTAAACAAGATATACCTGTATAAACCTATAAACAGAGCCCTCAAATTATGAAGTAAAAAACTGAGAGAATTTATAGGAAGAAAACCAATTCAATAACAGTACAAAACTTCAGTACTCCACTTTCAATCATGGATAAAATAACTAGGAAAAAGATCAACATGGAAGTGGACGACTTGAAAAACACTATAAAATAACCATACTTAACATACATCAATAGAACACTCCAACCAAGAACAGCAGAACATACATTCTTCTCAAGTATGCATGGATATTCTCCGGAACTGACAGTATATTAAGCCATAAAATAAGTCTTACTAAATTAAAAAGGATTGTGATCATACAAAGTATGTTCTATGATCCCAATGGCAGGGAATTAAAAATAACAAAGAAATATGGGGAGTTTATAAATATATGGAAATTAAATACTTTTTCCTAAATAACCAATTAGCCAAAGAACAAATTACAATGGAAAATGTATTACTCTTCAAAATGAATAAGAAAGAGAAACACGGCATATAAAACTTACGGAATATAGTGAGGCTGGTGGTTGGAGGAAAATTTATAACTGAATAAAAATCTGTATTAGAATAAAAAAATCTGGGCGCGTGGGTGGCTCAGTTGATTGAGCGACTGCCTCCGGCTCAGGGCAAGATCCTTGAGTTTCGGGATCGAGTCCCACATTGGGCTCCCAGCTCCACGGGGAGTCTGCTTCTTCCTCTAACCTTCTCTCCTCTCATGCTCTCTCTCACTTTCTCTGTCTCTCAAATAAATAAATAAATAAAAATCTTTAAAAAAAAAGAAAAAAAATCTCAAATCAATGATCTAAGCTCTCACATTAAGAAACTATAAAAAGAAGAGTAAAGTCAATGCAAATCAGCAGAATAAAGGAGATAATAAATATTAGAGAGAAAATAAATTTAAAAGACTAGAAAAATAAAGAGAAAATTAAACACAGAAATAGGTTCTTTGAAAAAAATGATTTTAGCAAAAAAAAAAGGTTTTTGAATTTCTACTATTGGGAATAAAAGGTCAGACATTACTACTGACCTTAATAAGGTCAGACATTACTACTGACCTTAAAGAAATAAGAAGTAATATGTTTGTACCATGAACAATGGTATGACAAGAACAGAGATACCCTATATGGAATGGACAAATTCCTATAAAGACACAAATTGCAGGATGTGACTCAAGGAGAAATAGGGAATATGAATAGACCTATAAGAAGTAAAAATATTGAACTAATAATTAAAAATAAATAAATAAACATTCCATAAAGGAAGCCCAGGCTCAAATGACTATTTGGGCAAATTCTTCCAAATGTTTAAAGAGGAATTAATATAAATCTTTACAAACACTTCCAGAAAGCAGAATAGGAAGAAATTCTTCTCAATACATTGTATAACACCAGTGTTGCCTTTATACTAAATCCATATAAAGCTATCTTAAAGGAAAAAATGTACAGAAAAATTTTCCTAAGGAAAATAAACACAAAAATACTAAACAAAACAATAGCAAACTGAATCCAGCCATATATAAAACATAGTATAACCATAGCTAAGTAGGATTTATTCTAGGAGTGCAAGGTTATTTCAACAAGAAAATAAGTCATTGTAGCAAGACACATAAATAGACTACATGACATAAAAACATTATCATCTCAGTAATCAAAGAAAAAAATAGTTCAAAATCCCAAATTCTTTCATCATAAAAATATTCAACAAACTAAAAGTACATGAATCTTATTCAATCTTATGAAAGAAACAAAAATAAAAAATCTAGCACTGACATTATACTTAATGAAAGACTAAGCACTTTCCTCCTAAGATCAGAAATAAGAGAACAATGTCCACTCTCAGTTCATGTATTAAACATTAAACTGGAGGTTCTAGCCAAGGCAATTAAGCAAGCAAATGAATTGAAAGGCATCCCGATACAAAGGAAGAAGTAAAGCTATACCTATTGTAGATGACATAATCTTATATAAATTAAATCCTTAGAGACTACAAAAATTAGATCAACAACCAAGTTCATCAATATAAGATTCAAAATCATTATAAAAAATCAATTATATTTCAACACATTAGCAATGAATAATCTGAAAATGAAATTAAGAAAATAATTCCATTTACGATAGCATCAAAAATTAAAAGTGCTTAAGATTAAATTTATGAGGGTTGTGGAAAGGGAGGTGAGTGGGGGCATGGGGTAACTAGATGATGAGCATTAAGGAAGGCATGTGATGTGATGAACACTGGGTGTTATACACAACTAATGAATCATTGAACATTACATCAAAAACAAATGATGTATTATATGTTGGCTAATTGAATTTAAATTAAAAAAATTAATTAAAAAGGGCAAGACTTGTACACTGAAAACTATAAAATACTGTTGAAAAAATTAAAGAAAGCTAAATAAATGGAATTCCACTCTATGTTCCTGGATTTAAAAACTTAATGTTGATCTATAGATTCAACATTTCATAAGAAATCTCAAAATCCATTTTTTTAAATGCAAGGGGCCCCCAAAACCAAAGGAATCTTTAAAAGGAACAGAGAGAATTTCAGAACTTAACACAAAGTGGTAGTATCTAGACAATGTGGTATGATAATAGGCATATAGATCAATGAACAGAATTGGAAGCTCAGAAATAAATTTTTACCTTTATGGTCAATTATTTTTCAATAAGTGTACCCAGATAATTCAGTAGGGACCAATAGTCTTTTCAACAAATTGTTCTGGGACAACTAGAAATCCACTTTCAGAAAAAGGAATGTGAACCCCTACCTAATAATAATAATAATAATAAAACACATTTCATCAAAATTATAAACTTGTGTGCTTCAAAAGATGCTATAAAAATGAAAAGAAAACCCACAGAATGGAAGAATATTTTAAATCATATTTGATAATGGGCTAGTTTACAGAATATATAGAGAACCCTTATAATTTAGTAAAAAGACAACCCAGTTAAAAATGGGCAATGCATTTGAATAAACATATAGCACATGAAAAGATGCTCGACATAGTAAGTTATTAGGTAAATGCAAATCAAAAACACAATGAAATACCACTTCACATCCCTATTACATTCTATTAGTAGAAGCTTCTAGTCTATGATCTTAAGAGTTCAACTTAAATCATTGTATAAAAAGGGTGTCTAGAAGAGATAGGGAATACAGTGTTCCCAGGGATTTCCATATAAAGTGTATCTCCTCAAGAACTTGTCCATTCTCATCCAATACGTCAAATTTCAAGGCATTTTCTAGAGCTTTCCCACATCATTGATTTAGTAATGAGATAAAAAGAGTGTACAAGTTATCCAGTTCCCAAAAGTAGATGCAGACAGCTGATTGTCTTTACTTTTTTTTTATTTTTCCAAGATTATGAGACATTTGAAGTCTTTGAAGACACCTCAAGCATTTAAGTTGAAATTAAACTCACAATTTCACCCATGACCACTTCTTCATATTTTTATCCAATTTAATTTAGGGAAACAATAGTAAAACCAATCACCATTTCAAAAATCAGGAAATAACTCTACTTATTATTATTTCTTTTCTTATTTCTTCTTGTTCAGAATGCACACCCATAAGATGACTAAATATTTTCATATCTGTTTTCTAGTAGATATTTGCAGTAAGCAGAATTCCAAGATGTCCCCCAAGATCTCTACCCCCTGATGTACATGTCTTGTATAATTTCTTTTCCTTGAGTATTTATGAATAAGATGGGAAACAATCTATGTGATTATGGTATATTAATAAGGTACAGTTGACCTTAAGAAACTGAAATTATTCTAGATGGGCCTCTTCTAATCAGGTGAGTCCTTAAAGGAACTATAATATACCAGAAGAAAGAGACTGAAACCTGGGAGAATTCGGTGTGAGGGAGATTTTCTACTGCAGTCTTTGATGATAGAGGAGGCCACAAGGCAAGGAATGTGGGCAGCCTCTAGTTGCTGAAAGCAGTCCTTAGCTGTTAACAGGAAAATGGAAACTCCAGTCCTATAATCACAAGGAAGCGAATTCTGCCAACAATCTGAGTGAGACGGCAAGAGGATTTTATGCTTCAGATATGAATATAGCCTGCCAATACCTTGATATCAACCTTTCAAGAACTGAACAGAGAAAAAAAAAAAAAAGAACTGAACAGAGAACCCAGCCTTACCTACCTAAACTTATGAGCTTCAGAAACTATGATATAATAAATGGGTATGTTTTAGGCCACTAGATCTATGCTAATTTGTTACACAGCAATTGAGAACTAATATAATATTTCTCCAACAAATGTCATCCTTATCATTGATCTTCTCCCCTTCTTCCCTCCTAATTGCTCAGCCTATCTCTTCCAGGAATGGTGGTCCTACTTTTCTAAACCAGTTATAGTAATAGCAGTCATTTTGCCAGAAAATAATCCTATAATCCAGTCAGAGGCCACTAATTTCTCTGCCAATTGTTATTGGCCAAAAGGTAGGCATATGATCTGAGTTGAGACCTAATAATACTGGAGTTAATGGTTTTTATTCTGTGTTTGAAGAATAATCACCCATATCTGATAGGTAAATGAGGGAATTTGTCCTAGATATTGCTATTCTGAGACATGGAGGATACCACTCTGAAGAGAAAGCTGACAAGCTAGAGGAAGAGAATAACATAAAAATGGCCCCAAATTCCTGATCTTATTATGTTAAGTGTGTTGCTGCACCCCAGCAGACTCTAAGCCAAGTGTGGCGAGGCTAAAGGAAAGACCTGGAGACAGGGATTGAGACATAGGCTCATTGGGGGAACTTACAAACAAGAGTCCAGAAGCAGCCAACAGGACAAAACATCTGCTGCTGTACTCTACATGCAGCATGTTTTTATAGCATGGCAACTTATACTAGCAACTATCTGTAGCTCTTCCTCTCCTTGAACAGCTATTGTTCTAAGGAAATCAATCCCTGACATCTGGACATTCTTTGTTAAAAAGAGAGATGCTCTGGGTTGGCCACCCTTGGAGCCTTTTTGTCAGATGCTGAACAGCACATTCTTCTCCACCTGCTTTGTGAGAGTATAGAGGGAGGATGGGCTCTCTACATTCTGAAAGTGAGGATTAACAGGATATTCAGGGTGTGCTTATACAAACCAGTCTTCCAGCACATAACATGCAGTATTCAGTCCACCTTATTATCTCTTAACTTCTTGATTGTGTGAAATAATAAATTGATTTTTATTGATTAAGCCAAATTGAGCCACATTTTTTATCAGGTAGAAATAAAAGTATCACAATGTACAAATGACCCAGTCAGAAAGAACTTATGGAATAGCTACTTAATTTGAATTCTAAAAATATTTACATAGGAAAGACATAGTAGTAATGAAGATTTAAAATATGCATAAATCATTCAACTTTATTTATACAAAATAATATCTGGTAAATGCTTGTTTTGCTGACAATAACCAAAAAAAAAAAACAAACCAACAAAATGGAATTTTGCCCTTCATTTAACAAAAACCAACGAAGAAATGCTTAATTATCATGTGGATATTATAGGAATCTTGAGAAAAAGTGAGTCATCCTAGAATTTATAATATTTGACCAAAGGAGTACTTTTAAGTATATTCTAGATTTTAGTAAATAAGATTTAAGAAATAACTTTAAGAGTAAAGATCTTAGTGGATATATGGCTCAAGAATGAGTTATTAATCTAAAGAACTAAATTGTGACCACAAAAACAAGACAATTCTAATAAAATTGGAGAGAATTCACAACACATGTATTTTTTTAAAGATTTTACTTATTTATTTGACCAAGAGAGGGAGAGATCACAAGTAGGCAGAGAGCAGACAGAGGGAGAGAGTGGGAAGCAAACTCTCTGCTGAGCAGAGAGCCCAATGCAGGGCTCGATCTTAGGACCCTGAGATCATGACCTGAGCCAAAGGTAGAGGCTTTTAACCCACTGAGCCACCCAGGCACCCCCACAATACATATTTTAATCTAATTGAGTTTCTTGATTTCAGATATGCTAAAAGGTGTATTTAAAAAAATACTTTTATTCATTTATTACATGTAATTGCTTGAGATTTAGAGATATTTTGATCCTTCTATTTAAATCCAGGTTAAACATTTTGGAATCCACTAGAATGGAATATCTATGAGATCAAGGGCTATTAAGTGTTTTGATTACTGCTGTGCACATGGTAGGCATTTAATAAATATTTGTTGAAAGAAATTATTTTCTGTTCAAGTTAGTAGATTAGTAGATTGTGATTTTGTTTTCCTTAGCTTTTCTCAATACCCAAAAAGAAACAACAAAACCAAAATTGAAAAGTCATGCACTTATGAGATAAGTGATTGAAGTATTTCTAAAAAGAAAGAAATCAGTAAGAATAAGCAACAACCTAGAATGCAGTAGGAGGGGCTGTAACAGAATTGTCTCCAACTGAATTTAATGAAGCATTTGGTGGGACCTAAGAATTCTACCTTGATTTTGACAAACTGTAAAAAAAAACTCAGAAAGGCATTTGGTGGCTGTTATATAAATTAGCCAAAGATGACCTCTGTGTATTGGTTTCTAAGTTGTTTACGTCTTCACAGCATGCCAAGGTTTGTTAGCCCAAAAGTCTGCTGGTAACATGCAATTTTTTACACACCCAGTTGTTTTAAATGTATCCCAAATAAGCAGATTTTTTAGCCATTTGGAGCCTGCCTGCTTTGCATAACTCATGAAATTTTGCCCAATGTCTGCTAGCTATACATAAGATGAGCTCCAGAGCTGTAAAGACCCCAAGTCATTGCTTTTCTTTGGAACTCTTTGATCCAGATACTCCTTATCATACTACTGAGTGACATTACCTAGACATGTAAGCCCCCAATCACTCCTTTCTCCCAGAGAGTCCCCTTGGATTCCTCCTTTTCTGAAGAGTGACCTCTCACCATAGCCTCTAGACAGGCTCATGTTGTGAGGGTCTTTCCAGATTGCATGCAAATCTATCAAAATAGCACCTAAATAAAGTTTATGTATATTAATGCCACCATGTGGTCACATCTGTATCTTTGATCAGTCCTCAAATCACTTAAACCTCCTATAATGGATATATCGGAATAAGGGAAGGTCCAGACTAATAATATTGGCTACTAGTGAACTCATTTTAAATTACATTGTCAGTTCTATCATTCTGTCCCAATGATATCAATTGATATTGAGTCCTTGATATTTATGCCTAAAGCCGGTTCTGTTATTATAAACTTTCATAAAATGTGATTATAATCCACCCTTTTTGCTTAGAACACTTTTAACTGGGTTTCCAATACTTGCAATGCAAAAAGTCTTGACTAATACAGAAATTGGTACTAGTATGAGTTAGAGGGGGAAAAAGGAAATGTGGAGTATTTAGAATCTATTTCCTTTTTTCCTCTTATAATCTAGAAGTCATTCTTTTGTTGTTGCTACCTCACATTGTTATCTCTACATCTGGAGAACATAACTGAAGGAGCTGACACCAAGATCCTCCCCAAGAGTCTCATTTCATGTGTCGTAGGCTGAATCAGACCTGTGTTATTGGAGAAGAGCCAGATTACTCAGATGAGAGTGCTTTGAACTTCATTAGACATTTTTAAAAACCCCAAACAAACCAGGAAAACAGCCAGATCAGCACAACCTTGTATACAGAGGCAGGAAAGAATTATTTGAAACACTTCTTAAAACCTTATTTCTCATAGTATGGTCCACAGTAACAGTAGCAGCCAGGAGTTTGATTAGAACTAGAGAATATTAGGGTTTACCCAGGATTTCCTGAATCAGAATATTAATTTTAACAAGCTCCATAGATGGTACACACCTAAGTGCTCTGGTTTAAAGGACAATAGAAAGAGTGGGGTTGATTTCTTTCATGCAAACTTTTGATTTCAGATCACTAAATAACCTACAAAAATGTGCAAAGTATTTAGAATAATTTACTTGACTGTTAAAAAACTGAAGAAAAAGTCTTATGTAATCATTGGGATGAATCAGCAAATTGTTTTTTGTTTATGTTTCTTTGAGTGATAAGTCAGATTGCCTGTGATGACCAAAAATTTTAAAAGTATAAAACATACTTGCCTATCAAAGAATGAGCTCTAATAAGAAAGATATCCTATGTAAATAAATAGCTTTCAAGGGCTGGCATGCCAGAAATTCTGTCTCTGTTTCTGTCTCTGTCTCTATCTCTGCCTGTCTCTATATCTGCATTTCTGACTCTCTCTATATATATGTATATGTGTATATATATATGAAATTTTATATCATATATGCTATTACTATTAATCACTGTTAAATGATTATGTATCTAAGTATTTCTCCTCTGACAAATCCAGATACATAAAGTCAAATTATACTCTTGCTTGAATGATCAATTGAGTAGACCTATTACTTCTCCTCATTCTCTATGTAGTCAATACTTAAGAGTTTTATGTGTTTTTTTAAGTAAAATAGTTTTTATGAAGAAATATAAAGACTGTCTTTTGAAAAAAAAAAGTATGTAATTGAAGGGGCAGGGGAGGTATATTCCCTGCTAAAAGAATGAAAGGATTTAAGATAGGCAGCTCTTGGCTTATCCAGAACAACGGGAATAGACAACCCTTGCCTGATTAAGGCAGGCAATATTGTGGTTTGGGATTTTGGGCTTTGACATTTTAGCGCCAATCATAACCAGGGAGTATGTACCCCAACAGCTGGGATCCTTATAATAACTTCAAAGAACAAACTTTTTTTTCCCCCTGCAAGAACTTAATCCCTACTCAACTACTTTCTGGGCCAAAGGTTTCTCTAAGGCTTTACAGAAAAATGCATATCTTAAAAAAAGGCACTTAACTGTCTTACCCATCTACCTCTTTTCAATTCCCTATAACCTTTGAAAAGTTGGTTGCACATTCAGTTATTTTATAAATCATAGTAGACTCAAATTAATAGCCTATTTTACAAGTAGGCTATTTTATAACTAGTTAAAGAGATAGCCAAGAATTTTAAAGTCCATCTCTGTCATAGCAAAAATGCTAGTTTTTGGAGCTTACTATGTTTACCATATTTCTAGAAATTCACTTTATAATTTCTAGAAATACGGTAGACAACTGGGAAAAAAAACTTCTACTATTTTAACTCAGAAATATAAGCTAAGTATACATTAATAAAATTAACATACAAAGTAGATTTTGCAGGCTATCATTTCATTCAAATGAAAAGAATCAAGCACATTTGATTTACCCAGTAAAGTAATTATTATGAACTTTTTGCATCACAGGCAATGAATGCTTGCTTTCCAAAGGAAAAAAAATGTATTCCCATTTCAAGTTCCTTCTTCATGCTAACTTGGATATTTGTCTTAGAATGTCTTAGTACTAATAAACATACCTGCACAATCACCTCCCAAGGGTTTGTGGGTTGTTTTTTGTTTTGTTTATGTAAAGACTACCAATTATCCAAGCAGTAGAAAAGGAATACTTCCCCACCAAATAATTTCAATTTTATTTTTGTGTACCCAAAGAAGACTCTAGCTTAATATAAGATACTGACTCAGCCTGAATCTACCAGTCAGATAAACATATTTCAAGGTCAAATAAGATATAATACTATACACTGGTTTCCTAGATAAATGGCCCAATGACAAAATAATTTATCTGTTCAAAATTATACTTCATCTGTTTTAGAACCATTTTGTTTTGTCTGTTTAAAGAAATAATTTTAGCTAAAATAATTGATGATACCCTCCAACAGTTGACTGCTTGACCCACACTGATGAAACAAAATATTAAACTTCATTCTCTAGTCTTTAATATACTCTCCATTACACCCTGCTGTTTTCTGACAATATATGTGAATCCTAATTCACATTTTGAATTCTCAGTGGGCCAGGAGAAAAGGAGAGGGCTCTTACTACATAGAGCAAGTGTATCAAGTCATGAATGAGCAAGGTATATCTTAGCTCCCAATTTTTTGAGCCAGAGAAACTTCACTAGAATATCCTTGACAAATATAATAGGGTCCCTCTGCCAATAAAACAGCAACACCTGGGGAGGAAGCATCCCTACAAGCAAAGTTCAATTTCTTTTGAAAATTTTTAATAACTGCTGAGTTAGCCATAGGTAACTAAAAGTGGCCAGTCATATGTAGCAGAAATTTTCAAATTAAATAAAGTATGATATAATGCTGTTTAAAATTTGTTTATTTTATTATCTTAATTTAAAATACTTCAATATACCCTCAATAATTTATACAAATATAACAATGAAAGGGTAAACAAAATTCCAAAGGTAGGATAATTTGCCAATTAAAAATGTATAAATATATATAGGGAGAAGCTTTGTGTTGATCAAAGATAAATATGGATATAAGATACAATAATAAGTTGAACCTATTCTCAACTATAAGACATTTCCTATTAGCTTACAGAATGGGAGAATAAGGGACTTGAAAAAGTGAACAAATGTAGACTTGGAGGGAATCATGAATCTACTATATATACAAAATACAAATGTATATATACAAAATAGAAGGGGCTTTCTAGATTGGTTTTCCACAAGGGGATGCCATTCATTCTAGAAAGAAAAATCACTAACTTTCCATTAAAAAGAATAGAACCTTGTGTTACTGAGTAAATGAGAACAAAATGGAAGGTGCTTCTTTGATTGTGGCTTTTATCGCACTAAATTTACAAGCATGCTTATGCTTTTGGTATCATATCTAAGAATCTTTTGTCAAATCTAAAGATTTTTCCTTTTACTTTTAAGGATTTTTATAATTTAAGCTCTTACATTTATATCTTTAAGACATTTTGAGTTAATTATTTATGTAATGAAAAGTAGGGGTCCAACCTCATTCTTTTGCATGTGACTATGTAGTTGTCCAGCACTTTTCATTTGATGAAAAGAGTATGTATTCTTTATCCATTGAATTCTGGTATTAAAAAGTTCCTAGGGCTGTTATAACAAAGTACCTTAAATGGGGTGGCGGAGATTTATTGAAAATGAATCACGTGGAGTAATTTAGATGCTTGCATTTTATGACATGTTCAGAAATTTTATTACACTCCTGTATATGTATAGTACATATATAGACAGAGAGAAGCATATCTAAAATCTGAAAGAAGAGTATGTATTATAAGACTGATCAAATCATCCTAACAAAATGAGAATTAGAGAGAATTCTTTTTCCCCTTACTAACATTCAGTTTAGATAAAATAGAGAGAAGTTACCTGCTTCAAAATGCATGCTTTAAAAAAAAATAATCCTCTACACCTTGCAGTCAAGATACATTTTTTTGTCCAAGCAGAAAGTATCACAATTCCAGATTCCAAGATATCCTACAAAGCTATAGTAATCAATATGGTATGATACTGGCACAAAAATAGACACATAGGTCAATGAAACAGAATAGAGAGCCCAGAAATAAATCCACGATTGCAAACCCACAAATTGCGAATCATAGCATACTGAGATATCATCTTACACCTATCAGAATTGCTAAAATCAAAAACAGAAGAAACAAGTGTTAATCATTAATCCTTGACAAAGGAAGCAAGAATATGCAATGGGAAAAAGACAGTCTCCTCAACAAATGGTGTTGGGGAAACTGGACAGATGCATGCAAAAGAATGAAACTGGAGCACTTTCTTACACTATACACATAAATAAACTCAAAATGGATGAAAGACCTAAATCTGAGACATGAAACGATAAAAATCCTAGAGTAGAGTGCAGGCAATAATTTCTCTGATATTGGCCATGGCAACATTTTTCTAGATATGTCTCCTGAGGTAAGGGAAACAAGAGCAAAAATAAATTATTGGGACTACATCAAAATAAAAAGCTTCTAACCAACAAAGGAAACAGCTGACAAAACTAAAAGACAACCTACTGAATGGGAGAGATATTTTCAAGTGATATATCCAATACAGGGTTAGTATACAAAATACATAAAGAACATATGCAACTCAACACTCCAAAAAAACAAATAATCAAATTAAAAATGGGCAGAAGACATGAACTGACATTTCTTCAAAGAAGACATTGAGATGGACAACAGACACATGAAAAGATGCTTAACACTCATCATCAGGGAAATGCACATCATAACCATAATGAGATATCACCTCACACCTATCAGAACGGCTAAAATAAAAAACAGAAGAAACAAGCGTTGACACGGATATGGAAAAAAAGTAACCCTTGTGCACTGTTTGTGGAAATCCTAACTAGTGTAAGCCACTGTGAAAAACAGAATGGAGGTTCCTCAAAAAGTTAAAAATAGAATTACCATACAATCCAGTAATTCCACTACTGGGTATTTACCCAAATAATAAGAAAACACTAATTTGAAAATATATGTGCACCCCCATATTTCCTGCAGCAATATTTATAACTTCCAAATTATGGAAATAGGCCAAGTATTCACTGATAGATGAATAAAGAAGATGTGCTACATATAAACATGAATATTATTCAGCCATAAAAAAATGAAGTTTTGCCCTTTGCAATAACATGGATGGATCTAGAAGGTATAATGCTAAGCGAAATAAATCAGTCAGAGAAAGAAAAATGCCATATGATTTCACTTATATGTAAGTTTAAGAAACAAACAAAGAAAAAGGAGACAAACCATAAAACGGACACTTTAGAGAACAAACTGATGGTTACCAGAGAAAAGGTCAGTGGGAAAATGGGTAAAATAGATGAAGAGAATTAAGAGAACACTTATTATCAGCATTGAGTAACGTAAAGAACTGTCAAAATACTATATTGTCCATAACATAACACTGTATGTTAACTGTACTGGAATTAAAATTTTTAAAATAAGATATTTTTGTGGAAAAAAAAGATTTTTGTGGATAGTTGTTTTACTCAGAAATTGATCATTTAATTGTTTTTCATAGTCATGGAGTTAAGGGTATTATTTCTAATATGTTACAAGTCCAGAAGCCATAAAGGTAAATTTTAACTAAAGTTCATATTTTTAAAATTACACATAGCATAAAAATATAAAAGCCAAGGCATATGAAAATTTGTGGTAAAATATTATAGTAAATATGATGAAAGGATATTTATTGGGGCATCTGGGTGACTCAGTGGGTTAAAGTCTCTGCCCTTGGCTCAGGTTGTGATCTCGGGGTCCTGAGATTGAGCCCCGCATTGGGCTCTCCGCTCGGTGGGGAGCCCGCTTCCCCCTCTCTCTCTCTGCCTGCCTCTCTGCCTACTTGTGATCTCTTTCTCTCTGTCAAATAAATAAATAAAGTCTTTAAAAAATAATATTTCCTTAGATATATAAAGATTTTTTATAAATAAATAAGAAAATTAAACCAATAGAAAAATAGGTAAAAGCATAATAGGAGGTTGCATTATGTAAAACGTATTTGTCAATGAAATGTAAAGGACATATTGCCATATCTTAGATGTTCACACATCTGAACAGAAGCCTTAGATGTTATTTTATGTCCTGACGGGGACCTTTTTGTTCGACTCCCCAACAATGAGAACTATAAATTCTAGATAGTGACCATGCCTGCAACCTGTTTCAAAATACATAGACTTAAAGAGCTGAGCCAAGCAAAGGGAGATCAGACCCACATATTTACATTAACATAAACAAAAAATAAATGTATTTTGTCAGAAAACACTGAGATATAGGATTGTTTGTTATGATAAAGTCTGACTTATACAACCCCAAAATGAAAGTTCAAAGAAAAATAAGTATAAGCAGCTGGTTAACACAGGAAAATATGATCAATTTCACTCATGTCTACAAAGTACAGATTAGAACAGCGATGAGACATATATATTTCTTTAGATTATCAAATCAGCTAAGGTTTATAAGCAATGTTGACAATGCCCTGGGAGAATGAGGCATTCTCAAAAACTTAATTGTAGTTTAAATTTGTTCAACCTCTTAGTCCTGTGAAAATTTTGAAAACACATACCTTAAGAACTAACAATTCGATTTGGGGGAATTAATTCTCCCTATGAATTCAATCATGTGTAAAAAGATGTGTGTGAATGATACTAATGGTATGTCTCTTTAAGTAGTTGAAAAATGAGGGGCCAAGCAAAAAAAAATGAAGGAAGAATGGAAAAAAAAGAAAGGAGATTAAAAGAATAGGAGATACTTAAGCCCTGTATTAGAAATATCAATTGCAAATATATTAATGGACAGCTATACTGTGGAATAAGAGGTAGCCATTTAAGAACATAACTGAAAGAATATAAAAGGATATGCTGTTAATTTTAAGAATCAAATTGCACAACAATATCCCAATATAATTTATTTTATTTTTGAAACATGCTGATATATGAATAGAAATTGTGTGGACATACCTAAGAAACAGTGTAAACATTGTATCTGGGGAACTGTCCTGTGATGCTGCTAGTTCCACAGTGAAGCAACTTCCACTTATCACTATTTGCTATTCTATATGAATATTTATACCATATTATGTATTATTTTCATGATTAGAAAACCTGGTTTAAAAGTAAAATTAAATTAAAATGTGTTTAAAAAAGTTTGCACTGAGTTAATCAGTTTGGATCTCACATCAGTATGCTCTCTATCCTGGACCCATGAGACTCTACCGCCACCTGTGGCAGAAAACATAAATTGAAGATGAAGGCATTAAAAGGTGAAAAATAACAGAGGCAAAATTCTGAGGCTAAAAATATGTAAGTTGTTATTTGGGCAAATCACCTGGAATAATGTGATAACCTAACTTTGTGCTGAATACAAAATAAATATTTAGATTTATTGATGGATTCAAATAGCATTAGGGAAACAAGTGAAAAACAGTGTCTCCAAGATCCCATTTATCTAAGTTTTGAACACAGTGTGCCTCTCATGCATAAATAAATAAGTAAGTAAATAAATAAATAGTAACTTACAGCGTCTTTAATAGGTCTCACAATTTTTTCTAGTCCACATTATTCTCTTGTATTATTGATTTAAAATAAAATAAATTCTTAGGACTTTCTGCTCTTGTTATGTTGTGATTTCACATGCAAATGACTTTCAGCATTTTCACTGGACTAGACAAAGTCAGTTAAGAAAAGACATTCAAACAGGTGTTTGCCTACAGGCATATGGCATCTCTTGCCTTATCCTTTTTATCCCTCATGGCTAGGTTCCCTAGGCCCTGCTGAGTCAAGTTACGTTAGCTTAGGAAAATTTCAATTCTGTGTACCCATCACTGACAGAAGCATTGAGTAATGAATAAAGGGAACCACAGGGAGTAGTTTCAGGCTTCAGTTTCTGTCATGAGGAAAAATTAATCACAAATTGTTAGATACAGGAACATCATTTTTAAAACTATGATTTAAAAGGGCACAATCAGTTAATTAAAGCCAGAAGAGAAATGCTTAAATAATGTATAAAGTGAAAATCTTGGTAAAAACTATTTTTTAAACATTTTAAAAGATTATTTTTTCTTTCTGTGGCCAGAAACATTCCCAAGAAGTAATGACATGGAAAAACCAAAATCTAGCTAAAGATGGTCAGAAAAAATTGAAACAAAAACTGTCCTAAATACCACAAAAAGAGAAATGCACCTGTCAAGTAGAGTGACAACTATACCAAACTCATGTTTATTATATCATCAATATTATGGATTTGTGAAAGGAAAGATGGCATTGTAAGGGCTTATCCTTTGTCCCATTCAAATTGATAGCGATGATATTTACACACAGAACCTAAATAAATTTGTATATTTCTCTCCCAAACAGAGAAGAGAGTGGAACCCAAACTTTAATCAAACTTCTGCTAGATTTAGGGATATGCTATTGGGATTTTATGTGTGTTTATTTTTTTTTCTTTTTAAAGTTTTTATTCAAATTCCAATGTAATATACAATGTAACATACAATGTAATATTAGTTTCAGGTGTATAATTTAGTGATTCAACACTTACATACAATACCCAGTGCTTATCACAAGTGCCCTCCTTAATCCTCATTGCCTATTTAACTCATTCTCCCACCCACCTTCCCTCTGATAACCATCAGTTTGTTCTCTATAGTTAAAATCTATTTCTTGCTTCGCCTCTCTCGCTCTCTCTCTCTCACGCTCAATTTTTTCCTTTGCTCATTCACATTGTTTCTTAAATTCCACATATGAGTGAAATCATATGGTATTTATCTTTCTCTGACTCACTTATTCTACTTAGCATAATACTCTGGCTCCATCTATGTCATTGCAAATGACAAGATTTCTTTTATCGTGGCTGAATAATATTCCATCATATATATACAAACACATATATATAATGCTGCTATAAACATAGGGGTGCATGTATCCTTTCAAATTAGTATTTTTGTATTCTTTTGATGAATACCTTTTGATGAATACCTAGTACTGCAATTGCTGAATTGTAGGGTAGTTCTATTTTTAATTTTGAGGAAACTCCATACTGTTTTCCATAGTGACTGCACAAGTTTGCATTTCCACAAAAGTGCAGAAGGGTTCCCTTTCTCCACATCTTTGCCACCACCTGTTGTTTCTTAGGTTTTTGATTTTAGCCATTCTGACAGGTGCGAGGTGGCATCTCATTGTAGTTTTGATTTGCATTTCTCTGATGATCAGTGATGTTGAGCATCTTTTCATTTGTCTGTTGGCTATCTGGATGTCTTCTTTGGGAAAAAATATTTATTCATATCTTATGCCCATTTTTAATTGGATTATTCATTTTGGGGGTATTGAGTTTTATAAGTTCTTTATGCATTTTTGTACTAACCCTTTATCAGATATTTCATCTGCAATTATCTTCTCACAATATGTAGTTTGCCTTCCAGTTTTGTTGATTATTTCCTTTGCTGTGCAGAAGCTTTTTATTTTGATGAAGTCCCAATACTTTGTTTTTGTTATTATTTCCCTTGCCTCAGGAGACATATCTAGAAAGAAGTTGCTATGGCCAACATCAAAGAGGTTACTGCCTGTGTTCTTCTCTAGGATTTTTATGTTGATCTTCGCCCTCCAGGATTTCAACTTAAGTGTTTTGGGGAGATAATATAATTTGACAAGGGCTATTCTAACAGTATGAATAAATTGCCTTGTAGCATTCATAAGAAAAGAAATAATGCTTCAGTTGGAAGTTATAGAAGTTGTATTAGTTAGCTATTGATGTATAACAAATTATCCTAAAACTTAGTAGCTGAAAGTAATACACATTTATCATCACAGTTTCTGTGGATTAGAAATCGGGCACTGCTCAACTTGGTCTTCTACTTAATGCTTTTGTCAAAAGCTGAAATAAAAATGTTGGCCAAGGCTGGGGAGTCTCTCAACACACTCTGTTGTGACAAATCTACTTCCAATCTCACTTAAATGGTTGTTGATAAGATTTAGTTCTTAAAGGGATATTCAGGATAGAGAATCTGAGTTTTTTGCTAGCTGTTGGCAAAAGGCTTCCCTTAGCACATTATCACATGGGCTTTTCCAACAGCAACTTTTGTCCTCAAAGTCAGCAAGAGAATCTGGTAACAAGATGGAAATCACCATCTTTTGTAATAATCATGGATGTGCCATTTCATCACATTTGCTATTGTTTAGAATTGAGTCACTAGATCGAGGCCACATCCAAAGGAAAGGAATTATAATATGGCTTAAAAACTAGGAGGTGGAGATCATTGTAGGCCATTTTAGAAATATGTCAGCCACAGAAGGTTTCAAACTGAAATTTATTTTTCTTCTTCTCTGAAAATATGTAGCACATTCCCAGTACTTTTCGGGTTGCCTTTGACAAATTTGCTGAATAGATAATCTAATGACAATGCTGATTTCATTAGGAAAATCATACCATTAATAATAAAAGATTTTTTCTGGTTAGATATATATAACTTTGTTAGTCTCATTTTCCCGAAGATTCTCTAAAATTTATTTCTAATCCTTCTACTGTCACTACTTATAATGAAATGTCTTTCATCAATAAAATTGTCAATAGCAAATGATACTGTGGAATCTATTGAAGGAGCAAATCTTTGAATAGTTATAACACTTTAGAATTTTGTAGAAATGATAACTAGACAAAAAAAACCAAATCATATAGGATTTTATTAATTTTGTCTTGCTTAGTCGTAATAAGCAAGCTTAACTTCATGTCAAGCCTAAGGAAAGGAAGAAGAAATTAGAAAATATTTTATAAATAAGCCCAATCTCCATTTTCAAATCTTAAAATTCACCCCATTCTGTTCCCTCTGCTCACTTTATTCACCAATCATAATGACATCTAGAGTTATTAATGAACTAGGGAGACTGACAGAAAGCATTCATTATCTTCTTGACATTCTTTGGCCTATGACAATAATGATGAAACAGCTAGTTACATCTCTTCTGGACTTCGCTGATTCCCAGAAAACTTTAACTTCTCATGAATTTCCTGAGAACTGGGACTAGGAAACAGGAAGAGGGAACTGAGAGCTCTACTCCATTAGGATAATAGCACCCAAATAACTACAATGGATGCCTGCAAAGAAATACTTCATGAAGCTAAGTTTAGTGTTATGGACACACCACCCATGAGGAGAAGGTGAAAAAAATTCTTTGATTTCTTGGGTTATAGCTTGTCTAACAAGGCCTAACTAAGCAAGAGGAAGAGAAAGTCCCACAGATAGACGGATTTTTTTTTTTCAAAACCAACTGCAGATAGAAGGGCAATTAAAAACTATCTAATTTAATGGAAAAAGTCAAAGACAAAAACAGGTAAAATATAAAATTGAAACTAAATCATAAAAATAAATTCAAGGTGTCTGGGTTGTTTAGTTGGTTGACCATCCGACTCTTGGTTTCAGCTCAGGTCATGATCTCAGGGTTGTGAGATCAAACCCTGCATAGGGCTTCATGCTCAACAGGAGTCTGCTTGAAAATTCACTCCCTCTGCCCCTCTGCCACACTCATGTTTATTCTTGCACTTTCTCTCTCTCTCTCTCAAATAAGTAAATACGCCTTTAAAAATAAATAAATAAATAAATCCAAATATTGTGTATATAGAGGAACTACATGTTTTATATGTGTGTGTAATTCTTTTGCTGTGAAAAACCAAACTTTTCAAACTGCATTTTTAAAACTCATATGCTCCTATCTTCAAATCAAAATAGTAAGTCAGGTTTAAAATAATATGTAACAAAAAAATAATAAAATAAAATAATATGTAACAGTGTTGAGAAAAAATATCATTAGTCAGCCACTTGATAAATAATGCTAGCATGGCAATATTTTAATCAGATTATGAGGTTCTCCCGCTTCTCCCTCTCCCACTCCCCCTGCTTGTGTTCCCTCCCTCACTGTGTCTCTCTCTGTCAAATGAATAAATAAAATCTTTAAAAAAAATAATACAAAAATATTGTGGCTACTGCTATTCCTTCATAGCAATATAAACTAATAATAAATTATCTAACGGTTTTAAACCAGGAATCTCATGTTTTATACAAAAAAATCATAGAAAATCTGTAATTTTTGTGTAGGATAAATTTCAGGTTCTTCACAGTTCCTTGCACAACTAAGAATACATAGCAGTGATAGACTTGCATGCACTTAACAATACAGTCTTTAAATATATGCTGAAAATATTGACAGTGACAAAATAGATCGATCATTCCACAAGCATAATGAAAGTTTTAAGTGTACACATCTCAGAAACTGATAGATCAAGCAGATTAATACTTGCAACTAGATACATGTGTTTGTAGATCAATGGTCCCAACAATGTCGAAGTTTATGTGGATATTTACAAATATTTGTTGCATACTAGATTGCAAAGGAAAATGTAACAAGTATTAAAGAATTGAAACCTTACAGACTGAACTGAATGTCCACTGAATTAACTTTTCTGTAATTAAAATACAGTAAAAACTGAATAAAGAAAAAATAACTATGTAAATACAAAATGTTTAGAATTAAGTAATAAGAAACTTCTGCATCAGAGAACTTGTGCCGTGAAGTTATATCTAGACTTGGAGGTACATATTTCTAGTCTATCTTTTTAAAAAGAAAGATAAAAGATGAATGAGTTAATCAGTGCTCATGAAGCTAGGTTAATGTCAAAAAGTAAACAAATGGAACATAAAAAGAAAAAAATTATCAAACAGCAAATATTAGTTAAATAGACAACAACTAGGAGAGTGAGAAAGAAACAAAACTAACAGATGATTATTTGAAAGGTCTAATAAGATAAATCTCCCAATCAAATTCAGTGAAAAAGAAGGAAATTAATACATCAGTGTCTTAAAAGATGACTAAATAATGAGCACTTTTGTATCAACAAATTTTAAACTGTAGACAAAATAATTTTTTCTTTTCTTTTAAATAAATAATTTTTTAGAAGAGCAGTTCTCTAACATTTTGGTCTCTGGAACTCTACACTCTAAAATTATTGAGGACCCCAAAGAGCTTTTAGTGCAGACTATATCTATTAACATTCATAGCTTAAAAATGAAAATAAACAATGTTATATTTTACAATATAAAAAACAATAAACCTATGATGTGTTAATATAAATAGTATATTTTATGAAAAAGTAACCATACTTTTATAAAACAAACAGAAAATAGCAAAAATAGTGTCCACATTTCTTTATAACTTGGCTTAATAGCCTTAAAATCTGCTAAAATATGAGTGGAAAGGTAAATAGTATCTTAGTGTAGTGTAATTATGAAAATATTTTTTACTTCACAGCCCCCCTGAAAATTTCTCCAGGAACCACAGGGGTTCTCAGAATACTCTTTGAGACAAGCTGTTATATAAAAAAATACATAAACAATTTTGAATCAAGAAGAAATAAAAAACATGACTAAATCTGTCACCTGTAAAGTAAAATATCAGCAATTAAAAATTTTGCCAATACCATCCCTACCCAAAGGGGACAGGGACAGAGAAGATACTAGATCCAGATAAACTTACCAATTTGTCAAGAATAGGTAACCCCAAATTCGCAGAAAATTGAAAATAAAGGAGATAATCACTCTACGTGGTCAGTGTAACTAATAAAACATGAAAGCTAGCTCATTGCAATGAAAGAAAATTTTAGCTATCTCATTACTAAAATTGATGGACAAGTTCATTGGGATTTCTGGAGATGAGATCAGGATACAAAAATAGCATTTATATTCAGTGAACCAATTTTTCTATTTAGGCATTAGAACAGGAAAAAGAGTACTATTTGCAAATGCAATACAAAGTATATGGTATTTGAGTGAAACTCCAAACAAAGGGTGTTCTTTATAAAGACATTTAAAATATATTATTGAAGAATTCCAAATAAAATATGAAAAAATAAAATATCATGATTCTTTATGTAAAGACACAATAATATTTTTTAAAAAATAGTTCTTGGGATGCCTGAGTGACTCAGTCATTAAGCATCTGCCTTTGGCTCAGGTCATGATCCCAGAGTCCTGGGATCCAGCCCCCACATCTCGCTCCCTGCTCAGCGGGAAACCTGTTTCTCCTGTCCCACTCCCCCTGCTTGTGTTCCCTCTCACTGTCTCTCTCTCTCTGTCAAATAAATAAATAAATAATCTAAAATAGATAAATAAATAATAAATAAAAAATCAATGTTCACCAAATAATTTTATGAATCATGCAATTCACATTAGTATTTAAAATTTTAAATTAAAAAAATTTTTTTGAGGGGCGCCTGGGTGGCTCGGTGGGTTAAAGCCTCGGCCTTTGGCTCAGATCAAGGTCTCAGGGTCCTGGGATAGATCCCTGCGTCAGGCTTTCTGCTTGGCAGGGAGCCTGCTTCCCCTTCTCTCTCAGCCTGCCTCTCTGCCTACTTGTGATCTCTCTCTCTCTGTCAAGTAAATGAATAAAATCTTTAAAAAAAAAATTTTTTTAAAAAAAACTATTTCTAATACCCTGCTGCTCACTGTCAAAATCTAGGAGCTTTAGAGAAAATGCAGATTCTCGGGTTTTCTTTCTGACCTACTGAACTACCCCAACCACATGTGGTTTATATACACATTAAAATCTGAAAAGTACTGATCTTTCAAAAATCTAAGAATGGCCATAACACTCAAAGAACAAAAAATGGGCATTCTTACCCTACCAAGATACCAAGATTTAATATTAAGGATAGCATTTAAGGCAAAGTGGCATTAATACATGGCTAGATGATCCATAAAACAAAATATATAATAGGAACAGATCCTATCTTATATATCATGGTATCATGATACAAGATGGAAGAAACTTTGCAAATCAGTGGTCATAGGGTCATCTATTCCATAAGTATCTTTGAGACAATTTGTTTTCATTATTTATATAAAATAATATATATAATATTTAAGCATACAACATATTTATAAATATTAAAATATATATAAATATATATGTATAAAACATGGGGAGATGCCTTACATGTGAAAAGCAAGATTTTACAGATATTAAAAGTCATTACATTAAAAAAAAGTAATTACAGGTGAATATCTTTATGACTTTGGTAAAGGAAGGATTTATTATATGTCTTAGTGAGCTTGGACTGTCACAATAAAATTTCATACACTGGGTGGTTTAAACAACCGATTTTTTTTACAGTGTTGGAGACTAGAAACCCAAAATCAAAGTTTTAGCCCATGTTGTTTTCTGTTGAGAGCTCTCTTCCTGCCTTGCAGATGGCCACTTTGTTCTCATATGGGCTTTCCTCTAAGCATATGGAAGAGGGGGGATATCAGAAGGTAGAATGATAGTTGAGAGAGACAGAGTCAGAGGATGAGCCCTTCTTTTCTTATAAGGCCACCAATCCTATGAGATTAGGGTCATACCTGTTATGGACTGAATGTTTGGGTACCCCCTCAATTCCTATGTTGAAACTTCAACTTCCATGATGACTATATTTTGAGATAGGACCTTTAAGAAGTAATTAAGGTTAAATGAGATCCTGAGAGTAGGACCCTGATTCTTTATAAAGAGAGACACTGAAAAGCTCGATCTCTCTGTGCATACACAAAAGAAGCCATGTGAGTACACATTGAGTTGGAAGCCATCTACAAGCCAGAAGAAGAGGCGTCGGAATGAAACCTACCTTGCCAGACCCTTGATTTTGAACTTTCCAGCCTTTAGAACTCTAAGAAATGTTTGTTATTTAAGCCATCCAGTTTGTGGCATTTTACTATGACAGCCTTAACAGACTGATAACACCACGCTTGTGAACTCATTTAACCTTAATTACCTTCTTAAGGTCATATCTTCAGATATGGGCTTCAACATACAAATTTTGTGGGGACACAATTCATTCCCTCACACTATACAAGATACAAAAACACAAATAAAAAATTAGGTTGATTAATAAGATGGCATTACATAAAATCATCTGGGTGGTAAATATACTGTGAACAAAGTTAAAGCCATAGACTTAAAGAAGATATTTTAAATATTTATAATAAATAAAAAGTACTGAGAAAATATAAGTAACTGCACAAATCAACAATAAAAGACAAATAGCTGAAAAGGAAATATGTGCAAAGGATATAAACAGGAATTACTAAACAAGGAAACACAATGGCCGATAAACATATGAAAAGACTCTCACCATTTTGCATTTCTGTAGGGAAATGCAAATTTTGAAAAATGAGATTCTTTTCATACCCAAGTGATTAGCAAAATACAAATGAATCTGGCAATATCAAGTATTTATAGGATGTTGGGGAAGGAAAACTCCTATACACCTTTTGTTGAAGAGTTTGTTGGTAAAACCATTTAGAATGGAAGTTTCAGTCTTCCTAGGATAATTTAACACATGCAAGTTCTTTGATACGGCTATTACACTTTTATTATATAGCCTACTGAAATTCTTTCACCTATAGCGAAGATATGCACAGGAGTGAGTCCTAAAATACTGTTTGCAGGAGTGAAAAATTGGAATTAATTCAAATGTCTTCATTAGTAGAAATAGATGTATAAATTGTGGGGTTTTTTTAATGCAAATGGAATACCACAGAGGATTTAATAGGAGTGAACTGGACTGTATATAAACCAACATAGATAGACTTTTAAGTAGCATGTTGAATAAAAAAAAAAAAGCAAATTAAACAGAATGTTACCCTGAATAAGATGAATTTTATGTCACTTCCATGAAGGTGGAAGGCTTAAGGATCATGAGAACTTAACAGTATAAATAACTAACCCTGTCCCTGTTGTCAAGGACAACTTGAAGTTTTATATTTTATTTTTTTTAGGAGAAAAGCTTTCTGGGCCAGTACAGCAGGAGAGGTGGAAACAAGGGTAATATCTATACTGGTCTCAGATTTGCTTTTCCTTGACTGTCTGGGATTTAACCACAGCACAGAAACATGATAAGGGTGTCCAGATAGTCCAGATGCTGACCTCAGGACTAATGCAATTCAGAAAGCAAAAGTCAATGGGGTTTGCTGACCTCTCTCCCTACTGATTAATGCTCATATTCACACCCAAGGCATGCTGTGATAGGTATTACCTTTTATAAATCCCATTCCTAGTTATGTCTGTGATGGTCTGATCACTCCAAATGGACCATCTGATGATTATGTTACCCCCTTATGATTTAACGAAGTATTCCTTGATTATATTTTCAGAGAAGTATTCATTCTTCAAGTTCTGGAAAAGCCTTGTGTATTAGAAATGGAAGCTAAGATTGCTTGGTTTGTGGTCTGCCAGGTGGGTAAGCAAGAGAGAGAATCCCAGGAGGGCCAGGTAAACAGTCCAGGTTTATTCTCAGCAGCTGCAGCGACTAAGGAAGTGACTATACAACAGCTTCCCACACCAGCTGTTCAGGCTCACTGCCAACTCCGGGAGCTAGAAAAACTAACAAGCAATGGGAATCTCCAGGCTTCTTGAAAGGGCTACATTTGAAAGGGTCTGCTCCACCCCTTCCAACCAATAGTTCTGTGAAGAGAACAAGAAGGAAGCCAGTGAGACTTCCTGATCTAGAGTGTATCATAGCAAATTACTCTTCTAATGCTGAAAGTTTTATCATAGTTGCCTTTATAATAAAACACATTTGAAAGTTCCCAATTTAAGTCCAACATTCTGCATACCACCTGGTAGCATAACTCATTTTTAGCCTGTCACCATGCTCCTGAATCTGTTTATCAATCCTGATTCCTCTTACAGCACTGATAAGAACACATTATGCAGATGTCTTGAATTAGTTTAAGTTCTAATTGACAGAACACTTGAACTTGACTGAGAAGATAAACGCTAAATAAACTGTATTTATACCTTTGTTTATCTGCTGTTGGCATTTCTGTAAATGTTTAGAAGAGAAAAATCTCAACCACTGAGTAGGTTTTTATGTAAATCATGGAGACTATTCATTTAATTCCAAATATTAATTTGAAAAGTTTTGCACCAAATAAAGCTAGCCTCCATAGTTAACCAACTTTGCTTATTGTGCTCTACACTTAAATGTAAAATATGTTTTTTAACACTCTATTAAATATTTGAAAAATTTAAGAGATGACTCTTGAAATTTATATTTTACCTGTTTTATAGTGAATAGTTTTATTTTGCTTAGTCATTGTCATACACATTGCTTATCCATAACTTTAGACTACGCTATCAAATCTTGCTACAGAGGTGCCTGGATGGCTCAGTGGATTAAAGCCTCTGCCTTAGGCTTGGGCCCTGATCTCAGGGTCCTGGAATGAAGCTCTGCATGGGGCTCTCTGCTCAGGGGGGAGCCTGCTTCACCCCTTCTCTCTGCCTGCCTCTCTGCCTACTTGTGATCTCTCTCTCTGTCAAATAAATAAATAAATAAATTTTTAAAAAAATCTTGCTACAGGTGCTCCAACAAATACATTGAAAGAAATGGTAGACTAATAATTTTTTCTTCTGGTTATTGAGGATTATTTTGTGGGGAAAAAAAAACAGTCTTATGATGATGCCATTGATAGGAATTATATGACTTTGTATTAAATTTTATGTTGTATATACCTGAAAAAAATTCCCCAAAACTTGAAGTTACTTTTGATTCTTACTCACTTCTTTTTATATTGACCAGCCAAATATTATTTGTAACATTATTGTTGCCCTCAGCATTTTTTAAGCATGATAGTGTTTGATTTTTGCTTTAATTTATTTAAAGATAACATACCTTGCTTACTAAAATGGATAAACCAGTCAATCAATATTAGTCTACTACCATGATTTTCCTCTGTTCTGATTTCTCTGTTTTAATAATTTTGTGCTAAATTTAACCAAACTATAAGGAACACTTTTCCTGCATTGTGAAACTTTAATAGAAATCTTTTTTGACAAATATGTTGTCTCTAAATATAAACTTTAAATGTTTTACATTTTTTACTACTGATCAGCAGTAGTACAGAGTACTTAAAATATGTCCCACTGCTGCCAGACTCATTTGTTTCTTTTTCTTTTTAATTTTAAAGATTTTATTTATTCATTCCGCAGAGAGATCATAAGTAGGCAGAGAGACAGGCAAAGAGAGAAGGGGAAGCAGGCTCCCCACTGAGCAGAGAGCCAGATGCGGGGCTAGATCCCAGGACCCTGAGATCATGACCTGAGCCAAAGGCAGAGGCCTCAACCCACTGAGCCACCCAGGCACCCCAACTCATTTGTTTCTTAATCACTGTTTTAAACATTTACTGTTAGAGATGCATTTGAATATTTGAAATTTTAGGTTCTCTTTTTTATTACAGATATTGAGGGCTTTTTAAAAAATAGTGATCATGATTACTGTTTCATTTTTTTAAAAACCTCTATGTTTAGTACAATTATGGGAACACTTTTTTGATAATAATATATTATAGTAGAACATTTGCAAAGTATTTGGAATCTTTTTAGGAGATCATTGGGAAAGACTCTCATAATGATAGGATTTAGGTTCAAGGTGGTGGGATAAAATTAAATGTTTTCCATTTCTGGCTTAAAATATCAGGAACCAAAGTGTAAATAGATGAAATCAACATTAATTAGACAGAATGCAATAAAGTCTTCGAAGAAAATATGTTACAGTAGAGATCTTAAAATATTGGTAGTACAGGGGCGCCGCCTGGGTGGCTCAGTTGGTTAAGTGTCTGTCTTTGGCTCAGGTCATGACCTCAGGGTCTTCAGATCTAGTCCCCTGCTGGGCTTCCTGCTCAAATGGGAGTCTGCCTGTCCCTCTAGCTTTGCCCCTTCCCCCTGCTCTTGCACAGGCAATTGCAGTTTCTCTCTCTCTCCCTCTCTCTGTCTCTCTCTCTCTCCCTCCCTCCCTCTCCCAAATAAATAAAATCTTAAAAAAAAAAAAAGATTTTTATACTGATGAAAGAAACTCAGTGGAGGGAATGGTAAAGCTTCAGAGACTTGAATAAGCAGAGTTAATTTTAAGTGGTGTGTATGAAGGATCTGGTTAAAGTAGAAGATTTACATTGTGGAGCACTAGATGGTAAGCCTTATATAGGTATGTTATGAAAAAACTGAAGCCCTGTCAGGCGTTTCTGTCAAACCCAGCTAAAAGGATTAATGTATGACTGAAAAAAAATGACTATTGTTGAGGGACATTTGAAAGAGAAAAAAAGTTGAAGAAAGGCCACTTAGAAACAATGGCCATTAAAAGTGTTAGCTAATTAGAAGTGCAATTAGGGTCATGGCACTGAAAACAGAAAATAATAAGTATGCTATGACTGTTCTGTGTCTTATATATAAGAAATTATGTTTAACATTTTAAAAATTGCTAATTTGATATGAGGTGTAGAAAATGGGATTTTATATTTAGAACAAATCTTAATAAGTGTAATATCAAGGCTATTCCTGGCTGTTGTAATAAATAAACTCAATATTTTATTTGCTGTGTGCCATGGAATATTATTTTACACTCAAATAACTGTTTAGGTATAACTGATGGGTGAATGATATTT
The DNA here is from genome assembly GCA_028533885.1 of Nasua narica. NCBI lineage: Eukaryota > Metazoa > Chordata > Mammalia > Carnivora > Procyonidae > Nasua > Nasua narica. The sequence continues at coordinate 162,423,192 of CM052799.1, read as the reverse complement.
TTTCTACATGGTAATTCAGGTTTTCATCTTTCGGCTCTACCCTCCCTTAAAGCCTTGAAATTGTCTAAATTCATTCAGCAGAAAGTAAAGAAATGTGAAGATGATAAACTTGTTTCTTTAAACTTCAGCCCAGAAGTGATATATAATACTTCCAATCATATACTAATGGAATGTGCCCTAGATACAAGGAAAATGGGAAATATCCTCTGTGGTTGGATAGCTACTTCTTAGCAAGAATTATCTTTATACAGGGGGAGGGGAGTATGAATTTTGGTGGTTGGCAAGCTATCACTAACACAGAGATCATTCAGCCTATATTCTCATTTTATAGATTATAGTTTCCAATTTCAGAAAAATTAGCCAAATATCTCAGTTTACATAAATAATGAAAAAAATCCACTACATAACTACAGTCAATGATTTACTCATTCATTCAGTGACTATTTATATAGTCTTTATGTTGGGCCAGGCATTATGGTAGGTACTATGGATAACTTATTTAGACAACACAAAAATCATATGTAGGTTGGATAAACTGCTTTACTATAATAAGTTGTATATACTGAAATTATTACAATAAATTTGTCTTAAAAATGGCAACTCCTAATCCATTCTTTAATTAGTAGCTAACCATTTAGGTTTGGAGTTATACAGAGATTTTGTGGAGTAATGAGTAACTCTGACATTTAACGACTTTGTGGCTCTAAGTACTTTTATTTAATATGTTTATGCCTCACTTTTCTTATTTTGAAAACTGAAATAATGTTAGTAACTGCTTCATTAATTCATTTATTTAACAAGAATTTACTGAACACTTAAGATATGCTAGCTTCTGAGGCTATATGAGAAAATAATTCAGGTCAAGTATCTAGGTTCTTAGTGCTTAAATTATAGATAATATATCAGATATTGTTAATTAAAAAGAGAAAAATGGAAATACAGTGAGGAATATAGAGAAAAATTGAAAATTTGATGTTTTAAATAGGGTCATCATAAGGCCTCTCTGGTATGTTGACATGTAAGCATAAATCAGAAGGAAATAAGAGAACAAACCATGTAGTAGGTTGATGGACTAATAGTCCAGACAGAAGGTCTACCAAATACAAATTTTATGACACAGAAATGTGTTTGGAGAACAGGAAGGAAACTAGTGTTTTGGAGGCTAAGGAAATAGAAGAACAAGTAGGCCTTATCAAGAAGGTCTTATTCCCCTTTAACTTGTCTAAACTTTGGACAGGCTTTATCCTGGCTGGTTCCTTAACCTCCCTTTTCTAAAAGCATTTACTTTAGAAAACTTAAAATTGTAAATCCTCTGCCTCTTGAAATGTATGTAAATCTTCTATTCCCTTATGAGTTTTACAACATAGGAACTATCTTTTTCAAAGACATGGACACAGTATCTTTGAAATGTACACATTGAAAGAGAACACCTCTATCTTTCAGTGTCTGTGGGAAGGTAGGAGCTTAATTTCTAGGGGCACTTTACCTTAAGTTGTAGAAAAACAAAACAAAACAAAACAAAACACACCCACACACACACAACAATAATAATAAACCTAATTCCTGTCACGAAGATAAGTGAAGGTTTACTTTTCCTTTGGGTAAGAACAATTAGTAAACACAAGTAACCTATGAATTCTCCTACCCCAGCTCTTAAACACTCTCCAGCCCTTTGTTTTTGTTTCAGTGGGGGTGACTCTCCCCTATTGCACTCATTTTCAATAAAGCCTTTCTAGTCTATTTAACTTTGACAGTACCGAGAGACTGTTCACAGAGTTAAGACAAGGCCACAAGTGGTCTTTTAACTATGTCAGGATTTTAACTTTCTTTTGAGTGAGCAGGAACTTCTCTGGAGTTTTGAACAGAGGAGAGTCCCAATACACCTGTGTGCCAAAAGGATCACCCTGGGTATCAGGTAGGAAAGAATGGGAGAGAGAAGCAGAAAAAAACAGTCAAAAAGCTGTTGCAGTAATCCAATCAGTGAATCCCTAAATGTGAACTGAAATTTGGACCCTAAATCTAGTTCTCCATTGTGCATGGAAGGAAAAACACTTTCAAAGATACTGATTCACAGACATTGGCTAACTACTTGTTTAGTTTATCCAGGACTAAGAGAAAACAGATTGGAAGATTTGTGTCCAGGAAGTCTGGGGAAAAGGCATTTATTTTTTATTTCTCAGAAAGATGACAGCTTATGAGAATGTTTACCAGAGAACAGTGGGTATGTCTGCTCTATTGCTCAAGACTGGCAGCCCAGGCTACTGCGCCACCTCCTTCCTGTATCATTCCAGTTCTAGGTATAGTGGCTTCTTGCATTTTGCTGATCTCTATATGCTCCACCTCCCCACTTGCTTTGTCCAGCGATTCTAGCATTGTTATACTATATACTACATGGTTGTATGATATCCCCTCTAATTGAACTATTTGGTATGATGTTTGGTTTGTTTTTGTTTTGTTGTTGTTGTTGTTGTTTGGTTTGTTTTTAAATCCCTAACTACTCACTGACTAATTGAATTGGTTATTTCGTCCACCGTGAAATAATTGAGCATTAAAGTTATTTGTTAGGATACAGTAATTGTTAGTTTGTCAGCTTATTGCAGAAAGGAAAGTTTAGTTTCTGTTTTAGTTAGTTAATGTGCTCTGTTGATGAAACTGTATTTAGGGGTTTTGGGGGGGGCCTTCCAATCAGGAGGCCTTGGACAAATGATTCTGTTTTTTTTTTTTAACCAAATCTATATCTGGCTTTATATCTATATAGAAATTATTTTAAAATGTGAGCATGGACCAGTCTACCTTTACTGCACAATTTGCTAGGTAGGTCCCATCAAATACATAACACTGTTCAGAACCAAATCCACATAAATGTTTCTTATATATCACTTCTCAAACAATGTCTATCTTGAGTAATGAAAAAAGAGCCACAGAGCTACACAGCAAGACATGAGTTGAAACCCTGCAATTGCTGTGGGATTTCTTAAGAGCTCTATTGAGGTGTAGAGGAAAATGTGAATTCCGCTTCTATGTTGCAGTTCCCTCACTTGTAAAATCGGAATAATAATACTTATCTGTCTCTCTTGAGTGTTGTAAAATTAATTAGAATGTTATAGTTCTTTGAGAATCATGAATGAAATTGACTCTACAAGAGCAAATGTTGATTGCCATTCTTAATGCCAACACTAACAATAAAAAATACCATTTCTGTACTTTTTCCTCTTTTAGTTAGTGATTAGTAATTTGCAATTTTTAAATACTGTGGAAGACTGCGTATTTAAGGAAAGAAAATGCAGCCTTTGAAAAATTTTATGAAATAGAATATAAAATCCATAAGGAGATAAATTTCTTTGTTTTGTTCATTGCTATATTTTGAACATATAGAAGCATGCTAATCACTGTTCAGTATATATTTATTTAATGACTATGTGTAAAAGATATTTTGTTAACACATGTGTATTCATATTTATATCAAAAACTCACCACAAAATGTACCAATCTGAATTCTTATCCACATCAAAAACCATACTACACACACACACAGACACACATTTTCCAGGTAAATAATTATAATATATAGTAAGTTTTACTATATTTAATAATTTTCCAAGAAAATAACTGATTATAATATATGAGACAAACTAATCACAATATAACTACAATGTATATGATAAATAACTAATTACAATGTGTTTCATAAGCAACTATTTAAGTGGAACAACATGAAAATAGAGCTCTGTATGTCTATAAATCATTTTCATGTAATTGTATTAATATGTTTCTTGGATTTTAATGCATCATTATAGGCCCTTCCTTGGTAGTGTGTTTCGCTGCATTTACACAGATAATTAGTTTCATGAAATATTGCCAAATTGGCATATCATTTTACCTTCTCCTTTCAGAACCCTCTAATCTTTTTGATTCTGATAGAAATTTGGAATTCAGAACAGGTACTCTTACCATGGAATAATACTAATGATCTTTTTTTACTGTCCATGGTGCTGAATACAACTTTATTTTTTCATTTTTTTGAATTTATTAATATACAATGTATTATTTGCTTCTGTGAATTATCAGTATTACATAATTCACAGCACTGACCATAGCACATACCCTCCCCAATGTCCGTAACCCAGCCATTCTATCCCTCCACCCCACCCCCCAGCACCCTCAGTTTGTTTCCTGAGATTAAGAGTATCTTATGGTTTGTCCCCCTCCCTGGTCCCATCTTCTTTCATTTTTTCCCTTCCTTCCCCCCATGACCCCCCACCCTGCCTCTCAAATTCCTCATATCAGAAAGATCATACAATAATTGTCTTTCTCTGGTTGATTTATTTCACTTAGCATAATACCCTCTAGTTCCATCCACGTCATTGCAAATGGCAAGATGTATTTTTTTGATGGCTGGATAGTATAGTATCTTTTTGATGATATATATCACATCATTTTTATCCATTCATCTGTTGATGGACATCTAGAATAATCTTAATTTATAAGAACAGTATTCTTTCAATGACTTGCATTTATGAAACTGGCAAAACTAACTCTTGTCATTCTGTTCCGTACCTAATCTTATGAGAGTCTATAAAATGCAAATGTAACCACAGTTGATCATATAAGATTCTTTTACATTGACTTCTTCAAAACAAAGCAAATGAGCAAAAACAAAAGAAAAATAGAAGTAAAATTTATCACAATATTTTTATCTCTCAGAATTACTACTGCTCGATTTTGTTATTGCTGTTGCTTTAGCATTCATGATTCAATGCTGCCTCAGCTTTGTGAACCTGATTCCCGTATTCTGAAAACCAGGCCTCTCCCATCAATGAAAATTCCTTCATCTCACCTGGGGAAGGAAAACTTACATCATTCCTATTTGCCTCTCTTCTTTAGGTAAATGTCTTATTCCCCTTTTCAGTGGTCTGTGATCACTTCCATTCTCCAGAAGGAGCCCCATTTAGCCAACATATTGTTTTCCTTTTATGGCCTCCTAAAATGCACTACTACTCCACAAATTTTCTATTTAATATTTATGAACAAATAAAGCCTTGTGTAAATTCCCTTTCCATATATGGGCATCTCCCAATTTATAAATGTGGTGTGTTTCAAATGTCCATTCAGTAATTAGTTATTTAATATCCAAAATACATTGTTAGTGGAAAAAGATATCATGAATTGTGTTTAAAACACCAAGCCAGCACTAAAACCTTTTGAACAATATTTTTGGCTATCAGGAGACAAATAATTACAATAACAATGGGAAATATATATATGTTTCCAAATTAGTAAAACCCATATTCCAAAGTATATGGTGACTTTGGTCACCATAAATGTAACAAAATAAGTATATTTTTTAAGTGTGTCCATTATGACCACCAGTTGCATGTCCCAAACCTGATTGTCTTAACAAAGCAACTTCAGATCCCTTGAGTTTCCCTGAGATTGTGCTAGGTGGAAATCCTTAATGACTGTTTCACATGTACTTTGAAAACTTATTCTAAAGTTATTATGGTATTTGCCTTTCTCTGACTAACTTATTTCACCTAGCACAATACTCTCCAGCTCCATCCACATTGTTGGAAATGGCAAGATTTCATTCTTTTTTATAGCTAAGATTGCATTATATATAAATGACAAGATTTCATTCTTTTTTATGGCTGAGTAAGATTCCATTATATATATTGTTTTATGCACACACACATACACACCCCCATACACACACACACCACATCTTTATCCATTCATATGAGCTCTTTGCATAATTAGCTATTTTTGACAAAAACCATAAGATTTCACGTATATGTGGAATTTAAGAAACAAAACAAATGGACATGGCTGGGGGAAAGAGAAAAGAAAACCAAGAAAGAGACTCTTAATTATAGAGAACAAACTGATGGCTACCAGAGGGGAGGTGGATAGGGATGGGTTAAAGGAGTGATGGGTTTTGAGGAGGGCACTTGTGATGAGCACCAGGTATCATAATGTCTTGTCACTGTGTTGTAAACCTGAAACTAATATTATACTGTATATTAACAACTGGAATTTAAATCAAAACTTGGAAGAAAACAATTTTTAAATAAAATAAAAATAAAAGTTATTATGTGATAACTTACTTCAGCTTGTATGTTTTCCTCCTTTTCTCTTTTAGCTCTTACTACTTGATGTAATCTCTGTTACCCATTTTTAAAGTGCCAGCCCTGTCAACAGTGACCACCAACACAGTATTGGTTTTTCAGTTAGTGTTACCTTTTTTGAAGGTTTAGCTCATTGCTGTTGCCACCATTGACTCCGCTACCAATGCCAATTCTGTTGCCCTTGCTGGTGTTGTCTTCTTTCCAGTAATTCATACACTATTACCAGTGGTACTTTAAAGCTCAATTTTCCAAGGAGATTATAGAGAACTAGCATTTTTGCTTTTACTAATTCTGTCGAAACTTCCATAGCCTATGTAAAAAAAAAAAAAAAAATGGAGATCTGAAGTGAGAAAAGGCTTTGCAGTTAGGCATGATGTAGAAACTGAGGAGAGAAACCAAAAATCTAAAGCTCTAGAGTAGAGTTAAAAGTAATCTCCATGTCGGTTAAGTGTCTACCTTTGGCTCAGCTCATGCTCCCAAGGTCCTGGGATAGAGTCCCGCATTGCATTGGGGGTCACTGCTCAGTGGGGAGTCTGCTTCTCCCTCGGCACCTCCCCACCACTTACTTGCTTTCTCTTTCTCTCTCTCCCCCGAAAAAATAAATAAAATCTTAAGCAAAGGTAAACTCCAAGAAAAGTTCCCCAAATGCTTTTCCTTCTTATGTTTTCCCTTCCTTTATCAACCATTGTTGCCTTTTCATACATTAAAGAAAATCTGAAATGTAGATACATTATAAATCGGCATAGAAACATAAACATGTGGTTTAAAGACAAAAATTAGACAAATAGCCATGTAGCTATCATTTAGGCCACAATATCAAACATTTTTAAGAAAATATAATGTATCTGTAGATTTTTTATGAGATGCTTCTGTGAGTTCAAATTATGGTTTTATTTTTTTTTTTAATTTATTAGAGAGAGAGACTGAGAACGAGAGGGGAGAAGGTCAGAGGGAGAAGCAGACTTCCCGCAGAGCCGGGAGTCCGATATGGGACTCGATCCTGGGACTCCGGGATCATGACCTGAGCCAAAGGCAGTCGCTTAACAAACTGAGCCACCCAGGAGCCCTCAAATTGTGGTTTTAAATTCAACTCTTATGTCTGGGCTCTAGAGCTTTCATTTTCACTATTGTATTATAATCATTATATGAGTAGACTGCAAATTATTCCATTTGTGGATGCTGGGGTGAGGACATATTTTTGCTGTAATATTCAACATTGATATAAGGAATTTTTGTAGATATATCTTGATATACAAGAGTTTTTCTAGGGTAGGTAATAAGGAGTGGAATTGCTAATTATGAGATATGTACATGTACATCTGTTTTTACTAGATTACACTAAACTGATTTTCAGAGTGGTAGTAACTATTAAAATTCCCATCAGTTAACATTCTTGTCAAAACATGGTATTGTTTGACTCTGCCCATCTACTGAGTATAAAAATGTATATCATTGTTGTCCTAATTTTTATTTCCCTGGGGTGCCTGGGTGGCTCAGTGGGTTAAAGCCTCTGCCTTCAGCTCAGGTCATGATCTCAGGGTCCTGGGATAGAGCCCCGCATTGTGATCTCTGCTCAGCAGGGAGCCTGCTTCCCCCTCTCTCTCTCTCTCTGCCTGCATCTCTGCCTACTTGTGATCTCTCTCTCTGTCAAATAAATAAATAAAATCGTTTAAAAATTTTTTATTTCCCTAATCATCACTTAACATCTTTTTATAAATTTATGGTTCATTAGTGCTTTTTCTTCAGCAAAATTTCTGATCATTTGTATTGCTCTGTTTTTGTTGCTTTGTATTTTTTATTGATTCTTAGGAATTATTTAGTATATATTCTATATATATGCTGTGTTGGTTTTATGTGTTGTAAAGCTCCTCTCCTGGATTGTTGATAGACTTTCATATTTTCTAACTGTCTTTGGAGGAACATGTATTCCACCTGAGATTGTTTTTTGTATATTGTGTGAGATAGGGATCCCATTCTTTCAGGACTATTTACTACCCACTCATCTATATTATCCCTTCCTGAAAATGAAGGAAGGAAGGAATATTTCCTTGAAATATTAGGCAAACATTATGGTTATCTAAGATTTTAAATTAAGCTCAAACATATATAATAATTAAATTATTTGGACTATGAACTATGCCAAATGAACAAGTATATTTCCCTTTGACTGCTGGTACAATCATGTCCCAAAGTTTATTTTTCATAGTAAGAATATTAAGATCTTTTTGTCTCCTCCATTACTTAAGTTCTTCAGTTGATCACTCTAACTAGATTTTAGTAGATTCAGTCCTCAGTAGAGAAATGTAGAAAATGGAAGTCTGGTGACCTGGATTGTAATCTTGACTATATATTATTTCACTTTGTATTCTTGAAAAAAGCTTGGAAAACTCTTTGGGTCTCTAAGTAGCTGTAACAATATTAAAAAACAAACAAACAAACAAAAACCATATCTACTTCCCCTCATTCATTAAAAACTTATCTGAGGAGAATTGTTAATTGGTTATGGTAATCAGCAGCATTTATTACAGATTGTATTTGAGTCGTTATATTGAGGAGAACTTTATTATCTCAGTGTCAACTTCCACATAGAGAAATTATTAAATAATATCCTTTACTAGTTCTTGTCACTATGTTGTCTGACTGATACTAATAAAGAATATTTTACATAAATGAAGAATACTAAAACTTCAAATTTCTTCTTCTCAACTTCAGCAGGACCTTCCTTTTAGCAGTAGGGTCAGGGAATAAGAGGTAGACTTTAAAAAATATTATTTTTTTCTCACTGATAATTATCAAGATGTGAACAGTTTTTATTTTGCTGGTCTTTCACTCCTTAATAGAGAGGAATCATGGTAAACAAAACTGTTCATAGTTTTAATCAGTAATGATGTATTGCCCACATACTCAGTCTGTGTTTCTTGAATTTGCAACATCCTTAGAAACATAAATCAGAAACCTAGAGTTATTAAAAGCATTTCAGGAAGAAAAGAAGAAGCAAGAGCAACTTCCATAGAAATAAGACCTTAAAAAAAAAAAAAAAGAAAGAAGACCTTTGTAAAATCATTGCATTTTTTCTAGAGATAGAGTAAAATAATAATAATTTATTAGGTTGAAATTTACTTGTTTTCCATATTTAATTTATTAATACCCTAAGTTAGCCAGCATATTACAATTAAGCAGAGCACTGGAAATGTTAAATAATAGAGAATAATAGAAGTTTATCACATATGAAAAACAACTCAATTACTATAAATATATACAAAACAAAAAGAAAAAGCTGCATTTGCAATTTAAAGCTATCAGGCAGGTGTGTAATGTCACATGTCTGCAGAAGCCTATTTATATATGCACATCTTAATACCAACTCATTGGCCCTATTCATTACGGGGAAAATGCTGATTAGAAACAATTTTCATTTTTTCAGTGCACCCCAAGAGTTCCTTCTGAAAAAAATTAAATCTTTCTAATTAAATACTTTAGTATCAATTTTAATGAATTCATAAATTTTTATGAATTCATAAATATTGTTTCTTTGAGATTGTTGTTTAAGCAGTATATACATATGTATATGTAGCTACCTGATAGATAAATTACATATGTGTGTGTGTATGTGAAGGTGACTGTGAAATAATTTTATTTAAAGAGAAAACCAAAAGTGGACAATAAGTATAATTAATTTGTATTATATCCTTCAATAGTTTAGAAATAAAGAATGTAAGATTTTAAAACCCATAATATCCAACATTGCATTAAATATTAATAAGAATACTTCTCCTTATGCATTTTCTATGTGGGAAGAGCCATTGCTTTTTTTTTTCCTCTTATGTTTCCCTTTTAAAGAACATGTTGTTGTTGCAATCCTTGTTCATCCAAGCCAGATCTCATATAAGTGCGTATTTAATTCTGTAATTAGAGCTTTTAAAATGAATGGATATTGGTTTGATTTGTGTTTTAGAAACACATTTATAGCAGTTCCAAAGATCAATGGCAAATCAAGATATTTGTGAGTCAGCCATAAGAGTCAGGGAATTAGGAGGCCATCACTACAGACCAAAAAAAGGGGTGATGAGCTTGTAAACAAGAGAGGTAGCTATAGAAATGCAAAGTAGAAGACAGATTTCAAAGATATCCAGGAGATGGAATTAACACGATGTGGTGACTGATTGGATGTGAGAGATGAGATGAACAGATGAGTTGAGGATCATAATGAGATTTCCTGGCTTGGGTGACTCACTGAATAGTGCTTTTATTAACTGAAAGGAAACATAAAAGGGAAACAGTTTTTGAGAGGAAAAGAACAACTCTGACCTGGAATGTGTTAAAACTAAAATCTCCCACCAGGTATCCACATGAAAATTATCTAGTAAGCCTTTTTATTTTATTATTTTACTTTATTTTAAGATTTATTTATTTATTTTGGGAGAGAGAGAGTGCACAAGCAGGGGAGGGGCAGAGGGAGAGAGAGATTCTCCAGCAGACTCCCTGCTGAGCATGAAGCCTGACTCCAGTCTTGATCCCATGACCCTGAGATCATGACCTGAGCCCTAACCAAGTCAGATGCTCAACCAACTGAGCCATCCAGGTGTTCCTAGTAAGCCATTTTAAGGTACATGTCTATATTACATAAGGGATTGGGGTTTATGAATAAATATTTGGAAATTGCTGACATAAAGGAATACTCTTATGAAGGGATTAAATTAACCCACTAAAATCATATAGAATGAGCAGAGAAATGATTCAATAATTGAACCCTGTGAAACATAAATGTTTACAAGGTGAATGGTGAAACGGAAATCAGGACAGGGCAAAAAAGGAGTGGCCAGAAAGGAGAGAGCCAAATTAAGAACTGGATATTGTATCATTGAGTATCAAGAGAGAAAGAGTGGTCTACTACATTCTTAATTGCTGCATAAATTTGGAGAAGGCTGAACATTACAAGATCACTACTGACTTTTAGAGGACTTATCAAAGAAGTGTTTGGGTCAGACACCAAATTACAGTGGGTAGGTGAGTAAACTGGAGGATGAAGAGCTTATGATCCCATAAAACTCTTCTCAACTGTTATCAGTTCTATTTAATTCTCTCATAAAACTACCTTATTAGACTTTGAGTTAGCTCTAAGTTGGCCTTGCTGCTAGGCTTATTATTTTTTTCATAACTGTGGCTCCCTTTGTTACAAGGGAAAAGATGAAATTACAATCATCTTTCTCATTTTTCCTAGGAATTCGGAGATTTCCAGTTCCTCTAAGTTCTCCCTGCTCTCTGTGCTTTGGTTTGCATGTAGCATTTTAATAATAATGATAAAGACATTATATCCCTTAAAGAAAGGGTTCTACTTAACTCAGGCTTGAAAGTAGTATCTGAAATAAGACTTAAAAGTATGAAGAATATGGTGAAAGGTATCATAATTTTAGAAGTTGATGTGACAAATTGTTAGATATCCTGCCGTATCACAAATAAGTAGATGATGAATAGAACTTAAGACACTATGGTAAGATCCTTAGATAAATCTTGTGTACACTCTTTTGAGATCACACCACATACATTAATTTCAATTTTATTGCTACAAAACATGATTTAAATCATTCTAAAAGCAATCAGAACCTACTTAAGGACTCAGCCTAACATGCCAGTGCAGTAGAATATCTTATTTGCTTAAAGGAGAGTTCTACCCTGACAAACATTTATTACTTAAGGTCCTGGTGGGAGGTCTACCTTAAAATACTGAATTTTCTACTAAATATTCTTTAGTTAATTTTCAAATGCCCATCTTGCATACACCATCTTTCCACACATGCTTGGTACAACTTAGAAATAGTAATACATATCATACAGATTTCCAGCAGGAAGTAGATACTACATTCCAATGTGCATAGAGGGGGGCTTAAAACAAACAAACAAACAAACATTCACATAGTTTGGAGAGCGATAGGAAAACCACAAGGGACAGTGAAATATGCCAGGGATAGCAAGGTTCCCGTATTACTCTTAGTTATTTGAGGTGGAAAAAAAATCAGTTAGTGGGAAATTGCAGATGGAAAAAGCTATGAGGCATGTTGATTTGCAGTCTGAGGCCTTTCCATGGAAGGTCACAGACAGCTTGCAGGGTAGCCAAAGGAAGGCAGTATGGAGGGAAAAAAAAATGTCTGATTCTTTTCCCTCCTTGTCTCCCTTCCATCCTCTATCAAAGATCTCTAATGATGGAGCCCAGAGGGAATGGACTGTATTGGTGTAGTCAGTACAAGTTAGCCTCCAGGGACATAGAACAGGATAGAAAAGCATAAAGAATAGCTGCAGATAGGGTAATGAAAAGAGATCTCTAATGAATGAAAGGATGTTCATGATTAGTACTCAGGGAAATGAAAATTTAAAACAAAATAACATTTTACATATACCTATTAAAATGGCCAAAAAATTAAAAATTAAAAAGCTGATATGTCTAAATATTGGTGATGTTAGAGAATAATCTAAACATCATATATTACTGTGTAACATGTAAATTAGTATAACTTTGGCATATTCTACCAAAACCAAGTATAGCCTATGACCAAACAATTACACTTCTGAATATATAGAAGTGAGTTATTTTGCATGTTAAAAGACTTGTAACAACACTGTTTATAATAGTCACAAGTAGAAACAATCCAAATGCCCATAATAATAGAATAAATTAATAAATTGTATATATTGTATATATACAAATATATGCAATATAATATAGCAATGAAAATTAACATATGACAAAGATAAAACTCACAGAGAGTGTTTAGTTAATGAAAGAAGTCAAACACTAAAGAAAACATGTAGTATGTTTTCATTCATATAACATTCAAAAAGAAGTAATTAATCTCTAGTGATGGAAATCAGAATCATGGATACCTGGGAAGTATAATTACTGAGAAGAGATACAAGGGAGGCTTCTGAAGTGGTGGTAGTGTTCTGAAGTGGTGGAGTGATGGCTATGCAGGGATATTCACTTTGCAAATAATTACTGATCTGAACACTTATTATTTGTTCACTTTTGTATATGGGTAGTATAAGTGAATTTCTAAAAGAAAGAATAAGAAAATTGTGTCTGAAAAATCCAGTGAAGGTACCTTGCACACTAAGAAGTGAGATATTTTCCCAAACTCTGGCTTTGTCCAGCACTACTTGGAAAGGAACCTTACCAATATGGTGAGGAACTTCTGATTTTGGCATGATAAGTCATCATGTGGTAGATAAAATGTAATAGCTTCATATCCTTAGGATCAGGAAACCTCGCATTTAGTTCTAGTGACATTTCAAACCACCCGTTAATCTCTTTATGCTTCATTTTCCCCATCTCTAAATGGATAGATTGAAATAAATAATTATTAAGATCTTCTTTTGCCAAATCTATGACTTTCTTACCAATTAAAATGTATATAGATAGATGGATAGACAAACCAGTAGTGTGAGAAAGGCAAGTCTTTATGCTTTTTCATGTGTATATGTCTTTGTAGATATATTTAAGACACATCAATATGAAATTGTAATCAATAAAAATCCAGCAGTTGCAACTCTAAAAAAAGCAAGCTAACAAGATTAGCAATAAGACAAAAACCAAAGCAAATATAATGTAGACCCATATCAAGTTTTAACTTGACCAACATTTTAAATTAAGTGTCAGAAGAAGAAGCTGGACAGATTAATGTGTATGACAAAGAGCAGTGTATGCCTCATACTACATTTTTGTAGTCTGACGGTCTAAATTTATCCCATCTACAAGACTTGTCTTATATATAAAGGAAAGTAATCAATAATGAAACAGAAAAGTATCTGCTTGTTTAGCTCATTCCACATATTTTAAAATAAAAATAAGATTTTCCTTCAAGAGGAAATATATTTTCATGACAGATTATGGAGATAAATTCTGTTTTTTCGAAACACTGCATGTGACAATAATTAAGCTTCTATTAAGCCTGTTGTTTATTTTTAAGTTTAGATTTACTTAACAGCCATTAAAATCTCAGTGTTTATATTTGCCTGTAGTGAGATTCTTCTGTGCACTTCACCATGGTTCACAGCAGTCAGTCAAGCCTAATAATAATGGCATGTTAATATTAGAAGAGTCTCCAGCTCTCAGAAATTGAAATATGAAATGTTTAAAAACTAATATTTAGTTTAAATGTATGATTGTTTTATTCCTTCAGATGCATGAACACATTGATTTTCACTAGTTTTATGTTCTTATAAGATGCTACCTTTCTAGAGAGGGGTGGTTAGTTGAAATACAATTCATCTACAGCTTAATAGCAAATGTGTAGAGCCAAACTGGGGCAAAATGGAATGTAGTATGTAAGAACCTGAGCTGTAGAATCCAATAGATTTGTTTTTGGAACTTAGCTAAATAATAAAATGACATTTTTTTAAAAAGATGTTTATTTATTATCAAATCATCTCCATAGTACTCTAAAACACAAAGCGATAAAAAAAATGGAATTAAGAAAAATCAAACACAACTTTTAGGACTATGAAAAAAATAAAAGAGTGTATATTTTGTGAATTAAGATATTGTCAATATACAATTTTCAGACAGGATAAATTAAATGAAAAACCAGCAAATATATTGAGATGGTGCTATTAAAGTATGCCAGTAATATTGCCCCTTGTTGGACGCCTGGGTGGCTCAGTTGGTTAAGTGACTGTCTTTGGGTCAGGTCATGATCCCGGAGTCCCCAGATGGAGTCCCGCATCAGGCTCCCAGCTCTACGGGGAGTCTACTTCTCCCTCTGACCTTCTCCTCTCTCCTGCTCTCTCTCTCTCTCTCAAATAAATAAATAAAATTTAAAAAAAATATTGCCCCTTGTCTCTGCCCCAGCATGGAACAAGTTGAGAAATGAAGCAGCATATGGAGACATGATAGAATTGCTATTAAAGGTTATATATGTGGGCATATCAGCTTACTAATACTGAAACACAGAATTAGACAGGCTTTACTACAAGGAAGTGCTGGAACCAGAGACCAGACCCCAGGAGAAGCAAAGTAGAACCCAGGCTTCCTGCCTGCAGTTTGGTTACTGTAAAGAGGGAGGAATAATTATGCCAATAGATGTCCTTCCAATAGAAAGATACATCAGGAATGGGGAGTAGTGCCTTATAGTATTTTTAAAAATCCAAATGCCGAACAACTGCAAAGTGTGAAGCATTTCACAAAAAAAAGAAACGTGAAATGTGTATCTTGATACTGAAAGCACCATCAAAGGGACCCAACTTCTCTAGATGAAGAAAAAAAATCATCAGCAATTGTATGAAAAGCACAGCATCCAAACAGAAGCTGAGCATAAGTATCTTTATCTTTTCCGTGAGCTTTGTGAGTAAAAATTTGGAATATATCATAATCTTAAATTGATTGATATATCTTTATTTTTGATGGGCAGATTTCTATACTAGGAACTCATGTATTATGTTTTTTCTTCTTTTTTCAAATTAAAATGTGTCTTCAAAATGTTTTTATAGGCAGATATTTGTGTTAAATAAGACATATGATCATTTCAGACAATATCTATTGCTGTAAGTTGCTCAAACAACACATAGAGCATTTTTATGGAATGAAACCTTAAGAAACACATTTAAAAAGTCAGGAAGAGCATCCCACATGTAATAATTTGATAATTTCAAATATCTCCACTAACACAAATGATTAACACCATACCCACACTTTTTATATATAAATGAAGTTTTGGCACCTTAGAAAATTTATATGTACATTCTTATCTTTTGAATTTTTCTTACTCTGTTGAAACCAAAGTAGTTTTATTTGTGTAGAATGAGAGAAGATTAAAATTTTCAAAAGTATTGACTGTTATCTTTTATGGAAAAGTAGAATATTGGTATGTTGCTATAAATACTACCAACCGTTTGCAAAAAGACTATATTTAAAATAAAGAGATGAGAAGTTAAAATTGTGCTATTTATCCATTGCATTTACTATAGATTGAAAGGGATTTGTAAGTCAAAAGGAACAAAATGAAAGCAAGAAAAGGTCAAAGAAAGTAACCAAGGTAGAATGCAGAATAGGTGAATGTACCCGTTGGGAAAAACACAGCAGGAAAGGCAACAAGATGATGGCACACATCTCAGTCTAGATGTAGAAAATTCAGTGCCAGGCTTGGTCTTTAAACTGTATGTTATGTAATTTGAACAGAGAAGTTTCCATTGTAAATATGTATTTAAGTGCCTCTACTTAAAATATTTGTTTCATCAATCGTTGAGCTTAATAATGGTAGTATCTAAATAGAGTTTGCTTGGCGCAGTACTCATATTGCAAGTATAAGTTCTTCTAGAACTAACTTTCTTTCTTTCTTTCTTTCTTTCTTTCTTTCTTTCTTTCTTTCTTTCTTTTTTTTTTCTTTCTTTCTTTCTTGATAGATAAAGAGTGAGTGAGCAGAGTTGGGATGGAGGCAGAGGGAGAAGGAGAAAGAGAATCCCAAGCAGGCTCTGCCCCCATGCATGGAGCCCCACATGAGGCTAAACCTCATGACCCTGAGACCATGACCTGAGCTGAAATCAAGAGTTGAGCACTCAACCAACTGCACCACCCAGGTGCCCCAGTGCCAGAACTTCTATGCCTATATCACAGGAAATAGTTTTCTTTAAATTTGGTTTAAGAGTGGCAATGTGAAGGAAGTAAATCCAACAAAAAAAATAACATCTTATGTCATAATTGGGACTCAACAAGGATAGTGAAAGAATGGGCAAAGAAAAACCTTTTAGAGTTATGAATTCATAATTTTCTATTTGCCCTATTGAAAGTGAGTACCATCCTTCAACTAAGATTTATTATATGATATAGTAATGTTATGTTTCCTCAATTTATGTCTATTTGCTCATCCCAGATATATTTGTATCATACAATGGTAGAGATAAATGCTATAATTACCATCACCAAATAGCTTATTTATTAATTCATGGAAAGTCCTTTTGCTGCTCAAAATCATTAATGTTTCTCCCAGTATTTCTCTGCTGCTAGGGACTCAATGTTTCTCCTCATCTATTCATGCAAACTCCATTCATGTTAAATTGAAGTGCTAATAAGAGTGCTTTTCTGGACTACGTAGTAAACATAGTTGGCTGAACATATTTATGGTATATAAATCTTTCTAGTGTATTCCATGCTTTTACAAGCATTTGATAATAAATCTTATAAATGCTTCTGAAGTGATGTCTTCAACTAATGTTGATGGAAGTAAAAATTAATAATCTTACATCATACAATATATTTTCAAAGTTGTTTTATTTTCATAATGTCACTTTGCCTCTTCTTACCACACAATGATGTAGATAAGCAGTCAAAATTATGCCCATAAAAGACAGGAAACTGAACACATTCACAAGTAAAGTTTGAAACCAAACTTTGGTAAATTGACCTCCAAATACCTGTCTGTTGTACCTGTTGGGAAAATATAATTAAAAGTAAAATTTCTTCCCAACCCAGAAGTCTTCTCCACAATGGTAGTAGAAAAAGAAAACACTTTTATTATTGAATAAGCATTAAGCCGGAATGTGATGGACATCACAGGCAGTTTGCTAAGAGACTGCAAAAAAATCTCACTCCCTCATATACCTAAACAGATACAACCCATTACATAAATGTTTCAAGACAAACAATAGCTAGTCCTCAAGTAAGAGCATTGGACAACACCATCTGTCACAAATAGTTCATCCTAACTTTACTTGGTTATCTGTATTAACTAATCAGCTTTAACCAGAGGAAAAAAAAGCTTCTTGGCTCTTTATGAGAGAAAGTAGGTTTGGAGCAAGGTACCCACTGGTCAAGCTCTTACTTTCCCTCAGATATTGGGAGAAGGGATGCTGTTACCATGATTTTTACATTTCAACGAGATTACTCCCAGGTTCTTGAGAAAGACATTCCTGGATCATAAAGCTGATAAAAGTCAGCTAACAAAAGGCCTACCTAGTCTTCAGAAGGATTTATACATATTTCAAAGACATGAGAAAGTACTTACAATTAAAAGAGTTCTAAGAAACAAGATGGGATCGGGAAGGAGACAAACCCTAAGAGACTCTTAATCTCATGAAACAAACTGAGAGTTGCTGGGGGTGGGGGAGTAGGGATAGGGTGTCTGGGTTCTGGACATTTGGGAGGGTATATGCTATGGTGAGTGCTGTAAAATCTGTAAGCCTGATGATTCACAGACCTGTACCCCTGGGGCAAATAATACATTCTATGTTAATAAAAGAAAAAGTTTCCTAAGATAAATGCTTTAAAAGAAAAAAAGAAAGAGGGGGAAATCTCTTCTCCCATTTTCATCAGGGAGGGAGAAGAAACTTCTCATTTTTTTTTTAAATTTTATTAACATATAATGTGTTATTTGCTTCAGGGGTACAGGTCTGTGAATCATCAGTCATACACAATTCACAGCACTCACCATAGCATATACTCTCCCCTATGTCCATAACCCAGTAACCCTATCCCTCCCCCCTACCCCCACCAGCCTTCAGTTTGTTTCATGAGATTAAGAATCTCTTATGGTTTGTCTCCCTCCCTCATCCCATCTTGTTTCATTTTCCGTGTCTCTTTCCCCAACGATCCCCCACCCTGCCTCTCAAATTCCTCATATCAGAGAGATCATATGATAATTGCCAAAACATTTCATTTTTAATTTATATTTATCTTTACATGCTTAGCAAATTTCCAATTCAAGGGAGTACAATTGACCAAGGGTCTTTGCTGCTGTTCTTTGGCCTCCCATAGGTGTCACCTGCCAATGAGTGAGACCAAGCAAAGATTCAAAAATAGACAAAGAGGGGCGCTTAGTTGGCTAAAGTTAGCTCAAGAATTTTCCTGACAGTTTTGCCTAAAATTGCTTAGACAACATAGCTGACTAGGACACTTCTCAACATTTTCCTCTCTTTCTTTCATGGGGGGAAGACTTGCATCCTGTCTGAATACTTTTCCAGCCTTGCCTGCCACCCTCTCTATTTACTTTCAGGCATTTACCCAAATAAAATCATGTTTAGTGTTGTCTTGGCATTTGTCTCTCAAAAGACCTAGACATACTGTGGATATGCCAAATAGTATAATCACTGTGGAGTGGTATCATTCAGAATTACTAATACGCTTACACTTTGTCCTGGCATTTTCACCTCTAGGAGTTTATCCTCCAGATGTGCTTGCACAGACCCAAAATGATTTATGTACAAAGATTAGACATCACCACAGTGTTGTTAATGGGACAATACTAGAAATAACACAAGGAAATAAATTCAATGAAATAGTGTACATTCATAAAATGGAATGCTATGCACCTGTATAGAAGTTTGAGGCAGTTCTTAGTGTCTCTGTATAGAAAGATCTCCAGGACATATTTTTAAGAGAAGAAAGTGAGATGTAGAAGTATGTTTATAGCACATGTTACTTTCTTTGTGAACTTAACGGAAGGTAATAAAAATATTTTTTCATATTTGCTTGTATTTGCATAATAAAACACTCGGAACCCACTTAGAAAAGTAATTATTCTAGGAAGTAAGAAAGAAATATGGAAGAAAAGGAAATGAGTATAATCAAGTGTTCTCACTGTGTATGTTCTATTGACAATTGAGCAATGTAAATATATTACCAAATAAAATATAAAATTTAATTTAATAAAAATTAAATAAATATATAATTTTTTGAAACCATGTGTGCACTTAAGTCTTAAGTAGGGAAAATAATTACTACCTTATATTACTTTTGAAATGTATTTTATTTTTATCCCTCCTCAGTTCACTAACTTGTGATAATTTATTGTTTAATAAATATTTATCAAACATCTACTAGTGTTATTAGGCACTATGATAAATTTTGGGATCAGTAAATAGGACAAATAAGATTCTTATTCTCATGGAACTTATAATCTAATTTTTAAAAACAGAAGAAAAAGACAGCAATTTCCAAGTGAGATAAATTCACTGAAAGAGATATACTGAGGAAAATGAAGTTAACAAGTGGGATTTCCCCTCCTCTGGGGTTTAGTCAAGAAATGAATCAATTTTTGCAGCAGTGATAATTTAAATTATTGCTTTGTTATTAGCTATTTGAGAATTCTAAGCATGAGTAATACATTAAATTGTATAGATTTATATATAGTTCTATCTATATATATATCTGAAAATTTCTGTGTTAGCAAAATTTACATGGAAAGGAGCAGTATGTCTTCGAAATCCACTTTAATTGGATTTAAGCAAGGCATGATCCAAAATTTTTATTTCTTAGGCTGAAATCTGAGGAGTCTGGCACTTCCTTTTTATGAAGTAATAAAAAATTCATTTTCAGAACTTGAATAAATTAGTTTTCAGATAAATATCTGAATTCTCATAGTCATGTAGCATCTTAGTAGCCAAAGTAATTAAATTGATATTTTGTATAGGTAAAATGTACATATATATCTTAATTTCATTATCTAAAACTTTATAGATAAATTTCTTGAATATTGATTTATATAGATTCTCTTTTTTTCCTTTTGAGCATTTTTAAGATTACATTTTCACTTGAAAACAATTTAAAATTAATTAAAATTCATTTTTATTATTTAGAGCACACAGAGGTAAAAAGTAAAAAAGTAAAAAGTAAAAAAGAATCATAATAAACAAACCCATTATGCAAACTACCCTATTTAAGAGGTAAGACAGTTTCATTGTCTTTAATGTGTTTTTTGTAATCCTATTTCCCCTATCCCTTCCTTTCTTTTCAGGGGGAATTTCTACCATGACTTTGGATTTATTTTCCATTTGCTTTAAAAAATGTTATCAGTGTACCTGGGTGGCTCAGTGGGTTAAATCCTCAGCCTTCGGCTCAGGTCAAGATCACAGGGTCCTGGGCACCTGGGTGGCTCAGTTGGTTGAGCAACTGCCTTCAGCTCAGGCCATGATCCTTGAGTTCTGGGATCAAGTCCCACATCGGGCTCCCAGCTCCAGGGGGAGTCTGCTTCTTCCTCTAACCTTCTGTCCTCTCATGTTCTCTCTCACTTTCTCTGTCTCTCAAAAAAAAATAAATAAAATCTTTAAAAAAAAAAAAAAAAGATCAGGGGTGCCTGGGTGGCTCAGTGGGTTGGGGCCTCTGCCTTCAGCTCGGGTCATGATCTCAGGGTCCTGGGATCAAGCCCCATATCTCATTGGTCTCTCTGCTGAGCAGGGAGCCTGCTTCCCTCTCTCTCTGCCTACTTGTTCTCTCTCTCTCTCTGTCAAATGGATAGGTAATCTTTTAAAAAAAAAAAATCTCAGGGTCCTGGGATCAAGCACCTCTGCATCAAGCTTTCTGCTCAGCAGGGAGTCTGCTTCCCCCTCTCTCTGCCTGCCTCTCTGCCTACTTGTGATCTCTCTCTCTCTGTCAAATACATTTTTAAAAAGTTATCATTTATTTTAAATTATCAAATAATTCACTTCATTTTAAACTTTATTAAAATATAATTACATAGTATATATTTATCTGAGACTTGCTTTTTAGCATGACTGGAGGTCCTTGAATTTTAGGTTTTCCCCTCTATGTTATTACAGGTAACTGTAGTTCATTCATGTATATTACTATGTAGTATTACACTGTATGAATATAACACTATTTACCTGTTCTGCTGATGGACATTTCATGTCCTATGAAGATATATATGCCTCTTGGAGTAGGTATACAGGAGGATTTTCCAGATAAATACTGCAGATTAGAATTTCTAGTCATTCTACATATATAGTCATCAATTTATTGTGGTAATGCCAACTAATTTGCAAAGTGTTTGTACTAATTTGCATTTCTTCCTGCCAGCAATGTATGAAAGTTGTCATTTCACATCATCACCAATATTTGGTATTTAAAGACTATGAATTTTTGTAGTAATGGTGTTACAAGTAAAACGGTACAACATCCTGATTTTAGTTTGTATTTTCTATTATTTTGTGTGTGTGATTTGGTTTGGTTTCTTATTTATTTATTTATTTATTTATTCATTCAGTCATTTATTTATTCATTAACATATAATGTATTATTTGCCCCAGCGTACATGTCTGTGAATCATCAGGGTACACATTTCACAGCACATACCCTCCCCAATGTCCATAACCCAGCCACCCTATCCATACTCCCCCAAACCCCAGCCACCCTCAGTTTGTTTCTTGATTTTAGGAGTTTCTTATAGTTTGTCTCCTTCCCGATCCCATCTTGTTTCATTTCCCTCCCCCACTTCCCCCAGGACCTCCTCCCCGCCTCTCAAATTCTTCATTTCGGAGAGTTTAGTTTGTATTTTCATATTGCTAAAACAGTTGAGCAAATTTTTAATTGTTTAAATGATGATACAGATTTCTCCTTCTGTCAAGTTTCTTTGTTTTACATTTTTTTGTTTTTCTATTGTTTGTGGAGTTTTTACTATAAATTCTGAATACTCCTCATTTTTACATATAAGAAATAATTTTTTCTAAATTGGAGATTCATATTTTCACTTTTTATGGTCTTTTGATAAATAATAATTAATTCGAGTAGATAGTACATAGTCAAAGTTTTCTTTTGTTTGTGTTGTGCTTTTGTATCTTTTTTTCCTATACTTGGTTCATAAATATATCCCTCTGAAATTACTTCTAAAAGTTTTAAAATTTTATCTTTTACATTTGTCTTTATTCCACTTGGACTTGATTTTAATTTATACATTAATGTTAGGGAAGGGACTTCATTTACACCTTCTTTCTCATTTGAATATCAAATTGACTAAATAATTTAATAATTATTTAGGTTATTTTGGTACGATCTTGTCTTGGAAGAACAGGCCAAAGTTCCAGGGGTCTCTAGTGTAACAGACCTAATAGCTATATTTTAATTTACAACTGAAATTTTGACACAATTTTTGTCTCTGTTATTTTGTAAGTTATATTCACCATTTTGGTTTTTTCAGTAGTTACCCTAGAAATTTTAATATGTTCAACTTATCAAAATCCCTGTTAATATTGTCTGTTCCCTACCACTGAACACTTAAATCCCAATCACCTCCCCTAATTTTTATGCTAGTATCATCTATGTAAATCGATCTTTCCTTTTAAGACCAGGATTCATTATCATTTTTTTGTCATGTGCTTATTTTAATTTACACACTTATTAACTAATTTCATAGCTTTTTTTCCTCTGGTATATTAGACTACACAATCTGGAATTATTTTTCTTCTGCCTAAAGTTTAACTTCAGGGTTGTGTGTGTCTGGAATCTTGGCCAGTTTTAATCTGCTCTTTGTTGATTCTTGGACTATTGCTCTTTTGTGCTTTGTTTGCTTATGTGTGGTTTTGTTTGTTTGTTTGTTGATTTATGAATTTGTTCATTTTCCTCCTTAGAAATTATTTGATCCTTGGGAAATGATTTTTTAGACAGGATTGTCTTTTTCTTTTGTCAAAAGTCTAGGAGCAGTAAGAAAAAAAAAGTCCTGAACCATTTTAAAATAGTTGCAATTTTTTGTTTGTTTCCTTTTAATCAACTGGTAATGTTATTTTGAATTTTGTTCAATTGTGAGAGCTAGCATGTGGTTGTAAATTATCAGGGAAGAAAGCAGACTAAGTCCCACACCAACATTTTTGCTCAAAAAACATTAACAAAACCACAGTAAAAACTGAAATTAATGAGTAACATATTTAAATGTAGTTATTAAGTGCATTCCTGACATCAGAGATAAGTACAAAATACTTATGTCAAAACTGAAGTGAAAATGGGAAGTCAATGATGTAAATGATCCCTGAAGCTATTCTTTTCCCCAACTGAGAGAGTTTCCACTTTGGTTTGTAGGCTTCATATGTTTCTTATAAGACACAGATAAAGTGCAGGGCTTGCTGTCAGTTTGGAACAGATATGAAGGTATGAAACAACTGTGAAAGATAAATAGGGGAGAGAGCGAGAATAAAGAGAAGGGGACTTCAGACAATGATTTAGGCCTAATGTGTTTGAAAGGAGAAAGAAAGACAAGGATTGGATGGGAAGAACATCAGGAGGAGCGCTGAAAGTTTTGGTCAGCCTTATAAAAAGCTCCAAGCAAAGATTTCCTGTTAGAAGGGTCCTGCATTAACCAGTGACTCTCCTATTTCCTTGTGTTCCATCATTGGCTGAGAGATCCAACGAAAAGCACAGTATCTTATGAAGCTAGTGATTCTCTGAAGGTGTGGCAGCTGAGGTTATCAGATAAATACAGACTTTCCAGCAAGTTCCTCTGAAGTTATATCTGAGCAGGGCACCTTTATGGTTACTGCATCTTATCAAGGTGAAGAGCTTGTGACATAATATGAAATATATATTTGGTGTCCATCCCTAGTTCCTGACACAGACTGCCTGAACCTCTTGTAATTTTCTGAGTTATGGAGTAATAGAATATTTTACACAGTGCTCCTAAATCCCTAGGAATTTCCTATGTGATAGGGTGTCTTTTGTTCTAATGTGGGACTTCTTGGTGGATTTCTGGATGGTTTCAGGATACAGGCTGGTCACCAGAAGGATCAAGCCATGATTAGAAGTGTCAACTGTCAGTCCCCATCCCCACATCCTCTAGGGAAGGGAGAGGGAATGGGGACCGAGTTAATAATTGGTCATGCCTATGTGATGAAGCCTCCATAAAAATCCCTAAGCTATGATGTTCAGAGAGCCTTCAGGTTGATGAACACATCCACGTGTTCTATCCTTCTACAGGATAGAAGCTCCTATTCTTGAGATTCTTCTGGAGCTCCCCCTATACACTTCTTTGAATATTCATTTTTATCCTTTACAATATATTTTATAACAAAGTGGTATTAGTAAATTGTTTCCCAGAGCTCTGTGAGCCATTATAGTAAACTATCAAACCTGAGGAGGGAATCATAAGAATTCCTGATTTGTATGGGCACCTAGTGGCTCAGTTCATTAAGTGTCCAACTTTTGATTTCGGCTTGGGTCATGATCTCATGGGTCATGAGTTGTGAGATGGAGACCCATGTCCAGCTCCGTGCTCAATGGGAAGTCTGCTTGAAGATCCTATTCCTCTGCATCCACTTGATGCACATGTGCTCTCTCTCTCTAAAATAAATCTTAAAAAATAAAACAACAGGGGTGCCTGGGTGGCTTAGTCATTAAGCATCTGCCTTCAGCTCAGGTCATGATCCCAGGTTCCTGGGATCGAGCCCCGCATTGGGCTCCCTGATCAGCCGGGAGTCTGCTTCTCCTTCTCCTTCTGTGTTCCTGCTTTGTCTCTCTCGCTCTCAAATAAATAAATAAATAAATAAATAAATAAATAAAATCTTTAAAAAAAAACCAAAAAAACAGAATTCCTGATCTGTAACCACTTCATGCATAAATATGGGTAAACTGGGGACCTATTACTTGTGATTGGTGTCTGAGTTGGGACAATCTGAAGCTTTAACCTGTGGGGTCTGCACACTGAATCTGTGTAGTTTGCATCAGAATTGAATTAAATTATAGTATATGTAGTTGGTGTCTGCAGAAAATTGGAGAATTTCTTTGTGTGGAAAATCTACATATTTGGTGTCGGAGGTGTTGCCAGGAGAGAAACAATTTTCTTTCAAAGTCAAAATACACCCCATAAATCTGGGATTCCTCAGAAAATACATTGTCTCTATAAGGATGAAATAGGAATTATATTCCCCCTACCCCATCATGGAAATGAACAAATATCTGGATTCTTGTCATTGAGTGGAGGGCAAGATGTAACTCTAAGCAGAATTCTTCACTGTATTTATAACCAAAAGTCATTTTATATATATGCAAGTGTTTTTTTGACACAGACATTATTCCTTTTTCATAATGCCATAATGAGGTCATACATTATGGTTGCATATTTGTTTTAAAAGGTTGTAAGCTTCCAGAAGTTGAGGACAGTAGCATCGGATTTCTCTCATTATCTTCCTAGTGCTGGGCCCAGAACAGATATGCGATAAATGACTTAGGTGAAGAACATGGATCATTTGTGCCAGAAGGATCAGTAGTGTTTGGGGGAAAGGTCATGGCTGAATGTCCTTGTGAATTTAGCTTATCCTGGGCAAGGGATGTTAGAATAATTGTAAGATATGAAGAAATTCCTTACCACTCTGGAAATCTGGTATATTTTGTGTACAGAGACAGGTATGCTGATGGCTGAGTTATATCTAGAGGAAAAGCACTGAATGTGGTTGAGGATGACAACCATTTCTCTTTCTTCTATGGGAGGAAATTATAGTTATTACCTGAGATTTCATAGCCATGAATAGAGTACCGATAGATTTTGAAGTATCTCACATTTTCCTAGGTAGTGTTCTTGTCCAAAGAGTCAAGGGTTCATAGCAAGTATGAATTAGGAAGTACAGAAAGTATACAATTATAATGTTATAGAGGGAACAAGCATAAAGACTCTGACTCTGGATCCAGACTGCCTGGTTTCATATTCCAACCCAGATTTACCTAGCTGTATAACTTGGAGCAGTCCCTTACCATATGATACTATTTCCTTATATGTACAATGGGAACAACCACAAATCTCATCTAATACAGACATTGACAATATAAATGAGTTAATATAGATAAAGTATTTAGATCATATCTTGGCACAATATTAACATATTAATATATATTAATATTATCCCTGCTTTCTTATCTGGACACCCAGTAAGTTGAAAGTAAGGGAATATACTATTCATCTCTTAGTGTTCCATAGCCCTAAAAGCTGTAACATAATAATAATAACAATAACAATGACAATAAAATTTATTAGCATCTTGTATGTCAGTAATTGTGATTTTATAATTATAATCTCATTCTCACATCACAGTGGGGATAGTAATATCAATATGCCCATCTTACAGACAAAGAAACTGATTTAAAAGACTTATTACCTTGCTTAAAATCAAACAAATAATAAGCAATGAAGTTAAATTCCAGCTCAGTCTAACTTCTGAATACTCTTTTAAAACCAGTTACTCTATCTTAAAAAGAACAGAATTTGATAAAACATTCATTGAAAAAATGAAAGAACAAATGAATTTTCAAAAAAAAAGTCTCTTTTCATAATAAATTTACTTTATGGATATGTTTAGTGATGATAATGACTTCACATTCATTTCAGCACATTTGATTTTTTTTTCCAGTATCTTTTACAGGTGCTGCAGAGCAATGTTCTCCATAAGGCAAAATAAAATGTGGTGCCCTGGTATCTCTTTCCTTTAATTGAGCTTTTAAAATATATATCATTTGAATGAAATTATAATGATTTCATTAACCTATTTTGCCCTTCCTCAAATATGACGACTATAAATGTGATAGGAAATTAAAACTGCCCATTGCTGGAGGAAAGCAATCAAGCTAGATTGACCAATATGCTTACATGGCTGTCTGGCAACTTTTTCACTCTAGATAGCAAAGCTGAAGGTAGCAGATCATTTTAAATATCTATTTGTCTATTTATGAAAAAAATAAATCATGAAAATTCAGGTTCAAAATTTTAATTAATCAGTTGTACAGAAGGAAATCTCAAATTTTTATTTCCTAGGGATTACCACTTTAATAGTAAATGATAACATATTTTGGCTTATTTTGTTATATCGAGGTGATAGATATACATTCAGTGATTTTTCAATAGCAAGCTTAAAATGCATTCCCAAATACCAAATGTTTTGTGAAATAATTTTAAAATTTAGGAGAAAAAGACTATTAAGTTCTCATGGGTGTGTAGGTTCATACACTGGAAACCAAACAAGCCAGCTGCTATCTGAGATATAAGGACTTGCAGATTTAGTCATTTTCTCATCTTTAAAAGTGAAGAAGTGTTGATAGAGATGCTGGCATATGGATACCACAGAGAAAAAAGAAACATACCAGTAATGTGATACTGGAAAAAGGAAAATAAAGCAATCAAATAAAGGTCAGAGATGCACTGCATTGTGTAGGGGAATGTAACAAAATATCCACCCTCCCTTCTACTTCTCTCTCTCTCTCTCTCTCTCTCACACACACACGCACACGCACACACATGCACATGCACACACAAACTTACACTCACACTCTGGATTGTGATCATGATTTAAAAAAAAAGAAATCCGAAGTGGTTGGATGCTGGTACAGAAACCCCATTTATAGGTGTAGCCTTTACAGGAATAGAGATTACAGAGAACCATAATCAGAAAATAAAAAATTTTCCTTCCAAAACACATGGAACAATTTATTTATCCTATATGTATGCAACTATTTAACTCACCCTAAAGACCACCTTTTCAAATAATTACTTACTTTTGCCCTTGCTCTCCATCATTCACTCATTTTTAACCCATTTGAGAAAAAATTTTCACCTTAATGAAACATTTCTCAAAACAGCTAGCACAAATGACCAAGAGAGTAGTTAGAATATTGAGATAGGCTGATGTTTTGTGTGTTGAAAGAATTTTGACCTTATTTGCAAAAAGGTAGTCTCTCCACATATTGTGTGAACATGATCGAAATATGACCTTGAGTCCTACTTCTTATTTAAATGATTTATTATTTTGTTAAGGACAGAGAAAGAAATTACGTCTTTGTCTTCTTCCAGTAAAAATAGTTATGTTCTGAATTAGTATGGTGTCTTCTTTGTCAAACCACGCATAAATACACAGAGACCTTGGTTTTTGATGAAAACCATCTTGAAATTTGATGTATAAACGAATAGTTTACCTTCTTTTTGTTCTTTCCTGGCACTTTGAGTCCTCACATTCTAACTAACACTATGCCTAAAAACCAGATCAAAATTTCTTGTTTATAAGAAGGGACTTTTATTTTCTCTGTGGTACCATTAATAATTAGAACTGCTGTCTGAAAATAGCAAGAACAGACAAAAAATTATCTTGATATTGATATAAGGTTGGAAGACATCTTTCCATAGAATGCTTGTTATAAATGGTAGAGACACAGTCCTTATCAAAAAGTCCATTAGTTTGACCTTGTCAAATTAATGTAATAATAATAATTACCTGTATTTTGAGTTACGGGACCAGGTGTCTAGAACTCAGGGAAGATGCTGTTTTCTCTTCATTTTCTCCTTTAACATCAACTTTAGGCACAGTTTTGGATAAGACATGTTAATTCTGGCACTGACAGTTCCAGTCTCCAATTCTCTTATAAATGTTGGTGCTTTCCTTCCCAGTGTCCAGTACATTTCCTCAGGTCCCTACATTGGCAGTAATTAGAACACATATCTCTGGAATTCCCATTTCAAAGAAGCAAATTCAGCAAATCACAATTTTTCTTTTTGAGGAATAACTTACTTTATGTTTGTCAGAAAAAAAATAATAAGCACAAACTTATTTGTATTAACACATGATTGATTAATAACTTCAAACCTTTCTGTTTGTATTGGAAAATAGAGTACATGCTAACCATAATAAATTTTTTCTTGGTGAAATTCCAAGCACTGCTTTGTGTTATAAATAATTTTATGCAATCAGACGTAGAACATTTTTTGTTTTTCTTTCCTTAGTTACCTCCAAGTTCAAGGAGTTGTGCTCAGAAATGTATTTGCAATATTGCTTCTATCACGACCACTTCTGTGCAAGAGTGTATTCTCAAATAAAACCTTTCCCTCTAGAAGTCTCCCTAGCAGCCACAAACCCTGTGGTTTCCAAATTTACCGCTTTCTAAGACTTTTTCACCAGCCTTCCTCTCCACTCTCATCATTCCAATGACTTTCCTTCTTTTCCAATTTCATCTCCAGCCTTTATTTCATGAAATAACTTTCACTTATTCACCAGACAACTATAGAAAAGTTTTTTGTACACTTTTGTGCAAAAGTGATCTGGAGTCATTGAAAGCCCAGAAACCAGTTTGTGGCACACAAGAGCCTATATACATACATATGACTTCGGAGTAAAAAGTTTAGGTGGTTCATCGATGATGAGTGGATATATTAGAATTCATATTAAATATACAGATACAAAGACAAAATAGAGAATAGAGGTATACTATAGATATACTATATAGATAGTATGTGCTATTTATAGAGAAAAAGATACATGTGCCAGTAAGAATATATATGAAAAGTATAAACAGGCTGTAATACACTTCCTTTAATTTCTAGATTTTGTTTTGTTTTTGTTTAAAACGATTTTAATAGTGCCCATTGTTCATTACAGTGTGAAAAAAGTGACACTCATGTTTAACAGATGGTTTGAAAAAAATTGTTCAAAGATAGTGCCCATTGCTAACAAGAGTGTGAAAAAAATGACACTCATGTTTAACAGATGGGTTTGAAAAAAATTGTTCAAATTTTTCTGTAATGCCATTTAGCAATGTAAATACCTATGTAAATTAGAAGCCACCAAACTGCAAAATATTAAATGTAACAATTAGACTTCTAGGGACTCATCACAAGAAGCATTTACAAATGTGTTCATGTTCACCTCAAGTATACTTACCACAACATTTTTATAATAGTGAAATGTTGATAGTGATGTAAATACTCAACACAGAGAAATTATTAAATTAATTATACACACGTACACACATATATATTAGAAAAATATATAACTATTAAAATGGCATAATAGAAGACCATCAAATGTTTAGGAAATTGCTCATGATCTATACAATGACAAAGGGTTCTTAAATTTTATATATAAAAAGATATATATGTGTGTGTGTACATTTATGTGTGTATATATACAAAATTAAAACTGGAATGAAGCCCACAAAAATGTTAATAACTTATCCCTGAGGTACTACAGATTTTATTCTTTTTTTTTTTAGGTGAAAACATTTAAATTCTACTCTCTTAGTAACTTTGAGTTATGTAACAGTGTCATTGACTATAGTCACCATGTTTTACATTAGATCCTCAGACCTTATTTATCTTATAGCTGAAAGTTTGTGCCCTTTAACCAAGCTCTCCCTATTTTGCTTACCCTTCAGTCTCTGCAACTGCTATGCTATACTCTCTGTTTCTCTGAGTTCTGTGGTTTTGGGTTTTGGGGCTTTCTGTTTGTTTTTATTTTTAGATTTCACATATACATAATACTATGTAGTACTTGTCTTTCCCTGTCTGGTTTATTTTAGTTAGGATAATCCTTCAAGATCTATGTTGTCTTAAGTGGCAAAATTTCCTCTCTTCTCATGGCTGAGTAATATTTCATTATATATATATATATATATATATATATATATATATA
Organism: Nasua narica; assembly: GCA_028533885.1. NCBI lineage: Eukaryota > Metazoa > Chordata > Mammalia > Carnivora > Procyonidae > Nasua > Nasua narica. The sequence continues at coordinate 162,391,942 of CM052799.1, read as the reverse complement.
TACATATATATACCTATACATATGTATGTGTGTGTATGTATGTGTGGGTGTGTGTGTATATATATATATATATATATATACACACATTTTTTTCCCCCCAGCACCATTTATTGAAGAGACTGTCTTTTTTCCACTGGATATTTTTTCCTGTTTTGTCAAAGATTATTTGACCATAGAGTTGCGGGTCCATATCTGGGCTCTCTATTCTGTTCCACTGGTCTATGTGTCGGTTTTTGTGCCATTACCATGCTGTCTTGGTGATCACAGCTTTGTAGTAAAGCTTGAAATCAGGTAATGTGATGCCCCCAGCTTTGTTTTTCTTTTTTGACGTTTCCTTAGCAATTCAGGGTCTTTTCTGGTTCCATACAAATTTTAGGATTGTTTGTTCCAGCCC
>CM052799.1:162354074-162391048 GCA_028533885.1 Nasua narica | reverse complement strand
TCAGGGTAATGCTGGCTTCATAGAAAGAGTTTGGAAGTTTTCCTTCTGTTTCTATTTTTCGAAACAGTTTCGGGAGAATAGGTATTATTTCTTCCTGGAATGTTTGGTAGAATTCCCCAGGGAATCCATCAGGTCCTGGACTCTTGTTTTTTGGGAGGTTTTGGTCACTGCTTCAATCTCAGTATAAGCTATTGGCCTATTCAGGTTGTCAATTTCTTCCTGTTTCAGTCTTAGAAGCTTATGGGTTTCCAGGAATGCATCCATTTCTTCTAGGTTGTTTAACTTATTGGCATATAGCTGTTAATAATAATTTTTGATGATTGTTTCTATTTCCTTTGGATTAGTCATGATCTCTCCCCTTTCACTCATAATTTTGTTAATTAGGGTCTTTTCTCTTTTCTTTTGGATTAGTTTGGCCAGTGGCTTATCAATCTTTTTCATTCTTTCAAAAAACCAACTTCTGGATTCATTGATGCATTCTAATGCTTCTCTAGTTTCTAACTCATTGCTCTCTGCTCTAATCTTGATTATTTCCCTTCTTGTGCATGGGGTTGGCTTAATTTGTTGTTGATTTTCCAGTTCTTTAAGGTGTAAAGAGAGCTGGTGTATTCAAGATTTTTCAATTTTTTTGAGTGAGGCTTGGACGGCTATATATTTCCCCCTTAGGACCACCTTTGTCATGTCCCATAGGTTTTGGATTGATGTGTCTTCATTCTCATTGGTCTCCATGAATTGTTTAAGCTCATCTTTGATTTCCTGGTTGATCCCAGCATTCTTGAGCATGTTGGTCTTTAGCCTCCAAGTGTTTGAATTCCTTCCAAACTTTTTCTTGTGGTTGAGTTCCAGTTTCAAAGCATTGTGGTCTGAGAAAATGCAGGAAATAATCTCAATCTTTTGGTATTAGTTGAGTCCTGATTTGTGACCCAGTATGTGGTCTTTTCTGGAGAAAGTTCCATGTGCACTCGAGAAGAATGAGTATTCTGTTGTTTTAGGGTGGAATGTTCTGTATATGTCTATGAGGTCCATCTGGTCCAATGTGTCATTCAAAGCTCTTGTTTCTTTATTGATTTTCTGTTTAGTTGATCTGTCTATTGCTGAGAGTGGTGTGTTAAGATCCCTACAATTAATGTATTCATATCAATATAACTCTTTATTTTGATTAACTGTTGGTTTATGTAGTTGGCTGCTCCTATATTGGGGGCATAAATGTTTACAATTGTTAGATCTTCTTGGAGGAAATGCCCTTTAAGAATGATGTACTGTCCTTCTGTATCTCTGACTACAGTGTTTAGCTTACAATCTAATTTATCTGATATGAGAATTGCTACCCCAGCTTTCTTTTCAGACCCATCGGCATGAAAGATGGTTCTCCATCCTTTCACTTTTGGACTGGATGTATCTTTTGATTCCAAATGTGTCTCTTGTAGACAGCATATGGACGGGTCCTGTTGTTTTATCCATTCTGCAAGCCTGTGCCATTTTATGGGAGCATTTAGGCCGTTCACATTGAGAGTGATTATTGAAAGATAGATAAGTGTTTATTGACATCATGTTGCCTGTGAAGTTCTTGTTTCTATAGATGGCAAATTTCTGTTCTGAGTCACTCATGGGTTCTTTCTCCTTTATAAAACCCCCTTTACTATTTCCTGGAGTGCCGGCTTGGTGGTCACATACTCTTTTAATCCTTGCCAGTCTTGGAAGCTCTTTATCTCTCCATCCATTTTGAATTTCAGCCTTGCTGGATAAAGTATTCTTGGCTGCATGTTCTTCTCATTTAGTGCCCTGAATATATCATGCCAGTCCTTTCTGGCTTGCCAGGTTTCTGTGGATGGGTCTGACATTATTCTGATGGGTCTTCCTCCATATGTAAGGAATCTCTTCCCCCTAGCTACCCTTAGGACCTCTTGTCTAAAATTATAATTTGCAAATTTCACAATGATGCATCTCCCTGATTTTCTTGACTCATTGATCTTGGCATGTGGCCTTTCTACCTCTAGGACACGAACACTTGTTCCATTCCCCAGATTGGGGAAATTTTCATTCAGAATTTGGTCAGCTATATCTTCTAGTCTTCTTTCTCTACCCCCTCTGGGATTCCAGTAATTCTGATGTTGGAACATTTCATGGTGTCATGTATTTTCCAAAGTCTCTTCTCATGATTCCTGAGCAGTTTGCTCCAGCTCTCCCCCTGACCTTTCTTCTCAACCATTTTATCCTCTAGATCACTAATTCTATCCTCTTTCTCCACAACTCTAGCTGTTTGACTATTTAGATTGGATTGGATCTCACTGACAACGTTTTTTACATCAGCTATACTGGCTCTCATTTCTGCCCTTAGAGATTCTATGTTGTCATTAATGTTTTTCTGCATCCTAGCCATTGCCTGGATAATTGTCACCCTGAATTCCTTTTCTGACATACTGTTTATGTCCATTTCTAATAGTTCTGAGGGAAAGGTGCTGTCTCTGGGTTTTTCCTCTGTCTGGTGTTCCTCCTTCTAGTCATTTTGATGAGAAGTGGATGAGAGGATGTATAGCTGGATATATTGCCCATGATCCAGGCAGGGTGCACAGTGGAAGGTTTTGGAGCAATTGGGATTCACTACCAAAAAGAAAGAATAAGGATAAAGAGAAAGAGAGAGAGAAAAGAAATCCCAGCCAGAATGGGTGCCAAAATAAGATTTATAAGGTATGTAAACAAACACAAACATATAGACTGACAAAAGTAAATGACAAGAAATAAAAGAACCTAATCAGATTGAACCCCAGGAATAAGATTTATATAATACCAGAACAAAAGCAAATACGTAGAAACACTGACAAAAGAATAAGATGGGAGGGTGGTTAGAACTCCTCACAGGTGAGGAAGGTTATTTCAGGTCTTCCCTGGGTTTATCATTGTATTAAGCCTCTAGTTGTAATGTTAAGTAGTTTAAAAAAAATTAAAAAAAAAAAAACAAGAAATGTGAAAGCGAGTGAATAAAAAAATAGAAAGAAAATAAGAAAAAAAATTGTATCTATGAAATATATAGGTTTGAGGGTATTATCAGGCACTTAATATATTGATTTCCCCTGATGTTGGGGATTTAAAATTTTATGGGGACCCTATGGTTATTGTCCTTTTGTTTTTTGACTTGTCTTCTGGGGGAGGGGCCTGCCACGTTGTTTTCCATCAGTCTTGCTTGGGTTGAGTCACCCTGCCACCCAATCAAGGGGCTGAGCTCTGTGGAAACCCGTTTCTCAGTCTTTCCCTCTCTGAAGGTTTTTGGCCTTTTGTAGCTTTTTCACCTTTTTGGAGAGTCCAAGCAAGGAATCTGCTCGTATGTACCCTCTGCATCACAGAGAAGCCTCAGTCTTCTCCTCTCTGGGTGGTCCAGAACACACACTCCCCTCCACAAACTTCTGCTCACAGCACAGCCTGTCAGAGGTGGTGCGCACTCCCCAGCCACCTTTCTGCGACTCCTCAAGTGCTCACCGAGGAGATTAGGCCGCTTGCCCCATTCTCTCGGGGGCTGGCCTGGATCGCCCAGACCCTGCAGTGGGCTGAGAATGTCATGGTCACGGGTGCACCCAGTCTCGACAGCAGGGCACACAGAGAAAAGCTGCCGGCTCCTGGACCACAACAGACTCTCTGAAGGAGCTTGCAGGAGTGCATCCCACCCACAAAATTGTGCAAGGAGCAGAAAGCTGCAGGTTCATGAACCACGGACTGGACCCTCCCACCAGTCTCTCTTTGAAGTGAGTGGTGTCGTTCCTGAGAACGTGGGCCCAGGCCCATGCCCCGTGACCACCCTCTTCCTCTAGTTGCTCCTCAGAACCTTTTGCTCTTTTTAAGTATTTTTAACCGGACTCTATGTTATTGCTGGTCCCCAACCACTGAGCACTTTCCTTTGGGGTATTACTGTCCTTGGATCACTTCTGGTGGCTCCCTCCCCCTTTTGTTTATCCTCCAATATCGGTTCCAGCGTTCCCACTTTTCTTTACCTCTCCACTGCTGTCTTCTGCTCTTGTAGAGATCCAGAAGTGAAAAATCTTGCTCCTCAGGCTGATGTCATAGGTGTTCAGTGTCTTCTGGTAGATATCTGCTCACTTTTGGGGACAGGTTGCAACAGGATCTTCTACTTCTCCACCATCTTGCTCCTGGAGTCTATTTTTAACTTTTAATGGAAACTCCATACTGGTTTTCATAGTGGTTATAGGTAATTTTTATAAGTGGATATTATATTACTAAATATATCAATTCTTTGTTGAATGAATGCATGAATTAATAAAGAAGTGATGGAATAATTGAATGAAAAATAAATGTACAAGGTTAATTATTGTTATATCCCCTGATCTGCACATATTACCCTCTCCACTTTATTCACTTCTGAATACAGAGGTCTTCTATTATTCCATGTCTCTCATGATTACCATAATGCCAGACCAGTGTGAGATGGAAAATCAATGCCTATTTATAAGTTGGACCTCCCTCCATATTAAATTGTGTGTATACTGTATCTATGTATTTTACACCAACAAACATGTTAAAAAATAACATCTATTGTCATAAATTGCATTTGCCCCAGTTTTCATCATTTTCCCTTAATACTCTTCTAATCATTATTAGTTATTTTATTTTTGTAATGACTTTACTTCTCTGGTTAGTCCTTCTAGTGATGATTCTGTCTTCTAGCACAGTACTTTTCTACCTAGTGGTGGTAAAGGACAAATTTTTATTTCCTGATTTATTTTTAAATCCTGATCAATAGTTACATGAAATATAATAAGAATTAATCACTAGAAAGAAATGTTAAAAAAGAAATATGAAATACAAACCCAAGGTTTTTATATTTCATTCTAAAGATACAAATTCATTTCCATAAATATCAAACATAACAAGGAAAATAATTATAAAATCTATAAACTTTGTTCATTGAAAGAATCACTATTATGCATATATTTTGTACTCCTTTAACTATAAACCAAAAAGTTATGAAGTAGGGATTTTGTTTACATTTTGAGAAATATCAGATAGATCCACATATGAAGTTCTTAATATCTATCTCTTACTTGTAGTCATAAATTACTTTGATTCAATAATGTGCTAAATAAAGTGTAAAGTATGCTCAGATTTTTAAAGACTGAAGGAATAGGTAGTATATCTCTCTCAAGAATGATAACTAACAATTCATATATTGGATCCAAAAGGGCATGGCAAGTGTGTATCCTGTTAAAGTATGCAGTCTATTAGGTGACTGATGATACTCATAGCTAGTTGCATTACATGGTTTAGCTCTAAGCACTGGGTTAAAGAGAACCTAAACAATGGGGTGCCTGGGTGGCTCAGTCAGTTAGGTGACCGACTCTTGATCACAATCTCAGGGTCATGAGACCAAGCCCCATGGCAGACTCCTCTAAGTGAGGAAGCTTCTTGAGATTCTCTACCTCTCCCTTTGCCCCTCCCCCTGCTCACTCTCACACTCATTCTTTCTTGCTCCCTCTCTCTCTCTCTCTAAAGTAAATAAATAAAATATTTTTTAAAAAATAGAACCTAAACAGGAATTTGGGGACAGGAACAACACATGGTCCTCAAAGGATAAGAAACTATGGGTGACTTGATAAAGTGGCAAAAACCTATCCAAGAAGGATCTAGTCATTTTGGAAAAAATAGAGAGGAAATCACAATGAGGACTGTGACCTACAGAGAGAAATTGTTCAATATAGGAAAAGTTAGATGGACAGGCTGCACCTTCATGGGCACACATGTACCCAGGATGTTATTCTAGTGTGTCAACTATTGAGTTTGAAAAGTGCAGACCTAGAGATCTTAATAGACTCACAGATTTAGTTTTCCCAGGGAAGTAAGGAGGCTGAGTCCACATGTAGGCAGAGCTGAAAATAAGGAAGATTAACTATTTTTTCATGGAAATCTTAATAGATTTCTTTGAAATTCAGTGTTTTCACCTGCAAAATGGGAATTAAGGTAAGTATCTTTCCAGCCTGGAGGATTATTATAAACACCAAACAACTCAATGTGAAAAGATCATATAAGCAGTTTATCATGTATGCATGTATGTGTATGTGACATTATTATGACTATTTATTTTTATTACCTGAGCCATCTGACTCTCAAGCACTTTATAGTTAGTGTGTGTTCCCTGGTCTCCTCCATTGCTGGTTCCCTTAGTCAGAACACTGTATATTTTAATCAGAAGTTACTTTTCATTCCAAAAAGACTGCCTTACCCTGACCCAGTTCTACTACTTCCCTTAGATGTTTGAAAATCTTTTTTAATATCTTCATCTTGAGGATTATCAATTCCTATTATATACATATAGATCTCTTTTGATATTTCTAAGTACGATACTTTCTTAGTTTTGCTTTGTGAGTGGTATTTTGTTCTCCTATGCTGTCATGTACTTCATATCTTTTTCAAAATTTCCTTTTTCTTTTCCTTCAAAAAAATTTTTTTTAATCTTCAGGAAAGCACTCCCATTCCTCATTCTCTCACATGAGCTGGTGAAATTTCAAATTTGTTCTCAAAGTATCGTTACAGTTCACTTTGAAACATGAAGATACAATAATAAATCGTATAGTTCTCCTTTAAAGAGTATACATAACCCTTTATTAAGTTGTTCATGTTTTCCAATGGAACCAAAAAAAGCCCTATCCAGAAGTGCCACGTACTTGTGGGAGGACCACATAGAACTAAGGCACACACACAAAAACTATCACTGGAAGCTATTTACTCAGCCTTGCTCTGTTTCCTAATAGTGAATTTAGCCTTAATTTCTTCATTTGCTTTCCTTTTCCATGTTTTATTTTATCTTACACCATATTCCTCTCTATAGAGTGCAAACCAATAGTTCTCCTTGAGTTAGTCTCTGCATTGTCGCACTTCATAGTGCCACTTTTGCCTCTGGTAGCACATTTATGGTTTTGCTACTTTGATCTGTTTAATTTTACTTCATACAGCTTTCTGGAGAACTCTCTTCATATCTATCTACATCCTGTGCTCCTCCTGTGACTCAAAAAGCAGTGTCATCTGCGTTAAATAAAACTCATTTTTGACTATATGTTAGAATCCCGGTTTCACTTGTGTATTTTACTTTCCTGGAAGTGCCTAAGAGTCTCCTTGTAAAAGAATCTCCAGAACATACACACAGACAGAAGCTAGAAAAGCAGGCTTGTCTCATTTCTCTGGCAACATGCATCATACACCCTTCACACACATTCCCCCACCACTGCATATGGGCTGCTGATGGGGTTGCTGGGAAATGTCTTCACATATTTCAGCAATGTTCAGACAGATGGTCTTAAAGAGAAACTGTTTGTGTTGTTGTTTTCCTGATCAAACATTTGCTTCATTCAAATAAAATTAATGTTCTTTCCACTTTGCTCTTAGCATGATATCTCTTCAAATTCCTCAACCCAACAGCTTTTTTCCTTGCTACCATGGTGCCTATCATGTTTTACACTATGCTTAGAAAACTTTCAAAATCAATGTCTAATTTCACAGTCTACAACTTTTAATACATGTTTTTTGATTCTTTAAAAATTACCAAGTTGAGATTCTACTTGTGATGACCATTTTTAAATATTGTAGCAAATAATATGTAAAATGTGCTTAATTTAACCACATTTCTTTATTTAAGTACTTTCTTCTTTGAACTTACTTCTTGAACTTGTGATCTCTTCCAATAAATCACTTGCTTATTCTTTTGTTGACACTTTGCATCAGCTCAGATTCTTTCCTCTTTCCTGATTCTGAAGTTGCTTTATGAAGATCACTCCCATTATTTAGGGAGCACAAGTATCCCCATTGTTTTTCTTTAATGCCATGCACCTTTTTTTTTTCTTTTACTCTCCACCCTCTGCCTTTCTCTGCACAACCTCAGATGTCTGTGAAAGTGTCTTTATTCTTGTCTGCATTTCTCTTTCTTGTCTCATCACCCTATCTTTATAGACCTGTTATTTTATTTGGATTATTGCTTCCAAGTCCTCACCCTGATTTTCTCAGTCTGTGTACTCCTTTACATATTTTTGCAGCTATTTTGCTCTTTAAAGTTGTTGGCTTGATTCCTTCCCTGGGGAATTTTCTTTGTATCATTTTTAAAAATATGAGCCACCACTTTATGACATCTGGAAAGGTGAACAGGGAATCTCTATTCTTGATTATCCCTCTTATATTTTTAAAAATTTCTTCTTGTTCTCATAGGGACATTCTCAGCCTCCAAATATCTCTGCCAAATTTCTCAGCTGTTGAGAAATTAATTTCAGCTATTACCATAGCAGGATCAGAAAAACTAACATCTTTCACATTGCATTATAGAACCTCTATTTTTCCTTGTATAAAAATACTATCAGCTCCTCTCATTTTTCCAGGCATCTTTTTGGTAATACAACTGTAAGTGTTTGTATCTAAGTTAATATCCTTCAATCTCATATTACAGATTGACTTACACTTTTGTCTTCTTTGCCAAGAATTTTGTAGTTCGAAAGACCTCTAGCCCCTCATGAACTACATGATTCCATGACTCAATTTTCTCTTGGAGAAATGGAGATATTGCTAACTGTAGTTTTTGTTTACTGTTATAGACTGTGCTGTTGTTACATGTCAAATGTTTTTACATGTGGAATTTTGGGCAAGATACTTAAATCTCTGGCCTTTATTTTCCTTATCTTGAAAATGAAAATAATACTTCATTTACAGAAATGGTGTATATATTAGCAATAGTGGTTATAAAGTAACTGATACTCAATAATTGGTAGTATTAGTGATGATTGCCATTATCATAATTCACCTTTTAAAGTTTATTCTATCCCCAAAGCCTTATTTTCTAAGACAGTTAAAATTATCTCCCAGTATCAGTTCTTTTTTTTTTTTAAGATTTTATCTATTTATTTGACAGAGATCACAAGTAGGCAGAGAGGCAGGCAGAGAGAGAGGAGGAAGCAGGCTCCCCGCTGAGCAGAGAGCCTGATGTGGGGCTCAATCCCAGGACCCTGGGATCATAGCCTGAGCCAAAGGCAGAGGCTTTAACCTACTGAGCCACCCAGGCGCCCCATCAGTTCTTTTTTAACATGATGATTTATTATGTGGCTTAAAAATATTTGTATTTGTTTTAAGTGGGAGGTAAAGTTACTTTAATTTCTAATGTTTATTTTTCTCTCTCCATTATTCATTTCCAATCATACACTGTACAATTTGAATGTTATGTCTGGCACATCTATAAAATCCACTTCAACACTGACAGACCAGTGCATAGAAGCCTGAATAGAGACCCTTAACCTTCTATGCATCCCCCTCCATAGATGCAATGTTTAATTTTTGGACAAATATATACAGTTTTTTTTTAATTCCAATTCCCACAAACGTTTTTCTTCTTTTATGTGACATTTGCTGAGTGCCCCAAACATGCCAAGCAATATGCTAACCACTGGGAATACAAAGGGGAAACTAACATCCTTATTCAAATGATTTCATAAACCAGTGGAAGGTACACCCACATGAAACACATTATTATAGTACAAAGTGATTTTATTGTATTTTTTGAAAATCTCTTTGATCTCCTAGTTTTCATTCTACTTTTAATTCTTCTCGAGTTTATCATTTAAATCCTTTTCTTTTTTTTAACTCCTTTTCAAATCTTGTGTTCTTACTTTTTTCTAGGATTGTATTAAACTTAAAAGTAGCCCTTAGTTTTCTCCTCCACTGTTCCACTTTATTTATAACAGAAATCATTACCTTTTTTTCCCAGTAGATCATCTTAAAAAAATTATACAACTTCTCAAATAAAAAAAAGCATAAAGAGTATAATGCAAAACTCTCAAATATGCACAAAATAAATCCAATAATTATATTATTTAGTTATACATGCTTCATTCATCCATATCTTAGATATGAAAAGTTTACCCTTAAATTCATTTTTTGGTTTTCCAATAAAAAATATATTTTCAAAACTCTAATCCCATTACCCATCTAAAAAATTAACAACAATTAATCATTCCAGTCATATACTCATCATTAAAAAAATCCATTCTTGGATGGATTAGTGGTACAAAACAACACCCAAATCATTATGTTCATGCATTTCTAGGTCAATAAATTGAGCAGTGCTTAGCTAGGTGATTCTTTTGCTCCGTGTGATTACTTAGCACTATGCCTATCCACATTCAGGGAGAGGATCTGTATACCCTAATTCTCAATTGGAAGAGTGTCCAATAAATTTGAGGACATATTTTGAAACCCGACCAATCTTTAATATTATACAATACTAGTTCCATATTTCAATTTTTTTCAGTTGTCTAAAAAATGTCCTTTGATACTTGGTGTTCAAATCAGGCTGCTTACAAGATATCTACATCATATTTGGCTATTATTTTCTATAGTAGCTTTTAATTTTTTTAAAAAAGACTCTTTTTTATGGTACTTACTTGTTGACAAAATCCAATCATTTTGTAAAATGACCCACATTACTTCTTTGTAGTGTCATTTAATTTTATTGTTCCAATTCCTATATTTCCTATAAACTAGAAGTAAAATCTGAAGGTTTGTTAGATTTACTTTCAGCATTTTTTCAGGATGTATATACTGTTTTCTATCAATACACACATAATGGGGCACCTGGGTGGTTCAATCATTAAGCGTCTGCCTTGGGCTTAGGTCATGATCCCAGGGTTCTGTGATCTAGCCTCATATCACACTGCTCAGCGGGAAATGTATTTCTTCCTCTCCCACTTCCCCTGCTTGTGTTCCCTCTCTTGCTGCCTTTCTGTCAAATAAATAAATAAAATCTTCAAAAAAAGAAAAAAAGACACACATAATGTCTGGTTGCCCATTATTAGTGGTTGATAAGTTACTTCAGGAAGTGACAATTTGGTCTCTTTATTGTAAATTTGTGAGTTTTTGTTTCTTTTTCATCTTGAAATCAATAAATTACACTTGAGGTGATGATTTTACTCTTTTGAAATAAATACACCTATCAACGTCTCACAAAATGTTTTTTAAATACTTTGATAATTCTTGATACAATCATTAAAGCAGTGGTGGTAAAATGATGACTTTCTAATTCTATCTATCCTTCACATGCATTAACTGGAATTCATACATAAATAATTTTTTTCTTATCAACCAGGGTAATTTAGTAATATGAAGTACATTCTTTAAAGAAAAGAAAAAAGAAAAGAAAAAAAGAAAATGCTGATTTTTTTTAAAGATTTTATTTATTTATTTGACAGAGAGAGAGAGAGAGACAGCGAGAGAGGGAACATAAACAGGGGAAGTGAGAGAGGGAAAGCAGGCTTTCCACTGAGCAGGGAGCCCACGATGCCATGTGGGGCTCAATCCCAGTACCCTGGGATCACAACCTGAGTCCAAAGCAGACACTTAATGACAGTCACCCAGGTGCCCCTATTGCTGATTTTTAAAATAAATTTTGCTGCACTCAATGTCCTCAATAATGATAAAGAGATTTTTCTTGTTTTGGCTTCTTAGCTTTTTAAGAAACATTTTTAACACCATGAATATAAAATATATTTTTAATACTTTAAATTCATTGTGTTATTTTTTCTCTGATCTTTAAATTGCCCTCTCTTTGGCAGTGGAATCTTCCTAAGGTTGTCAACTGTGACTTTTGGGAATGATTACATTACTTTTTATAGCTTCCTTGATTTTTAGCATAGCAAACTATTCTATGGTAATTTTGTACATTTTTCTGCTCTAAACCTGAAACAAGCTATTTTTTTCTAAGTAGTCCTAATAACTTTTAATGAGACTATTTACCATGGTATGTGCGTATGGGTGCTCAGAGCTATTGAGTTGATATAGCTTTTAGGCCTTTTCAGAGAACAGAGCTGGGAAAAAAATTTTTTAAGTAAAAATACTATGAATTCATACTTAACATCAAATTTGATATTATGTAATTTTTAACATTTTTGAAATTTTGTATTTGTATCTCTTCTCTCTTACACTGAAAATTCTAAAATGATTAACTTTTCATTTGCTTTATGCTATAATATACATAAAACAAATTTTAAATAACCATACTGATATTCTAACTAGAGCAGTGGAAGTAAATAAAGTTAAAGTACTTTAGGTTTTCTTTGTGTGTAAACATTTCCTTTAAGGAAGTATAACCAAAATGTTATGTTCTGAATCTAATTAAAATGATTTTTTTTGTCTGTGTGGTTATATCACTGGTATAATATGTCCATTCTTTTTTAGTCTTCAGTTTTTCAGACCTGCATTTTATGTACATCTGTAATATATAACAATTTTATAAATTTTAAGTTAGAATTAATAGCAATACTCAGAAAATCTTTCTGTCATCACAATTCCCTCCCTCTAGTCTCTGCCTCTCTATATAAATAAACATTTTTCTTAGTTTTTGTTTTGACTTTTCAGTATTTTGTTTGTTTGGTTTTGGTTTTGCCTTTTTTTTTTACAAATAAAAATACAAGTATTATATCATATGCAATTTTTTGCTTGTTTTTCCCCTTGTAGACTTAAGATAAAGCTGTGTGTTTATTCCTTCAGGAAATCTTTGTTAAAAAATTTAAAATTATTCACTTTCCAGAGAGACAAAATACACAAATGAATAGTGATTAATATAATTATGAATTTAGTAATAAGTTCAAGACAGAAGTTACTTGATGTTGTAACTGAGAATAATGGATGGTAGGATACTTAAATACGATGCTCTAGAAAAATATCCAGAGTGATGTGACATTAATCTTGTAAGCTGAAGGATGAGAAGAATCCAATTTTGTAAGAATCAGAGAAGAGGATGAATGTGGCACATTCTAGAAACCAAAACCAGACCAGGAAATTCAGAAATTACTAGCAAAGAAGAAATGAGTTCAAACTGGAGGTTGGAAAAAATATGAAGAGAACTAGTATGCCAAGAAAATAAACTTTTATTTTATTTAAAATACAATAGAAAGCCACAGAATAATGAGGGCAGAGAAGTGACATGATCTCATTGACATTTTAAAATAATCACATCGGGGTACCTGGGTGACTTAGTTGGTTAAGCATCCAACTCTTGGTTTCAGCTCAAGTCACATTCTCAGGGTCCTGAGATCAGCTACGTCAGGCTCCATGCTTAGCATGGAGTCTGCTTGAGATTCTCTCTCCCTTTACCTCTCCCTCCTCCTCTGCCCCTCCTTCGGCTCATGCATACTCTCTCTCTCAAATAAATACATAAAGTCTTTTAAACAAATAATCAATTTGCTACTGGGGGAATGTATTAGAGGAAAGCAAAAATTAAAACTGCTTTCTAATATTACCTGCTTCGACCACACTTTCACCCATGACTTGCTAATTTCTGTATTCTTCTAGCTAGTTTGATTTGCCAGCTAAATGTGCTAAAAAAAAGTACATTTGTCCTCAGAATGCTTCAATCTCTTTGAAACCTTTTGTGATATAAAGGCCTAGTTGATTTCTCCTTTGATACGTTTCTACATTATTTACCGTTATTACAACACCTGCACTTTCCTTTTGTATCATGTGTTTATAGGGCAGTTTTCCTATGAATTCATGAGTTATTTGAGGGGATAGTATAGTACTATCTTTGAATCCACAATGGCTAATAGATGCATAACATATCTGGCAATTTTTTAAATAAATAAATGAAAATGTTAAATCTTCACAGACATTCGGTTTTTTTAATTGCATTTTTACAATTATATTCCCATAAAAATATTTAGTGGGAAGTAATTCAGTTCTTTTGGATGTTATGCCCTCTTTTTTCACCAAATTCTAATTAACTTTCATATTTTTTATCAACTCACCTTCGTGAAATCATTCTGAGAACCATCATTCTTTTGGCTTCTATAACATTTTTAGAACAATTTTTATTCCATTTTGCCTTACTGTAAAGTTATTAGTGTGTGTGAGTGTATGTGTATCATATTCCCCACTAGTAAGTAAACTTCCTGAAGATAAGAACTGCTTCTCTTCTATCCTATTATATGCACGATAATGAATCTGTTCTTTTTAGTTATCACTTTCCTTGTTTTCTCCTATTCTGGCCATATTAATTGAACTGCCCTATTATCTGATGAAGGTAGCCTTAGTCTTAGCCTGAATGACTTTTGACACATTTTTTTTTTCCTGGTTTTAGGCATCAGACCTCACTTTTCTTAGAGCGTTTACTTGATAAAACTATTGATTGTAAATTCTACCTTATGCTCCTTTAAGATGTAAATCATTTCTCAGCCTCCTGCCAATTTTAAAACCTAGAAATGTCTTTCTTAAAGACCTGAGAGCCGGGCACCTGGGTGGCTCAGTTGGTTGAGCAACTGCCTTCAGCTCAGGTCATGGTCCCGGAGTCCTGGGATCGAGTCCCATATCGGACTCCCGGCTCTGCGGGAGGTCTGCTTCTCCCTCTGACCTTCTCCCTTCTCATTCTCAGTCTCTCTCTCTCTAATAAATAAATAAAATCTTTAAAAAAAAAAAAAAGACCTGAGAGCCATCCCTTTAAAATGTAGTCATCTTGAAAGATTGCAATCCTATCTCCTCTTCTCTGTGGGAGGGTAGGAGCCTAATGTTAGCAAACACAGCATAGCTTAATTATATTGATCAATGTCCTCTTAAAATCCTCCAGTACTATATGCTTACTAATGGAACATAATAAAAACAAAATTAAATTAAAATAAATTAAATTAAGCTAAATTTAAAAAGAATATTATTGATGAAACAGTAAAATTTATCAATTAAAAAAAATCCTCCAGTACTCTTCCATCACATCAATGCTTAAACCCTCTTGTCTTTTGTTTCAGTAGAGCTGAGTTCAAGTTCTCTCTCCTATTACAGTAGTCTTGAATAAAGTCTTCCTTGCCTATGTATCTATGATGAAATTATTCTTTGACATATCCGTCTTTTAATTGTTCACTTGAAGATGACTATCTTCCTCTCCGTGGATGAAGCTGGAATAGGCAGACATAGTGAAGGACAAAATTGAGACAAGTGCATCCAAGCTCCAGAAAGTAAGTCTCCTATTCTTTCTTTAGTTTATCAGGTTTACATGACCAAGCAGCTTTTGAATAATTTGTGCCTATACTATGAGTGTAATGGTTCCTTTTCCTCTTCCACTTATGCTTTTGACACCTTTACTGAAGTTTACACGGTCACCAGGTTTTGCCAAAAAAAAAAAAATTGTGCTACACAATGGGTAGAATGGTGTTTCTTTCCTCTTATACTTGTCTATTTAACACCTTGAATTTGGGTCATCCACTGAAAAGTAGAAATTTCTGGTGGCCAAATGGACTCCATTCTGGATATACCACACACTTCTTTGAGACTTTATATAAAGTTAAGATGGAGATGGCAAGGCTTAAATTTTTATTTAGTAGATGACTATGCAGTAAAGATAAGTAAATGACTTGGCCAAAGTAGAGCTAAGATTAGCCTTGTGTGTTTCATTCTACATCTTTAAACCATAGTAATTCTCTGTACCTTCTGAAAGGGACACTACTGACAACAGAGTTCCCTGCAGTCTAACATGATTTTAGGAGAAAATTTGTTCAAACTTTCTTCAGGAAAACAAATTTCTAAGGCTAAAAACACTATGACATTAATGCAAATGACTGATTTTTAAAAATTCTAATGTATTTGCTTTAAAATACTGAAAATCAGGATACGTTTGAAATGGATCTATCATTTACTTAATCCTTAATGAAGACTAATAATAACACAGTGGAAGAAAAATAACACAAAATTGCCTCAAAACTGCAGGGTGTCTCTGTTGTTCTTGTTTTGTTTTTGATCGCTAACAGAATAGGAGCAAACAGATGTAGATTTGAGCACCAGAACAATGTACAACCATAGCAACAGGAAAGAAATAAATACCCCCCCAAACACATACACAAACATGCTGGAAGGTATTTTAATAATAAACAATATGTAAAAGAAATAATGACAAAAAATATTCTGCAACTGTGTATTATTGAGTGTAAATTGCCTGTATAAGATTAGAGTAAGAGAACAGTGGGTTTTCAAAGTTAAAATATCCTTTTTAAATTTCCTCTTTAGGTCATCCTAGCTACTTAAATAATCTTGATATATGATGAGCTTGTCAAATGAAGTGCTTTTCTCATCTCTGGAAAAACTATATACACACATGTGTATATATGTGTGTGTGTGTATATATAGAGAGAGAGAGATAGAGTATATATATATATATATATATATATATATATATATATATAGTTTCTGTATATATATAAAAGGTTCATAGACGTAGTAGATGATATTATTTTTAGGCTATAACTATTCTTTTTACCACCTGCATGGGAGTAAAAGTATACTTCTTTCTACTGGTGCTGTTTTTGACCAGGTAGCTTTTTGATCTCATGGTCAATGAACTATAATTCTCTTCCCTAGATTTTAGACTTGGTCACATGCTTTAGCCAGTGAAATATTAATCTATGTGACACAAGCAAAGACTAAAAACATGCATGCATGGGGAGATACTCATTTTTGTATTTCTGGTATTATCATGGGGATAAAATGTCTTGGATGACATTCAGGAAAGATAAGAAATAGGTGAAACATACCTGGATCCAACATGTAGCTTAGACTCATACCCAAATGAGCCCAGCCTAGATTAATTGAACTTCAGCTAATCTACAGGTGCCTGAAATAGAATATATAACAATTGTTTAAAGCTGTTAAGTTTTGAGGCTGTTGATATGCAACTTATTGATACAAAAATCAATTGCTATAATGAAGAGTAATTCTCCTCATTACTCCATTTTCTAATCATCCAAGTCCTTGCCCAGAAAGTAAATACTATTATCAATTATTTACATATCCTTCATTATCCTCTGCATATATGAGCAACAATATGCTTTTGTAGACACATATTTGAAAAAATCCATTTTTACATACACTATTCTATATCTTGACTTTTTTAATTTAATAAACCTTTAGGGTTTCATAAATTATAATAATGAGTTACCTAAGAGGTGCCAAGATATTTTATGGATTATTTACTTAATATTAATAGTGGTTTTATGAAATTGCTTTTTTAACCCTGATTTTATAATTAACAAAATGAGGTTCAAAAACATTTTTATATTTTCCAAGTTTACTCAATAAATGACAGAGCCAAGAATAGAAACCGGATCAGGCAGATCTCAAATCCTTGCATTTAATCACATACACACTAGTTCTATAACTAAGTACAAATTGGAAAGATAAAGATTCCTAAAGGAAACATAAAGATCCCTCCATTTTTGTTTTCTTCATATAGAAGGTAGATTACTTAGGTGTCCAGCTTTTTGGTATATAAAGTAACGTGGCTTTATGTGTGTCAATATGATGGTATAGGATGTGTTTATAGAGAATGACTCTTTTCTCTGACTATTTAAAATTGTTTTTTATGGGGCTGAAGGGGGAATCCCAACTCCCCTGGCTTTATTTTTTTTTGCCAGTGCACTCACATGATTCACCAAATATCATTGTATAAAACATTGGTTTAGTGATATATGTATTTGTAATCAAACGTGAAGACACATACACACACAAATTTACAATACTCAGGTGTTTTAGAGTCTAAAATTACTACCAAGTTAGATGTAAAAAATAAAAATACAATATTTATGCTCAAAACTATAACAGCAGAAAACATAAAAATATTTCAGTTACTGGTCTAGACAGTAAGAGTCTTCCTATCTTATAAAATAAAGAACTTTAAAACTTTTTCCACTTTAAATCTTTAAATCTTTTTTTTTCCAAATAAACAACTTCCGTTTGCTTTCAAATTTTAATTATTGCCAAGTCACATTAACTGGGAGAAGATTTAGACTCAAGCACGTTTACATGATCTTTGAATAAATAATTAACAAAACTGAAGATATGTTAACAAACATAAAGGCTAGATGTAATGTGCCAACACTGTGGGATAAACTATTATTTAAAAAAATACAGTTTAGAGGTATTCTAAAATATATATGAATGCATTAGCCTAAGTAAACTTAGAACACAATTAAAAATCTAAATCTACTTTCCCCAGAGTAGAGCTTTTATAACAACTACTTAATTACATATTCATACATGTAATTACATAATTACACATACATGTTAACAACTTATTAGTATTATTAAATATAAAAAAAACAGCATATTGTTTTTAATGCTTAAAAAGTTTTCTTTTTATTTTTAAGAGCATATTCCACTTTTAAGGATAGTTAATCAAGGGTCGCCTGGCAAGGTCAGTGGGTTAAGCCTCTGCCTTCGGCTCAGGTCATGATCTCAGGGTCCTGGGATGGAGCCCCGCATTGGGCTCTTTGCTCAGTGGGGAGCCCACTTCCCTCTCTCTCTGCCTGCCTCTCTGCCTACTTGTGATCTCTCTCTGTCAAATAAATAAATAAAATCTTTTAAAAAAAAGAATAATCAATAGTTTTTTTTTAACATACAGTGTAATATTAGTTTCAGGTATAGAACACTTAGAAGTTTTAAAAATTCATGAAACAATGAGTAGGGAAATTTTCTAAGAAGTAAATATTTGACAATTACATATTAAATTCATTAGAGTTACACATAATTATGGGGTTTATTTATGATTTAAAGCTGACATCAAATTATCCTTTTTAGGAAAATAGTGTGGAGATTTCATAAAAAAATAAAAGTGTCATTCAGTAATTTCATGCTTGGCTAAATAGCAAAAGGAAGTTAAATAACTATCTTGAAAAGATATCTGCATTCCTTTGTTCACTGAAGCATTATTTACAATTGTCAAGACAGAAACAAGCTGTGTCCATCAGTGGATGAATAAAGAAAATGTGGTGTACACATACAATGAAATATTATTCAGCCATAAAAAAGAAGGAAATTCTGGGACACCTGGGTGGCTCAGTCAGTTAAAGTGTCTGCCTTTAGCTCAGGTCATGATCCCAGATTCCTGGGATCAAGTCCCGCACTGGGCTCCTTGCTCAGTGGGGAGCCTGCTTTTCCCTCTGCCTGCCACTCTCTCTATCTCTCTGACAAATAAATAAAATCTTTAAAAAAAAAAAAAAAGGAGGGGTTCCTGGATGGCTCAGTGGGTTAAAGCCTCTGCCTTAGGCTCAGGTCATGATCTCAGGGTCCTGGAATCGAGCCCTGCATCAGGTTCTCTGCTCAGCAGGGAGCCTGCTTCCCCCACTCTCTCTCTCTGCCTACCTCTCTGCCTACTTGTGATCTCTCTCTCTGTGTCAAATAAATAAATAAAATCTTAAAAAAAAAAAAAAGGAAATTCTGCCACTTGCAAAAACATGGATCATGGATGAACCTGCTTAGGAGAATATTACACTAAGTGAAATAAGTTAGAGAAAGACAAATACTATATGATCTCACTTATATGTGGAATCTAAAACAAACAAACAAACAAACAAAAAACATAGAAACAGAAGATAGATTAATGATTGCCAGGGGTAGAGAGTGAAGGGAATAAAGACAGTGGCTGAAAACAGTCAAAGCACACAAACTGCAGTTGTAAGATGAGTAAATGCTGTAGATGCAACATACGGCATAGTGGCTATAGTTAATCATAACTGTATTGTATATTTGAAAGTTACTAGAAGAGTAGTTTTTAAAGTTCTCACACACAAAAGAAAAGTTTTAACTATGTGAGGTGATAGATTTGTTAGCTACGCTTATCATGGAAATCATTTTGCAAATGTATGCATATATAGAATGACCACATTGCAGAACTTAGACTTACACAATGTTATGTTGATTACATGTCTCAATAAAGCTGGAAAAGATTTTCTTTCTTGAATTTCCTCTCTGAGACATGTGGAGGAGTTTATTTTGTTCAAACCCAATAAACTAAAGTCGAATATATACTATATGTTAGGTTTAGGGAAATTTAAATGTTAAAAAAATTAATATGAGGCAAAGTAAGCAACATTTAAAAAATGAACCCTAACACATGTAATCCAAATGTAAGCTGAAGCAATCCTGCCTGTGAAGATGGATAAAATGTTCGAAAGATCTATGCCACTAATTATGAGAAGTTTTACATTTTTCCAGTATTTTATAACTTCACAGCTAACTTAGGTTCTCATTGTTACCAATGCTTCAGAGTTCACTCTTCTAAATTTTTCACTTTATAGATTGGCTTACCTTCATTAATGAGTGCTTTCTTTTTCATGTCATATTAAACTAGATATGACAATTAGTCACTTCTCCTTATTTGCATACCTTAATGCATTGCCTATTCACTTGCATACATGAAAGTCAGTATACAGACTGACCTAATTCTGTTGGAGACAAATGGGGCTGATGCAAACTTAATTGGAAAGTTAGACATAGAATTCAGTCAGTCCCTCTCTTCTTACTGCAAACCCTCAGACATTGCATCTTAGCAAATTTACCACCCCCTCAGATGGCATAATTTTATTTAATTATAACAATATTTTAAGTATTTGATGTTCTCCAACTCCTGATAATAATTCTTTCCCGAGAGAACTGATATCATTTTTAGGTGGCAAAGAACAAAATGTCATTAGGCAGTACCAACCAAAATTATTAATTAGCATTACATCCCATCATGAGAAATTCATTTCTTTCAATATTTGTATGAAGTCAAGAAGAAATTATGAATTTGTGGTTATTATGTCTTTAACATTTTCTACCATTAGCTGATACCCTTAGAAACAAAAAAAAAGAAGCTTCAGAAAAGAGCACCCAAAGACAAACGACTCTAGTAAAAACTGATCTTTTATTGTTTTTGTTTGAGTTTCTTTCCATTTGAGGCAACAAAAATTTTGTTTTCAAATGAAAGTATTTTATTTAAAAGTGAGTCAATTTACAAACTGTTAGTTAAATAACAATATAGGATGTATGAGGTCATATTAGAAATTGTAAAGTTTCATGAAATATTAACTTTTGGGGACCACTTGCCTGAACAAGGACAGTTGCTTTTTTTAGAGAAATTCTGCATACAATTGCTAAGTTAATTTTTCATCCAGCTACACTTACGTGATGTGATTTAAAACAAGTTTTGCTTTGGGGTTTTAAAAAACAAGTGTTGGAAAAACACAGTGGAGTACACAATGGTCATCGTTTGATAAAAGAAAGTGTTCCATTTCACTAGGAGTGTTGAAATATTTACTTTTGCTAACTCTACAAACCCTTCATTGCATTGTTCTTTTGAAATGCCATTAGACAACATCGTATATGACATCTCCAACAACAGATTGACACAATGAACATTTTATATGAGTTTTTAAATGTCAGCTCAATAGAAGTTAGGTGCACATTATTTTTATTTGTGGGGGGCACATTCTTAACACAACTATGCTAAGCCTAAATTTCAAAAATGTAACTATTTGGACCTATATTAAAATATAGGTCCAAATGAACCTAGAAATGAATTGTTAATGAAGAAGTAACCTCACATATCAGTTGTTTTATGGGTTGTTTCAGAAATTGGAATTAAAAACTAAATCCTTAGTATTCCATTGCAGTCATGTTATAGTATTCACTGAAGGGAATATACAAATCTATAGTCAATGAAAGGGAGGTGGCTTTGAAAATAAAGAAAGTAAACATGTTTTCTTGACTAAATGGGGATCATGGTCGTACCACACAAAATCAGTTTTAGGGTCCTACAGAGAAGATAAAACATTTTAAGAAGCAGGAAAAATATCTGTTCTAGACCTCAACTCATTAAACCATAAATCATAGGAAAGATATTTGGGGCCTAGAAAACTCTAAGGACTGATAAGAATAATGGATTCTTAATAAAATAATGATGATGATAGTAATAATAATAATTAAAGAGAAAAAACACCCTATTATAGGCTTCTTTGGATTGTCAGATTTAATGAAGCATGGTCATGTGATAGCTTCACCAAAGGGAGTTAGATGCAAAATATTTCTTCAAGAATGAATTGACTTTCTAAATAGAACCATTTAACATTACACATTTGAAAATTGCCAAAAACAGTGATTTAAGTTTTGATATAGATGGTGTTAACTTGAGATCAAGAATGTTAAAAATATATTTTTTACTTTGCAAGTAGGCACTTTTTTCCCCCAAATACTTTTATTTTATTTTTTCAGTGTTACAAGATTCATTGTTCATGTACCACACCCAGTACTCCATGTAATACGTACCCTCCTCAATACCCACCACCAGGCTCACCCAACTCCCCACCCTCTGCCCCTCCAAAACCTTTAGTTTGTTGCTCAGAGTCTACAGTCTCTCATGATTCAAACCCCCCTCCAATTTCCCCCAATTCACTCTTCCTTTCTTTCTCACAATGTGCAAGTAGGCACTTTTATTTCTTGATTTCCCTAGTATTTCCTAGATAACTGTATCTAGACACCATCAAGTAAATCCAACACAGTTTCAGTTGAGTGTGCAAACATATCTAATATTTTTTGGTTCAACCACAGCTTCAGTTCCTTCATAGGTACAAATATTTGAAGGTAGGTAGGGATGGGGAGCAGTCACTTAGCATGATGAAGACCCTACTGAAGATGAAAAATCAGAGAGTAGAGCTAATGTTGGTATCCCTGTTGCCTTTAGCTGCTGATGTCCTCCTTATCTGTTCTCTTGGCAAAGGTCATTCCTACTGGTAGTTCTAATGGTGGTATATTTGCCTATATTTTTATAGAGAATGAATGGTATTGGGGAAATATAGTTTTACTTTTCTTATCATCACTGAACTTTTTACCCTCCTAACTGGATTCCTGATACTTATCTTACCCTGATACTTATCTGTTTTTCAAGTTGTCAATGAATACGTTGCTCTGAGAATCAGAAATTTGTGCATTCTTTTCATGATTCACTAAACTATGGGATTCTTGATGAGCTCAAGGGTCCTCTTGTTTCTAAGTGTTATGTGCTAGCAGCATTCTTGCTCTAATATTAACACTCATGAGAGATCTGAAGTAGCAGTTAAAGAAAGATTAAATTGTTTACAAATTGGACCAAAATGTTTTGTGAATGTTGAATCAAGGTAACATAAATAAATATAGAAAAATTGATGTGAATTTACTTGAAAATATCTAGATTATGTCAGGATTAGTAGTTCAAAAACATAAAAGTAGATTCAGTGGAAAAACAAAATCTACTTTTTAGAAATGTTTATAAATATTTACTTGAGAGAGAGAGAGAGGAGCATAAGCAGGGGGAGGGGCAGAGAGAGAGAGGGAGAAGCAGACTCCCCCTGAGGAGGAAGCCCAATATGGGGCTGGATCCCAGGAGCATGAGAGCATGACCTGAGCTGTAGGCAGATGCTTAACTGAATGAGCCACCCAGATGCCCCAAAATCTATTTTTAAAATTTTTAATTTCTTATTAATGTCATGTATTAAAACCTAAACTTTCATTTTTGGCATAAATTGTAAAGCTGCTGAAGTCAAACTTTAGTCTGAAGTTAATATTTAGTGTCTCCTTATCGAAGTTTCCCAAATTTCTTCAGTCAGGGGACACTTAAATTTATTTCATTTTGTCTCTCTATTACCAATTTGGTTCTTTTTTTTTAATTTTTTAATTCACATATAAAGAATTATTTGCCCCAGGGTACATGTCTGTGAATCATCAGGTTTACACATTTCACAGCACTTTCCATAGCACATACCCTCCCCAATGTCCATAATACAGCCACCCTATCCCTATCCCCCCATCCTCCAGCAACCCTCAGTTTGTTTTGTGAAATTAGGAGTCTCTTATGGTTTGTCTCCTTCCCATCCCATCTTGTTTCATTTCCCCACCACCCCCCCACAAGTTCCTGCCCTGCCTCTCAAATTTTTCATATCAGAGAGATCATATGATAACTGTCTCTCTCTGATTGACTTATTTCACTTAGCATAATACCCTCTAATTCCATCCATGTCGTTGCAAATGACAAGATTTTGTTTCTCTTGATGGCTGCATAGTATTCCATTGTGTGTGTGTGTGTGTGTGTGTGTGTGTGTGTGTGTGTGTGTGTATACCACATCTTTTTTATCCAACCAATTTGGTTCTTAACAGTTAAAGAAAGTAAGTCTCTTGTCAGATTTGTCATCCTATATCCTACAATTGCTTCCTTGTCTTTATTTTTTTCAATTTCTTGTCCTCGATTAAAAAAATATATTTTTGGTGAATGAAAACGCAAATTTTTACTAGAATGCATTAATGTCCAAATTCTTGACTTTTTGTCTCATATAAGTTCCCAGCAAATGATGATCCTGGATCTCCAGATCATAATGAGTGGAGGTAGTAGGAATGGCTTGAACAGAATGGTGAAAACTGCACAATTAATTAATAACTTGTGTTATTAATTATTCAATCACAAGTTGGTATGATGATTACATTCTTTTTGGAAGTGTGGAAATAATTTTGTTGAGCAGGAAAGGACTAACAAATTCCTTCATTACTTAAGGTAAATTTCTTTTCAAAAATATCAAAAACAGGGATATTGTTTAAAATCAACATAGGATTAAACAGAGGGAGATGGTAACTTTATTCCTACTAATATAAATTTACATATTGTCCTGGGACGTAAACTCTGTGTGATCCTTCATGCTTCCATTTATAGTTTGACACAAGCAAAATTAAACTCATTCAGAGACATCATATTGATCATAACCATTGTTCATCTATTCTTTTAAGGTCTAAGAGGATAAACAGACTGAGATTTTCAGGCTAAAGAAAGCCTATGACTGTAATTTTATTTTTGTTTTGTTTTCCACTCTCTAATAGAGAATTTTTGTTTTGTTGAATGAATTCCATTTCAAATTTGACTGACCCATAATGAAGGATAAAATGCATACCCTTTAACCGGGTGGATTCCTTTACTCCAAGGATAAAAAGGAGTTAATGTAATAGGCTTCAGGGAGACTAAGGCAAAGAGGCTTGTTTCTATCTAAAGAAGATATCACAAAACCTTGTACATTAAGGACCACCTATATTTGTATCCATGAAATAAGGAACACTATAGGCTAGAATCTAGCTTAAGCTGTGAAGAAGCTAGGAAGGTTCACCCTTTACCTCAAATCAGGGACTCTGAGACCTTTAGAGATCTAACCTTTAGACATTTAGAGATAAGTCCTTCCAAACTAAGTGATTTGGGGTTTATTCCACTGGCTGAAATTTAAAGTTTTAAATTGAAACATTTTACTCTCAGCAAAATAGAAGATGTAATCATATAAAATACATTATCAAATTTGCTTACTACTAAATAAATCACAGTGAAAATATCTAGAATATCACCTAAACAATCTATTTATTATTCATTATTTATTTTTCTCTAAATATTTTAACATCTTAAATGAATTTCAGTGGTTTTGTAATGGAAATAAACTTAATATTAAGTAAAGAAATATTATGTAGAATATTGTCCCATGTCTATTGGAGCTATTTTTAAAATATTCAACCTTAAATCAATAAAACTAATATGGCCCAGTGCTAAGTATCTCAGATAAGTTAACAAATTGAATCATCAAAGAAAATCCATGAAGAAGGCATTATTATTATAATCTCCATTCTATAGATGGTAAAAATTGTAATAGAAATGAATTAATTCAAATTCTAAAATTACCAAAGTGATCTCTACCAAAGGCAGGATTTTATGGTCCCATGCACTACAGCTTTATTTTTTTAATCTTCAATGCACAAGGAAGTCGTGTACTGCATGGAGCACTGGGTGTGATGCATAAATAATGAATCTTGAAACACTGAAAAAATAAAATTAAATTTTAAAAAAGAGCATAGACTAAAATGTGAAATGGTAATTGGAAACTTCAAGTTTTCCATCCATCCTCTGCAGAGTTTTTACTCATAAGCCTGACAAGAACCAAACTTTGCAGGAGTCTAGGCTCTTATATTCATGAGGTTTTTCCTCCAAACTTCAATTTTTAACAATCTCAACATCTTCCTTTTTTATTCTTCAGACTTATGGATGGAAAGTGCTTTCCACAGCTGTTATATCCATGATAAATTAACGTTTTCTTTTGCTTTTTAACTAGTAAATTTTCTCCCAATAGTTATTGAGGTTAATTTCTATTAAATCATTTGTTAAAATGACTATTGTGGATTACGTTTACTGACTAAAGTCTGATTCACATTCCATTAGCCAAAGCAAATTGCATCACAAACCAGGTCAAATGTCTGGAGTAGGATTATATATTCTTCCTCTGCTAAGGAATTCAAGCTGTTGCATTATAACCTATCCATTGATCTATTTTCTTCTAGCATTATGTTTTTTTAACTTTTATATGCTGAGAAGAAAATAATTGAAAATATGTTTGTATATTGTCTAAAGAAATAATTCAACATATCCACTGTTTTTTTTACCAGGAATTTTTTCTCTAATTTTCATTTGTGCAACTCATTATGATAGTAACAGTAGTTTACATTTATTAAAGGGTTACCAAGTGCAGCACTGATATCTAATCCTTATGACAGTCTTATGAAGTAGGTACTCTTACTTATAGTTATTTTTTAAAAAAACTTGAGTTTGAGTGCACCTGAGTGGCTCAGTTGGTTGGGCGACTACCTTCGGCTCAGGTCATGATCCCAGAGTCCTGGGATCGAGTCCCGCATTGGGTTCCCAGCTCCATGGGGAGTCTGTTCTCCCTCTGACCTTCTCCCCTCTTGTGCTCTATCTTGCTCTCTCTCTCTCAAATAAATAAATAAAATCTTAAAAAAAAACCCTTGAGTTTGAGAGCTCATAATTAGTCCAAGATTCCACATTTTTCCTTTTTATTTTAACTTTTTAAATTTTTTTTCAAGTTCCCACATTTGTAAATGTTGTATAGCCAGGATTCAGAAACAATCATCTGTTGGTAGAGCCCATATGCTTGACCACCATAAAACACTACTTCAAAATGAAACTGTCATGGAAGTAGTAGTCACTTGGTTTTAAACATTCATCTAATTCTTCATGTAATTACATGTTTATGCATATTTAGAAATATTTTTAATAAAAATTATCTGCATTGAAACCATTTGTTTTCTTCTGTACCAGAGAGTACAGGGGAACATGTGATGACTTATTTACTGAATCCTCATAGTGATGTGTTTGTTAGATGTTGTGTGTGTGTGTGTGTGTGCAGCTAATCATCTTATAATGGATTCTTTCAGGCAGGTATGGTTTAAAAGAACCTTTGAAAGTCACATAAATTTCTCATCATTATAATTTTAGATAATTTTGGAAAGCTTCAACTTATACAATATTTAAAATATAAATATGTTGCAAATTTCCATGTTTGCTAAAATAATCATGACATAAACATAATTCAAGAAAATCTTGGGGGATGGAATTAAATGAGTTATAAGCCGTATTAAGCAGTCTTATCATTGACTTAAGTTTTTACTTTTTTTTCCTTTCTTCCTAAGGTCAATATGTCTTGATTATCATTGTGTGTGTGATGTGTTTGTATGCTATGTGGGTGTGTGATCACCAATGGTTTGCTTTTTGTCATTTTGGAATGTCAGGTGAAAGGGAAATGACAGTAGCAGACAAACTATTATATGTGTACCAGAAAGTACAGAGGAACTGGCATTGACTTATTCACTGAATCCTCACAGTGAGCGACATAAATCAAAACTCCCCATGACAGTAGAGAAAGGCCAGTAAGTTTTGGCAGAAAAATGATATAGGTATGATTTTCAGAGAAAAAGAGAAGCTTCTTTCCTTGCTGCCATCTACAGTAACTGCAAGGAGCTTGCAAGTCTGATGTTCCATAATGGGAGTTTCTAAGTTAAAGGAATCTTTTACAGTGTTAATAGAGCTGATGATGAGAATTGAATACCTAAGATGGACTGATGAACAGATTGGCTTACATACATTTTTTGAGTAGCAATACGATGTGACATATTTTTTATTGTAATAAATGACTGCTCTTCCTAAGAATACATGGATATTTTTTTCATAGGGAAACCATAATGAAGTCTGTTCCCTGCCAAAAATGTAGTATTTTCCTATCAATTAGTGCAAATGGAACTTATTTTGTGGATTTATTATACAGAGCATGTGTATAAAGTATTATGGAGGATATAGTTATAAATAAGATATAGTCTTCCCCTCATGGTAAAATAAACTTCAAAAAATTATTTGCATCAAAATATATAGAGTAGAATTCTAAATAAGCATAAAATGCTATAAAAATTTGAACAGGGAAATTACATTTAATTGATTATAATTCTGTATAAATATTTTCGGTCTTTATTTGGGCACACAGAGGCAAATAGTCATAGCATAATTGTGTCTGACAGGATATCATAACATCACAAGTCTTTAGTCAGTCTGACCAACCTTATACACAGGTAATTGGAATATTATGGAACTCAATGTTGATTTCAAAAACACACTTACAGCATTATCAGGTAACTCACACCTATTTCAAATTATTCTTGTATAACATCTAATAATAGAGAACACTAATTAATATATTTAGAGGTAAATTGAATGAACAAATTCTAGGAATTTTTGGAAAGCTTTAAAGGGTTGCAGTTCATTCTGGTTTTGTCTTACTCTGAAAGTCCTATGAATTCACCTGGAAATTTTATAGGAATTTTGGTGTCATTTATTTACTCAAAAAGGACTCTCATCCTCTAAAGTAATTTTGGTTCCAAATTGGCTTGCTGCCATAGTTTTTGAGTGGGTCCATGTGCCCAAAACCACACTGCTGGATCACTCTGGTTTATGGTACTTTTATGACATAAAAATCTACACCATGCTAACTTTCTACCATAGCAACCCAGGTAGTGCTAAACAAACTAACTACTAAATGATTAAATGAATAATAAATGAAGGAAAAATGTAAAAAATTGTATTTTACCTACTTCAGCCCATGTCCTATTATTTTGGAATTGAAACCTAAAAGTACTTGATTGTATAAGTGAGTCTGAAAGCAATGTCATACCTAATGATCCTCTTTTCCTATAATCATAGCTTATTGTTTCAAATGAGACCATTTGATCCAAGGGAAATTATTTAATTTCTATTTAACAACCAATACCCATTTCCCTTTTGAGAAGTCGAACTAAGTAATATTAACACATCAAGTTAGCAAATTGGTACTAAGATCTCATTAGTAATAAAACATCACAGTAAAAGTTTGAGAATTTCTTTTGGCAAAACTCTCACAATTGCACCAGATCACACTTTTCCTGAAGTGTATTTACAGTAAGTCATCACTTCCTTTTTTTTTAACTTCTTTTAACCAGTGCCCTGAAAACAAATTTTTCCTAATAAAAATAACCAATAATCAACAGGTGAAAAAATACTTTCACGTGTGAAATTAGATCATTTTACTTTATAATTTCTATGCTCCTTAGCAGATATAAATATTGAATGAATTAGGGTTGAAATATCAAAAGCAGTTAGAATTACTGATATCCCTTGAAATATGTAATTTTACACACATACATACAATTTTATATGTGTGTATTTTGAATTATTTTATGTCATCTGATTTTCTTGGATCTTGATATAATCATAATCTATCCTCTCTAGTAGAATATGGGATAACTAGTAGTCTCTGAAATGCCACAGCTAAAATTACAATAGTTTGCAGCAGCCTAGAATAAAGTACCTATAGAAGATAGTGGTTTAAATCATTAAATAACTGCTGTGCTATGTTTCTGTGATAGGAATGATGACTTATGTATACTAAATTCTTCTAACTGCACAAAAGAATTAACAACAAAATGATAAGTTCAGACCTTCAAATACTCAGTTCATGGCACAAAGAACATACTTATATGTTTTCTCCAAAAACACATTTTATCTCTTACAATAAAGGAGCCAATGTTTCTGAAACCAGATCCAAAGTTTGATTTGGAAGGCAGAAGTACAAACAAATTGAATCCAGATCCTTTCAAGGTCTTATGTTGATTGGGAAATAGCAATATCCTGAAGATTATACTAGAGACATTTGTGAGGATTTAGATGACTCTGATACATTGAATGTCCAAATCTTACTGATCCTTTCTTAGCATTTCCTTTTCTTCTGTGTAAAGAGACTATGTTCTTTTCATTTTAAGAGTCTGTACTGTCCTCACCTGAAACAATCACTGTTCTTCATAATACTCATTTTATTAACTATTATTATTTCCAGAACAATTATTAGAGTCAATTTTAAAAATTCCTGAAGGGAATGAGTCCAAAGTCCAAACTTGGAGGAGATAGTATTTGCACCAAAAGAAGAGCAAGGTTTTGGTATTTTATATCAGGCAAAATATGGAGCAATATGTATAGACATTACATCTTAAGGTCAAAAAATAATCAAGATGGAAAATTAATTTAAAGTGGCCTGGATTTAACAATATAAGCACACATACTAGACATCCTGGATTTAATATGTTATTTGGATGATGGTTATTGGATGGATAATCAAAACCTAATCTAAATGATACCTATTTTAAATGAATTTGGAGTGCTGTGACTGACTTGATATAATGTCCTCACATAAATCCCAAATCTAAGAGATATAAGGATGTTGTAAGGAATCTACCTTTGGTAATATCTCTTGGGAGGTCTTCAGAGGACATTCTTAGATTCATGTCACCAAAACATTGAAAATTTATTTGTGAGAGAAGCACCAGTGTTCTTGAAGAATTCTGAATTGGATGTCTTCTTCAGGCAGGGGATAACAAAAAGAACAGGCTTCTTGACATTAATGGTCATACCAATATTCCAGATTAAGAGATGATGAAGCATAGCCTTAAATACTGATTTGAGGGTCAATGTGGTCCCTGAAATGGGCAGTAAAGCTGGTACAAAAATAATAGTAATTTTCATTTTAGGTATCTCTGGTAGTAGCAAATTGATTGTGGACATTCTAGCAATGAAACAAGTGGACATCATCCTGTACCGTTAATGTGATATTTTAAAATCAAAACCAAAACAAGCCAGAAAAGGCATGACCTGGAGACCTAATTTGATCTTCCATTTTACAAAGGGAAGGCTTTCATCATATTGGAGAGGGAAGACCTTTGGTCATAGAGCTATATTTTATAAAATAGGCTGAAACCCTACATAAAATGCCCTGTAACAGAGACACAAATTTACATTATAACTCACATCTTTCTAGTTTTTGGCAAAAAAAAAAGGAGAGAGAGAGAGAGAGAGAAAGAAAAAAAGAAAGAGAAAGAAAGAAAGAAAAAGAAAGAAAGAAAGAAAGAAAGAAAGAAAGAAAGAAAGAAAGAAAGAAAGAAAGAAAACTATACTGCTCTGATATATTTTTTCAGGTTGCTTGTTTTGACTGGAGTATAGACAAATTAAGGCTAAGGTTACCTTCTCTTCCATTTGGCCTATAACCTGCTAACTCCAACAGTGCATAAAATTTCTATACAAATATTTACAATTGTTAGATTTGCTTGTTGGATAGACACTTTAAGAATGATATAGTGTTCCTCTGGATCTCTTAATACATATAGTCTTTGGTTTAAATTCTAACTTGTCTGATATAAAAATTGATATCAGCTTTCTTTAGAGGTCCTTTGGCATGAAAATGCTTTTACATCCCCTCACTTTCAGTCTAGAGACTCAAAATGAGTCTCCTGTAGACAGCATACGGATAGGTCTTGTCTTTGTATCCAATCTACAACCCTGTGCCATTTCATGGGAGCATTTCACGTTGAGAGTAACTACTGAAAGATATGTTTATTACTATTCTATTGTCTGCACAGTCCCTATTTCTATGGATTGTCTCTGTAAACGTCTGGTCTATATTACTTTTGGGGTCTTTCTTCTTTTATAGAATCACCCTTAGTATTTCTTGAAGGGTTGGCTTGGTGGTAACATATTCTTTCAGTTTCTGTCGGTCCTGAGAGAGAGAGTTCTTTATCTCTCCATCCATTCTGAATGAGACACTTGCTGCAAAAAGTATTCTTGGCTGCATGTTCTTCTCATTTAGTACCCTGAATATGTCTTTCCAGACCTTTCTGGGCTTGCTAGTTCTCTGTGGACAGGTCTGAAGTTATTCTGGTCTTCTTCCCTCCATACCTAATAAATGTCTTCGCCCTGGCTGATCTCAAGATGCCTTCCTTGATTCTGAGATTTGCAAGTTTTACTTTTATATGCCAGGGTGTTGATCTGTTCTCCTTGATCTTGGGAGGATTCCTCTCTGCCTCTTGGACATGAATGCTTGCTTCCTTCCCCAGATTAGGGAAGTTCTCAGCTACAATTTGCTCAAACATACTTTCTAGTCCTCTCTATCTCTTCACCCCCTCAGGGATCCCAGTAATTCTGACATTGGAACATTTCATGGCAGAAATGGACCCTCAAATCTATGGTCAACTAATCTTTGACAAATCAGGAAAAAAAATATCCAATGGAGAAAGACAGTCTCTTCAATAAATGGTGCTGGGAAAATTGGGCAAATCCATATAGAAGAATGAAACTGCACCATTCCCTTACACCATACACAAAGATAAACTCAAAATGGCTGAAAGACCTCAATGTGAGACAGGAACCCATCACAATCCTAGAGGATAACAGAGGCATTAACCTCTTCGACATCAGCCATAGCTACTTCTTTCAAAACACATCTCCAAAGGCAAAGGAAACAAAAGTAAAAATGAGCTTTGGGGACTTCATCAAGATAAAAGGCTTCTGCACAGCAAAGGAAGCAGTCAATAAAGCTAAAAGGCAACTCACAGAATAGGAAGAGATATTTGAAAATGACATTTCAGATAAAGGACTGATAACCAAGATCTATAAGGAATTTCTCAAACTCAACTCTCAAAAAACAAATAACCCAGTCAAAAAATGGGCAGAAGGCATGAATAGACACTTCTCCAAAGAAGACATACAAATAACCAACAGACACATGAAAAAATTTTCAACAACACTAGCCATCAGGGAAATATTAATCATAACCACAATGAGATACCACCTTACACCCGTTAGAATGGCAAAAACTAATAAAACAGGAAATAACAAATGTTGGCAAGGAGAAAGGGGAACCCTCTTACACTGTTGGTGGGAATGCAAGCTGGTACAGCAACTCTGGAAAACAGTGTAGAGTTTTCTCAAGACATTAAAAATAGAGCCACCCAATAACCCAGCGATTGCACTACTGGGTATTTACCCCAAAGATAAAGATGTAGTGATAAGAAAAGGCACATACACCCCAATTTTCATAGCAGCAATGTCCATTATAGTCAAACTGTGGAAGGAGACAAGATGCCTTTCAACAGATGAATGGATAAAGAAGATCTGGTGTATATATATACAATGGAATATTATTCAGCCATCAGAAAGGATGAATACCCACCATTTGTGTCAACACAGGTGGAACTGGAGAGAATTATGGTAAGTGAAATTAGTCAAGCAGAGAAAGACAATTATCATATGGTTTCACTCATATGGAACATAAGAAATAGCACAGAGGACCATAGGGGAAGGGAAGGAAATCTGAAGGAGGAGATATCAGAGAGGGAGATGAACCATGAGAGACTATGGGAAACAAACTGAGGGTTTCAGAAAGGGGGGGGTGGGAGGATGTGGTAACCAGGTGATGAGTATTGAGGAGGGCATGTGTTATGATGAGCACTGTTATATGTAACTAATGAATCATTGAATGGTACATCAAAAAGTAATGATACAGTGGCTAACTGAAAATAATAATTTTTTTGAAAAAATTTCTGTACAAATAAGGATACTATATAAATCCTCTAATAATTTATGCAAGAAGAAAAACAGACAAAATTCTAAAGTTTGGGAGAAAAACCATGACTTTTTTCATCAAATAACAAGTCTCATTTTTAAAGAGCTTCAACTTTGTTACTGGACCCTTAGTAGAGACTGAAAGGGATCTCATATCTATAATCATGTGGTCTCGACTATGCAACATGATTAGCTGTTAGATTCACAAACCCCTAGAGTCAGGCTTTTACAGATTCTGATAGTATGAATAAATTACATGATCATGTAGCTCAGACTCTCATGGGATCTAATTCTGCTGAGTTGCTACCTCTATTTCCATTCTTATCTATAGCCTGTTAGGGGAGGAAAAAATTATATATATATACATCTAGGAATGCTACATATATTATATGTTCCTAAAGGGAAGAGTGGCAGTAAGTTCTGGTGGAAATTTAATGAAATACCCTTTGAATCACAGTGTAGCAATTTCTCCCATTGGTATTTCACTTACTCTAGATAAGCATTTCCCTTCTGTGTCTCTAATTTTTCTCCTCTCATTCTTATCCATTGAGATATGGAATACATTATTTGCTACCATTATTATCTAAATACAATGTTGCTTCTGACTGAGGCATTCACTTAACAACAAAGGAGTGAAGCAGTGGACTCATATCCAAGGGAATCATTAACCTTACTGGGTACCTCATCACTCAGAAGCAGTTGGTTCAGTAATATAGTGGAATGACTTATAGAAGATTTCTGCATAACAACACTTGGTGGAATTGGAGAAATGTTTTAAAAAATTTTTGGTTTTTCCTCTGATGACCACAAATGGTATTTTTTCTCTCTTAGTCAGAAAACAGCTTGGAGACTCAACGATTGAAAGTGAGAATAACACCTTTCATTATAATCCCTCAGAATACCCTCAAAAATGATTTTGTCTCCCTCCCTATAATTTATCACTTTGATGGTTTAGAGGTCTTTGTTTCCAAAGGAGGAATACTTTTACAAGGGCACAGTGATCGTTTCAATGAACTCTAAATTAAGAAAACTGTTTTACTCTTGTGAGTTCCTAATACAACAGAACCAATAGGTAAAGGCCAAATCTTGGTAGTTATAATCCTAATTATTGAAGGCGCAATAGAATTTCTGCATTCTGAACGTATGGTACACAATGGAACCAGAGAGGATTCTGTCTGTGAACCAATAGATTCCCAACACTACAGCAATTAAATACAGGCATTCTATTTAAGGAATAAATGAAGCACCTTACTAAGCAAGGTTTCACAAACTTTTGAGGCACTAGGTATAAATGGAACATAGCTTGGAAAGTGAAAGAAGGAAGCTTTAAATAGCAACTAAATACCATTTGTTAAATGAGGACTAAACAATCATATTATCTTCATTGTTTTACACCTTATGTATTGCCTTTTTTAAAGACTTTCTTTTTTCAGGGCACCTGACTAGATCAGTTGGTAGAGCATGAGAAAAGGGTTTGTGATTAAACTAGAAAAAGAATAAACATCATCTAATGTTGTATATAGGATAGCATTTGATGAGAATTTCAGGAAAAGAACAAACACATTGTTACCTGTCACATCATGTTAGGCAGTCACATGATCTTGTGCGATGGTTTGGGAGATGGGCTAGAGTAGAAGGCTGTGTACTGGCACTGAGGAATGAAAGAGAAGGATTGTGCCACATTGATTGTTGGTACTCAGAACCATTATCACCACCTTCTGTGCTCTCTCCTTTAACTTAGAAGCATATGTCTAGAAAAAGGATTTCCCAGAATGCTTTATGGCAGGGCTTTCGTTCAGATTATAATAACACAAATGACTATTGTTAGATCTGGAAGGCAGAAGTGAAATACAGCTCTATTCTTCCTTTTGCAGCAGAAAGCAAAAGCATGGATATGGTGAATGTGAGATTTTTTGTGTCTGCTGGCCAATGTCCTTAAAAATCATTCTCTTTGGTGTTGCAGCCAGCCCAGTGTAACCATCAGCAGTGACTTCCTGTGCCTTTTGAGCTGGGTTGGAAATAGCAATTTCATAATTCCCCCAAAGCTAGCAACAAACATGAGACCTATTGGTGGCATGCCCTGACCTTTTACTTCTGTCTTTTCAACAGATTTGTAAGCACTTAATTTGCTATACTAAACTCAATACTGCTTGCAATGTTTAAAGAGGTTTATGTTATTTCAATAGAACCATCAATGATAAAAGGTTATAATTAAAGTGAATGAGGATTTATAAAGACATACAAAATAATACTACATGGACTTCTATGATTATTTAAATATCATTATGCATATGACAAAATAGTTCCAGTAAATATATAAAAGGGCTTTTAATATCAGTAATCAATTAATATCAATAAATAAAAATACAAACACCTACAGATAAATTAGACAAAAGATGTTAAGAAACATACTTGAGAATTATATATGACCATATCATCCCCTGTTTATTTCTTCTCTGAAAATCCAACTAAAACAAATATATGCCAAAAAAACAAACAAAAACAAACAATCTACAAAAACAAACAACAACAAATGGAAATAGACAAAGCATCCATATAATGTTACTGTAAGAGAATATGTTTGGTGAAGGGAAATAGCAAAACTTCCCAATAGAAAAGTAACACATGGAAGAAAAATGAGACATTGAAGCAGATGAAATTTGAACCCAACATTCCAACATTAATACAAAAACATTAAATATTTAATCAAAACTTTCATGAAAAGCAGGAAGATTTTGGGAAAGAAGTGCCTAGTAAAGAAGATTTATAGGAAGAAAGGAAACAGAACAGTAGGATACATAGAGAAGTGAAATTTAAAAAGTTAACAAAAGGAAACCAAATTCAAATAATTAGTGAACAACTAGTAAAAAGAAGACAGGAGCCAAATATATGACATATGCAAAGTTGAATTTCTAAAGGAGAAAATCAAAACAATGGAGCACTAATGCTCCATTGGACTTAGAAGGAAAAAATCCATTTGGGTTCTAGGTGAAAAAGATTATGTCACTTATAAAGGAAAGGAAATAACATAGGTAGATTAAAAATTAAGGTCCAGATTATCACTTTGGCTGCTATATTCGTTGTCAGAAGATCAACACTTACGAAAAGACTCGAGCAGAGAAAATGTGATACAGGCTCTTATACCCAGCAAAGTCATCTTCCAAGTATAAAGGATGTACACAAAACAGTATTGAATGTAAAATAGCAGCATATGTTTTTTATATGAGCCTTTCCTGAAGAAAAGCTATAGTTAGCTAAGGAATGATTGGGAAAATCCTGGCAAAGGACTAGTAGTGAGAATTTAATACATTCAACTAAAAATTGAAATGGTAAAAACCAAAGAAGGGATAAGAATAATAGAATATAAATGTTGGGTATTTTATTTTATTTTTTT
>CM052799.1:162251034-162353574 GCA_028533885.1 Nasua narica | reverse complement strand
TCTTTTAGTTTTTGTTTGTCTTGGAAGCTTTTTATCTCTCTATCTATTTTTTGTGATAGCCTAGTTGGATATATTATTCTTGGCTGCATATTTTTCTCGTTTAGGGCTCTGAATATATCATGCCAGTCCTTTCTGGCCTGCCAGGTGTCTGTAGATAGGTCTGCTGCCAACCTAAAATTTCTGCCTTTGTATGTTACAGACTTCTTGTCCTGAGCTGCTTTCAGGATTTTCTCTTTGTCACTAAGACTTGTAAGTTTTACTATTGGATGATTGGGTGTAGATCCATTTTTATTGATTTTGAGGGGGTTCTGTGTGTCTCCTGGATTTTGATGCTTGTTCCCCTTGCCAGATTAGGGAAATTCCCTACAATAACTTGCTCCAATATACCTTTCACCCCTCTCTCTCTTCTTCTTCTGGAATCCCAATTATTCTAATATTGTTACGTCTTCTTGTATCACTTATCTCTCAAATTCTCCCCTCATGGTCCAGTAGTTGTTTGCCTCTCTTTTTCTCAGCTTCTTTATTCTCCATCATTTGGTCTTCTATGTTACTAATTCTTTCTTCTGCCTCATTTATCCAAGCAATAAGAGCCTCCATTTTTTATTGTACCTCATTAATAGCTTTTTTGATTTCAACTTAGTTAGATTTTAGGTCTTTTATTTCTCCAGAAAGGGAGTTTATTTCTCCATATAGGGGTTCTCTGATATCTTCCGTGCTTTTTTTGAGCCCAGCTAGCACCTTTATAACTGTCATTTTGAACTCTATTTCAGATATCTTACTAATGTCTGTATTGACTAGGTCTTTAGCAGTTGGTACTGTCTCTTGTTCTTTTTTTGTGGTGAGTTTTTCTGCCTTGTCATTTTATTGAGATAAGAATAGATGAGTGAGTGTGAAAAATACTCTGGAGTTCCACAGTGTTCACTGATTGATGAACTTGGTCTTGGCTGGATATTTTCGCTAATCTTCTGGGGGAGGGGCCCATTGCTGTGATTCTCAAATGTCTTTGCCCAAGGAGGAATTGCACTGCCCTTGCCAGGAGATGGGCCAAGCAATTTTCTCAGGTTCGCTTTCAGGAGTGTCTGTTCCCTGAGTGCTTTCCGAACCTCCCTGGAGTCCGGGAATGAAAATGACAGCCTCCCAGTTTCTGCCCGGAGGAGCCATGTGCTCAGGGCTCCGCTTCCCAGCACCCGCTCAGAGGAAGGCAGTCAATCAGTCCTGTCTCCCCAGTTTTTGGCCTGTGCTCTGAGCTCAGCCAGCTGCTGATGGAGCATTTCTATCTCTGGCGTGCAGCCCTATTTGGAGTCTCCAAACCCAGCAGATTCCTGCCATGCACTCCTGTGCTGCTCCTCCCAGAGGAGGAAGGAGGGGGTCTTTCCAGAACTGCCTCCTGTGGGGTCCCTTCTTGAAGAGCAGTGGCCCAAACTTGCCTCAGATGGCAGTGTAAGGTAAGCCCGAGCTGATAGTGCACTGCACGGCTCTTTCTCTGCCGCCGGCTTCTCCACCCCGATACCTGGGAGGTCTGCCTCACTCAGAGGTCCCTCTGTGACCCCACAGGTCCTGAAACCACACTGTTCCCACGAGGGCTAACCCCCCTGCTTAGACTCTGGAACGATGTCCCTCAGTGGAGCAGACTCTAAAAGTTCTGATTTTGTGCTCCGCTGCTCTGTGGCTGCCGGGAGCCAGCCCCTCCCCCTGCGGTCTCTCTTTCCATGGCTTTGGATTCACTTTTTCCATATGTCTTACCTTTCAGAAAGTGGTTGATTTTCTGCTCCTAGAATTGCTGTTCTTCTCTTTTCTCTCCTATTGAGTTTCCATC
Organism: Nasua narica; assembly: GCA_028533885.1. NCBI lineage: Eukaryota > Metazoa > Chordata > Mammalia > Carnivora > Procyonidae > Nasua > Nasua narica. The sequence goes on along the minus strand of CM052799.1, from coordinate 162,351,758 downwards.
TTTTGGAATGGTCTGATAACTATCTAGCTGAACTTCTAGGTTCTGACTCTATCTCAACCTTCTACTCTTCTGCTATCTTGCTCCTCAAATAAATGTTAGATATCTTGATAATATCAAATAAATAAATGAAAAAATGAACAGAGAAAATAATTTGGATATAAAATAATTCTCTTTATTGCCTTATGCACAATAGTTTGCAGTCAAAGGGCATCTTTCAAAATGATAGATTCAGTGACACAAGTACATAGATTTCATAAAAAGATAAGCACAAGGAAGATATTATTAAAATTTAGTGGTGGAGCAAAGGAAGGTATGAGGGAGGAAGAGGATGCAAGGTTTTGGTTTTTTTTTTTTCCTCATATTTTATTCAAAAGTCTTACTGTGAAAATAACCACTTAAAAACTTTCCAAAATATCAGAAGATTCATGATACATATATGTACAATGTTGATATTATAATGTAGATTATATATGTATAATATATCAGAAGATATATAGATATACACACACAAACATAAGCACAATTATATACAAAATCTGACAGAACATATCACATTAGAGTTAAGAAAAAGGAAGAAGAAGAGGAGGAGGAGGAAAAAAGGGGAAGAAGGGGAGGAAGAAAAGAGAATAGTTCCAAAAATATAATTTATTATACTTGGGCTTTGATGAGTAGTAAAAAACAGTTCAAAGTTGCATCCACTCTATAAGACTTATAGGGGAGGTTTTCTTTTTTATAAATACTATTAAATATATCCCCAGGCAAGTGTAGTATTTTAATGTAGAATTATAGACATAATATAAGTGAATACTGAAGGATAGGTATCAATGATGGGTTTGAGGAATTGAAAATATTTTACCTTAATATTGTCTCTCTAGAATTAATTATTTAATGAGCATTTTATTATTTTTAGAAAGAATAAGAATTATTGGGTTTGAAAGGGACAGGAAAGGCAATTAGTTTTTTGTGATTATTTAAAAAAGAGCAAGTGATAGGGATGTGTGAAGGTATGTTTTTATTTTGGTTATTTTAACATATCTGATTACAGTCTATAATCTTTTCAGTGGTTTAAAATGCACTAGAATATTAGTTGCTCTATAAAGGCAGGATTTTTTTTCTATTTTTTTGTCTTGCTTTTATAGTGTGCTGCTTTAATCTGGCACCTAACACCATATGTGATGTATGGTAGATGTTCATTAATTGTTGAATGAGAGATCACTTTGGAGAAGTGTATAGATAGTCCTTCCATTGATTTTTGTTCTCAAAACTAATGGGAAAGAAACCATCAGGTTAAAAACTGTTTGCTCCTGGTAGTTTTTTTTTATCAAGTGAAAACACTGGCAGTTGTGAAATCCACACAAGAAAGCATTTCATACAATAAAACATGTAGCCATAAATATATGGAAATATATTCATATTATATATAATATTTACATATTTATATAATAAATTTATATATTTATACATTAAATTATGTTAAATATGTAATATATAAGATATAAATATATATTGATAAATGCTTTATATTATATACTATATATATAATAAAGTTATAATTATTGTTTATACACATACTAAAACTTAACACTATATTAAGGAATATTACACATGAAATTGGAGAAAATAGCTGACATTGTGTACATCAAATTGTTGCTTGCAATAGCCCAGAATTGGGGAAACTAAACATTTATATTTTCTCATATTCTAGGGCTTTTGATATGTGTTGTTAAGTTTCCTATTTACCTATTTTATATGCTTATAAGCACCTTACCACATGTATTCTCTGGGTAACTGTAAATTATTGTGCATTTTAAAAAAGTAATTTTCAGTTATTATAGCTAAGTGAATAATATCTGGTCAGCAAGTGACTGCAACTAACATTGGAGTTCTTAAATTTATTTATTTATTTATTTTACTTTTTAAAAATTTTATTTATTTATTTGGCAGAGACAGTGAGAGAGGGAATACAAGCAGGGGGAGCAGCAGAGGGAGAGGGAGAAGCAGACTTCTCCCCAAACAGGGAGCCCTGTGGGGCTTGATCCCAGAACCCTGAGGTCATGACCTCAGCTGAAGGCAAACACTTAATCTACTGAGCCACCCAGGCACCCTACATTTCCTCCTTTGAGAGTTTCTAATTCATAACTGCTTTTTTTTCTATTTATCTATTAATATTTTTCCAATAAACACATTATCTCTGTTGTTTAAAGATATCAAACTTTTCTGTACTATTATTTGAAAAATTATATTTTCTTACATTTTTTGCCCAAATCTTTTTTTAAATTTTGCAACTTTTCATATGAGGAATCTTATATTTTTATTTTCTATAAGCCTATATATATATATATATATAATTATTATAGTTCCTCAAAAAATAAATCTTTAAATCATATCTTATTTTGATATGTCATAAGACACATATACTGTCTACATTTTTAATAGGTATTTAATCCCTCCAGTATCATTATTGAAACAAACTGATCCTCTATCTACAGATGTCAAAGGCTGAATATTTCCTTCAATTTGCATTTCTTTTGGGGCTTTCTTTGGTGTTCTACTGATACATTTTTGGGGGAATATAAACTCCATTCTTATTTATTTTTATTTTTCTGATGCTAGAGATAAAAATATTAAATTGTTATTTGTTAAATAAATCATTATTAGATTCAATAGTTCAAAACGGTTCAAAATACTTTAGAAGCTGTACATTTAGAATTCTTTCACCCAAACCTCATTCACCTTGAGACCACTGTATTATGACTATGGTTTTGTTATTATGTTATTTTTTCTTCATACCAATGAAGCAAATAGGAATATATAAGTATATGTCTTCCTCTTACAAAAGTTGGTATTCTATAAGGAGTGTTCTTCAGGTAATTTAACTTTATAGTCTGCAATTTTTCTGTATCTGTGTGTTTAAGCCAAAGTTTATTTAACTTGTTTCTATTTGCGGAAGCCTTAGTAGTTTCTAGTCTTCTGCTGTTACAAATGATGTAACAGAGAAATACTATATAAATGACTTTTATTCTTGTGTAGATGTATCTTTACTATAAAGCATGCAAAGTGGTACTGGTATGTCAAAATCATATTACTTAGTCTAATGTATCTTATGTTTTGTAACCCACAGGTCTCATGGCTTTACTCAAGAAAGTTTGGAGAGCTGATATTAGCAGGGCAACTCTTCATCCTGAGAGAACCTGGCCTCCGCCGTGTCTAAGTCAGAGGAAAATACAGCATGGAGATTTTTCTCCTCTTCTTAACTGCCTCTGCTTGCAAATGATACAGGTCACCTCCTATCATAATCCATTGGTTGGAATCAAGCATATGCCCACCAACCCAACATTAAAGAGGTAGGTTGAGAAACGTATTGAAGTACATGGAATATACAAAATTACTTTTTGTGGCATGGTTAGACCTACTAGAACCAAAGAGTCCTTTCCTTATTTCTTCCCACACATCCAGCCCTGCCAAACAGAAGTAAATCTCTATCCAGTCATTGTACCCAATGCAGGAGAGTGTATTGTTCAAAGTACTGGGATAAAACAGGTACACTCAAAAAGAAGTAATCGGAAAAGATCTAATTATAGAGTTGCATAAGATAGTATTTAGTCAGGAGTTGGCAGGATTAAGGGAAGCCTAAAGAATGGTGAAGCACCCTGAACTTAAAGCAGCAGAAAGCAATTAACACCCTGAAATCTGAAGGGGTAAAGAAGGGAATGGTTATCAGAATGTTCTTAGAAGTACAGTTGTGTAATGTTTGACCAGTTGTGGACACTAGTAGAGAAATGCATGTGTTTAAGAACAAAACAAAACAAAACAAAAACACCAACAACAATAAAACACAAAAAACCTCAGTCCAGCAGAGAGAAACACAGAGGGATAAGAAACCTGTATGTATGTCTCTCAGCTTACTCACTCTAGTTTCTGACCCGTGCATTCCATTGATTGAACACAACTAGCAGACAGAAGGCAAGAAAACCAGGTTGATAAAGTCCATAGAGGTCAGCCTCTGCTACACAGAGCAGGATAGAGAAGGGTGGAAAGTAAATGTAGAATGAGCAAATAGGGAATATCCAAGACATCACAAAACCTCATGTAATGTCACATAGTTTCTTCATGTGTTCAAATGTGGTTCCTTTGAGTCCAGAGCTTAATGGCCTGAAATGACAAGGCATGAGCTTATCATCTCTCCATAAACACATACAGAAAATATACAGTGGTAGATCAGAGGCAGGATCACCACATTCAAAATAGCAAAAATGGACAAATACATCTAGCACCGTCCAAAGAAATTTTGAAGTTCCTGCTAGAAAGACATAGTGAAGTTTTTCTATCCTGGGAGAGTTCTATCTGCTCCCCAGCAAAAGTGGTGGAAATTATATAAAACAAACAAATCTAATAATTTAGATTCTCTGTATAATGTAAGTGCTTGACATTAAGCTTTTTTGTTATTGTTGTAGTGTAAGCAGCAGACATTAAGTTTTTGATTGCCAAGGAATTTTTATTAAAAGACAATCATCTTGAATAAATATATTGCCAGCTGCATGACCCAGCTACTAGCAAAACCAGATAAGGAATTAGGCCAGCCCCACTATGAAGTTTCTTTTCTCAAAAAGCCTTGGTTAACTGAGGTAATTGACTGCTTGCATGACCCTGCTTCTCCATTCCTACCTCTAATTCCTGCTCTTATGCTTTAAATTAGCCAGTGAAAAGTGAACCTATGAAACCCTAGACACTCCACCCATTAACTCTAATAAAGGCAGAATCCCAAGTTCAGGGTCTGTCTCTCTGTCTCTTTCTCAATTTTCTGTCTCTCTCATCCCCTTCCCCTTACCTTGACCTCACTGTGTGCCCGTGGCATGCCATAATACCTCCAGGACCTGTGAGTGATAAATCTTGGTCTTCAAAGTTCCTTGATGGTTTCTTGCTGAAATGTGTCCTGTAATCAAAATAAAAATCATGTGAGCCAGTCCAGCCACAGCATTAGAATCTGTCAGAGATTCATTACAAATCTAGAATAGGCGAAGATATAGAAGCAGAAAGTAGATGGCCAGTTGTTTATGGTTTGGAATCATAGGGAGTCGAAAGCTAAAGGGTAAAGAATTATTTTTTAAAATTTTATTTTTTTAGAGTAGCTTTAGGTTGTCAACAAAATTGAGAGGGAGGTACAGAGATTTCCAATATACCCCCTACCACCACACATACATAGCCTCTTCCCATTATCAACATCACCCACCAGAATAGAACATTTTTCAACAAAAGAAACCTACATTGACACATCACTGACACATCATAATCACCTAAAGTCTATAATTTACCCTAGGGCTCACTCTTGGTGTTATATGTTCTATTGGTTTGAATGAATATGTAATGACATATATTCATCATTATAATATCATACAGAGTATTTTCACTGTACTCAGAATCCTCTGTGCTCTACCTATTCATTTTCCCAACCACTCCTACCCCTGCAAATCACAGACCTTTTTATTGTCTCCAGAGTTCTGTCTTTCCCAGAATGTCATGTACTTGGAATTATACAGCCTTTCTATATTGGTTTCTTTTACTTGCTAAAATGTTAACATATATGCTAATATACTAATATTAAATATTAAAGTTATTCATTGTCTTTTCATGACTTGATAGCTCATTTCATTTTAATGCTAAATAAATATTCTACTATTTATGTGTACCACAATTTATTTATCCACTGTCCTACTGAAGAACATATTGGTTGTTTCCAACTTTTGGCAAATTAGACTAAAGCTGCTGTAAAGATACAGCACAGGTTTTTGTGTGGACATGATTCTCTACTTGTCTGAGTAAATATTAAGGAGAGTGATGGCTGGATTATATATTAAAACTATGTTTAGTTTTGTGATAAACTTCCAAACTGTCTTCCAAGTGCCTGTACCATTTCGTATCCTCACCAGCGGTATGTGAGAGAGTTCCTGTTGCTCCACATGCTTACCAGGATCTGGTATTGTCAGTGTTCTGGATTGGCCATTCTAATAGGTATGTGGGGGTATCTCACTGTTGTTTTGATTTGCATTTTCCTGACAACATATACCATGGGGCATTTCTTCATATGTGTATTTGCTATTTGTGTATTTTCTTTGGTAAGGTATCACTTAAGGTTTTTGACTTATTTTTATTTATTATTATTTTTTAAAGATTTTATTTATTTATTTGAGAGAGAGAGAATGAGAGAGAGAGAGTGCACAAGCAGGGAGAGGGAGAAGCAGACTCCCTTGCTGAGAGGGGAGCCCAATGTGGGGCTTGATCTCAGAACCCTGGGATCATGACCTGAACCCAAGACAGATGCTTAACTGACTGAGCCACCAAGGCACCCCATTATTATTATTATTATTATCTTAAGATTTATTTATTTTTTGTTTAGAGAGAGAGCAAAAGCAGGGAGAGGGACAGAGGAAGAGGGAGAGCGAGAATCCTCAAGCAGACTTTCTGCTGAGCATGGAGCCAAATGCAGGACTTGATTCCAGGACTCAAAATCATGACCCAGGCCAAAATCGAGAGTCAGATGCTTAACTGACTAAGACACTCAGGCTCCCCTATCTTTGGCTTATTTTTAAATGGAGTTGTTTGTTTTCCTATTATTGAGTTTTAAGAGTTCTTTGTATATTTAAGGGGCACCTGATTGGCTCAGTCAGTTAAGCGACCAACTCTTGGTTTTGGCTCAGGCCATAATGGAATGGGTCATGAGACAGAGCCAGAGCCTGTCATCCAGCCCTGTACTGAGCCCTGCTCCTGCAGAGAGCAGGGAGTCTTCTTGAGGAAATTTTCCCTCTGCCTCTCCCCCCACTCATACTCAAGTGCTCTCTCTCTCTCAAATAAATAAATCTTTTTTAAAAAAAGAGTGTTGTTTGTGTATTTCTGATAATGGTTATCAGGTACATTTTTTGAAAAATAATTTTCCCAGCCTGTCGTTGTCTTCTAATTCCCTCCCCCGCTCTCTCTCTCTTTTCATCTTCTAATTCTCTTGATAATAACTTTCACTGAGCGAAAGGTTTTAATTTTAATGAAGTCCAGCGTATCATTTTTTTTCATGGATTCTGCCTTTGGTGATATGGTAAAAAGACTTTACCACCCCCCACGGTAGTCTAGGTTTTCTCCTATATCATCAAGGAGTTTTACAGTTTTCTGTTTTACATGTAGGTGTAGGTGAGTTATTTTTTGTGAAGGGTATAATGTGTCTAGGCTCACATTTTTGCATGTGGATGCCCAGTTTTTAAGCACTATTTGTTGCAGAAAATATCTCTGCTCCATTGTGTTGCCTTTGCTCCTTTGTCAAAGATCAATTTACTGTATTTATGGGGGTCTATTTTGGGGATCTCTGTTTTGGTCCATTAATCTATTTGTCTTTTCTTTTGTCAATGCCCCAAGCGTTAATTACCATATCTGGGTAGTAAGTCTTGAAGTCAGGTAGCATCAGCCCTCCAACTTTGCTCTTCTCCCTCACTATTGTATTGGCTATTCTGGATATTTTGTCTCTCCATATAAATTTTAGAATTCATTTTTTGATGTCTATAAAATAACCTGCTGGGATTTTGATTGGTACTACATTGAACTATATATACATATAAAGAGAGAGTTCATATATGTGTATGAAATTTGAGGAATTTGCACTTTGGTAATATTGAATCAACCTATCAATGAAAATAGAATGTGTCTCTATTTATTTAGTTTTTATTTTTTGTTCCTCTAAGTACTTCATTTTTAGAAGTGCTAATGTAAATGATATGGTGTTTTTTCCCCCAAATTTTTATTTAAATTGCAGTTAACAAACAGTACAATTAGTTTCAGGTGCAGAATCTAGTGATTAATCACTTACATACAATACCTGGTGCCCATCACAAGTCCTCTCCTTAATACCCATCCCCCATTTAACCCTGCTCATCTTCCATCCAGTAACCCTCAATTTGTTCAATATAGCTCAGAGTCTGTTTCGTGGTTTGCCTCTCTTCCCCCCACCCATGTTCATCTGTTCTTATTTCTTAAATTCCATATATGAATGAAATCATATGGCATTTTTCTTTCCCTGACTGACTTACTTTGCTTAGCATAATACTCTTTAGCTCCATCCACATTGCTGCAAATGGCAAGATTTCATTCTTTTTTATGGCTGATATGCATATATGATGTATATATATATACATCATATATATACCACCTCTTCTTTATCCATTCATCAGTCAATGGAGATGTGGGCTCTTTCCATAGTTTGGCTACTGTTGATAATGCTGTTATAGATATTGGGGTGCATATAACCCTTTGAATGAGTATTTTTGTATCCTTTTGTATCCTTTGAGTGCAATTACTGGATCATAAAGTAGTCCTATTTTTAACTTTTTGGGGAAACTCCATACTGTTTTTCAGAGTGGCTACCCCAGTTCACATTTCCACCAACAGTGTAAGAGGGTTCCCTTTAAAGTAAAACACACATTCATGATAAAAAACAGTCAGCAGAGTAGGGAAAGAGGGAACATACATCATAAAGGCTATATGAAACATCCGGAGGTAATATCATCCTCAATAAGGAAAATCTGAGAGCTTTTCCTGTATGGTCAAGAATAGGACAGTGCTGTTCACTCTCATCACTGCTATTTAACTTAATACTGGAAGTCCTACCATCAGCAATCAAACAACAAAAGGAAATAAAAGGCATCCAGATTAGCAAGGAAGAAGTCAAACTTTCACTATTCATGGATGACATGATACTCTATGTAGAAAACTGGAAAGGCTGCACCAAAGAGTTGCTAGAACTGATACACAAATTTGGTGAAGTAACAGGATAGAGAATTAACATACAGAAATCTGTTTCATTTCTATACACCAAAAGTGAAACATCAGGAAGAGAAATTAAAGAATCAATCCCATTTACATTTGCATCAAAATCCATAAGATACCTAGGAATAAACCTAACCAAAGAGATAAAATATCTATATTCTAAAACTATAAAATACTGATGAAAGAAACTAAAGAGGACAGAAAGAAATGGAAAAACATTCTATGTTCATGGATAAGAAGAACAAATATTGTTAATATATATATATATATATATATATATATGATCCAATCTACACATTTAATGTTATCCTTATCAAAATACTGCCAGAATTTTTCACAGACCTAGAACAAACAATCCTAAAACTTGTATGGAACCACAAAAGACCCCAAATAGCCAAAGCAGTCTTGAAAAAGAAAAACAAAGCTGGAGGCATCGCAATCTGAACTCCAAATCAGTATGTGATTAAATCAGTATGGTACTGGCTTAAACCAGACATATAGATCAATGGAACAGAATAGAAAACCCAGAAATAGATGCATAACTATATGGTCAAGTCGTCTTTGACAAAGTAGGAAAGAATATCCAGTGGAAAAAAGATAGTCACTTTAACAAATGATGTTGGGAAAACTGGACAGCAACATTCGGAAGAATGTAACTGGACCACTTTCTTACACCATACACGAAAATAAATTCAAAATGGACTAAAGGCCTAAATGTGAGACCTGAAACCATCAAAATCCAAGAGGAGAACATAGGCAGCAACCTCTTTGACACCAGCCATAGCGACTTCTTACTATGTAAGAAGTACATAGTACTGAGGCAAGAGAAACAAAGGCAAAAATAAACTATTGGGACTTCATCAAGATAAAAACCTTCTGCTCAGTGAAGGAAACAATCAACAAAACTAAAAGGCAACCTTTAGAAATAGGAGAAGATATTTGTAAATGACATATCTGATAAAAGGCTAGTATCCAAAATCTATAAAGAACTTGTCAAACTCAACACAGAAAAAGGAAATAATCCAACTAAGAAATGGGCAGAAGACATGAACAGACATTTTTCCAAAGAAGACATACAGATAGCTAATAGGGTAACAAACACATGAAAATATACTCAACATCAATCTTCAGGGAATTACAAATCAAAACTACAATGAAGTATCATTTCACACCTATCAGAATGGCTAAAATTAACAACATAGGAAATAATGAATGTTGGCAAGGTATTGTTTTTAATTTCAAATCCCACTTGTTCATTGCTGGCATGTAGAAAATCAATTGACTTTTGTATATTAACCTGGCATTCTGTAACCTTGCCATAATCATTTAATAGTTCCAGAAATATTTTTGTTGAATTTTCAGATTTCTACATATATAGATATGAGGTGAAAAGAAACATTTTGTGGTCTTATGATTAGGTCTCAATCTTTTAGTGAGCCCGTGCCTTGGACTGTGATCTTCACAAATGGTTCTTTGGTTTTATTCTCCTGTAGTAGGTGGGACAGGATGGCTAGCATGGGTTGAGCTGGGTATTTCCCTAATACATTCACTTAGGTTCTGATAATATCCCAGCAGTTCAATCTTTGGTTAACTAACTTCCTCTGAGGGTAGGCCTTCTTTTTTTTCTTTTTTCTATGCATTCCCTCTTTTATTTGGTTTAAGTATTTTATATGTAAATTTTACTTATTTCATTGAATTATAGATTAGGAATTAATTTCAAAATATAACATTAAATAAATCAAGTATATTGAATCAGTACATACATATCTATTACTCCTAAAGTGTGTGAGTAATTCACACTCAATACCTGTTTGCTTTATCTGTAAGCAACACTTATTTGCTGAGTAAGGAAACCTGATTATGAAGTCGAATTCTAACTTGAGTTGGATTAGGTTATTTTGCTTAATCTTCTTTTGTTTCCTTTAAGCAAAATTTTTTTTCTAGTTCTTTTCTTTTCTTTTTTTTTTCCCTCCCAAATATGTTAGACCTTCTTAAGGAAAACAGAGTGCTCTGGCATGTCTTAAAATGGTTTCTTTTTCCCATTCCCTGATGTAAGCCCCAGGGGATTTTTTTCTTATATTTATTGTGAGAATCTGATGGAGCTCCTTGAAGTGAATCTCGGGTATTGTGGGGGCTTCTCCTATGACTGGGTCCCCTTGGAATTTTTAATTCCCAGAGTTGTTTGCACTGAGCCTCCAGAAATTCAAGTTTTCAAGCACAAGTACAGTTCAAGTTTTCCTACCTCAGTACTGGTTCCCACAGGTGTTTCCACTTGTGAGTCTCTGCCCCAAGTAAGCTATGACTCCCTATATTCATTCACTTCTCTATCTCTCTAATCTTGGGATCAGTAGTTTTTCCTGTGTCTTCCCTCTCTTACTGATCTGAGAAGAGTTGATTTTTTGGTCTATTCAGCTTGTTTACTTGTTTTTAGGACAGAGTGTTGACTTCAAAACTTCTTATATGAAGAACTGGGAACCACAGTTTCAGTAATGAAAATGTTCTAACATTGGGGTAATGGTTGTACATAACCTATGAATAGGATAAGACCAGTGAATTGTACATTTTACATGGGTGAGTTGTATGGTATGTGATGTATAGCTCAATAACGCTGTTAAAAAATATTTGGATTCTAACGGATAAAAGTTCTTTGAATGCCTGTGTCCTTGAACTGTATTATACCAGTCTGTCTAGAGAATATGTACAAACAATGTGATTTATGATGAACACTTACCCTTGTTCTGGGTGTCTGGAGCTTCAGTAACTGGTCTTGCAGGCAATGACTATATACCTACATGATGGAGTCCCAATAAAAGCCTTGGTATCTTAGGCTCAGGTGACTTCACTGGTAAACAATACTTCCAACAGGTTTCCTCATCTTGTTGCTAGAGAAATTAACCATATCCTATGCTGAGGGAGAACTTTTGGAAGCTTACATCTGGTTTCCTCCAGGCTTTGCCCCATCCACCATTTTCCTTTGATCACTTTGCTTTTTATCCATTTGCTATAATAAACCATAATTATGTGTACAATGATTTCTGAGCCCTGTGGGTCTTCTAGCAAATCACTGGTGATAGTCTTGGTGATAGTCTTGGAAACCTCTGACACAGTTGTTTAGGGAAAGTCTTATGTAGAGATCAGGAGCCCTCTTCCTTCTTATCTGGAACAAGTAGGTGCAAAGATTGTGAAGGTGTGAAAAGGGGATGTGTAAAAAACTCATGACATCTTTCACTCCTCACTCAAAAGTGACATTGAAATTACAAATTATATGGTTCCTAATCGCTGGAAAGGGCATCTTCAAATGTAAGGTAGAATATGGATTCTGGAGTGATGCTATCAAAAAAAGGACATGTTTTTACAATTCAAAAATACATTAAAGTAGATCTTCTGAAATATTTGACATGTAAAACAGAAATGCATGTAACGAATCTTAGAGGAGAAAACAAATTGGTTGTAATAATCAGAAAGCTAGTAGAAAAGCAAAATGAATTTTGAGTGGATCTTTATCATAAAAATTTAAATAGACTATGTCCAACTTGCAACTTTTAATACAATCTGATGTTGGCACAAGGCTTTATGCAAGCTATCTTTTATATAAACACTCTTAGAAATACAAATGTTGGATATGGTTGAATGCCTAATTAGAAAGATCAGGAAATATCTTTGAGTTTTATAAATTCACTGAAAGAAACAAGGGGAATATTTCTTCTTAAATGTAGATTTGTCAATTTTTTAAATAACTGGAACTAAAATTATATTGAACACATATAGCATGTTATTTCTACTATGCATTTATAGGTAGGGATTTTATAAGTTCTCTAGTCTTCTGAAATCACCGTAACATTTTTTAAAGAGAATAATTAGCACTTACATGTGTTTTCTTTTCAGATAATACATATAAAATTCCTGACTTTAATGTATTTCAATTTTCCATCTCTTATTCACTGATTTCATCACAATTAACCCAGTTAACAAAAACACAGTATGTTTCAGCCAAGGCTATTTTTACTTAGTTTTGTCTTTTTTAGCTGAGAATTTTCCAAACACATCATGTCTGCAGAAAGCTAGCAATAAAAAATATTAGAACTAGAATATTAGAATTTCAAATTTTGAATTCTCTAAAGAAATTTGACAAGAAATCAGGCATGTGATACTAACAGAGACACTTTCTCTAAGAGCTGGTATCAAAGATCAATGAAGAACTTATCAAACTCAACACCCAAGAAACAAATAATCCAATCAAGAAGTGGGCAGAAGACATGAACAGACACTTCTCCAAAGAAGACATACAAATGGCTAACAGACACATGAAAAAATGTTCAACATCACTAGCCATCAGGGAAATACAAATCAAAACCACAGTGAGATACCACTTGCACCAGTTAGAATGGCAAAAATTAACAAAACAGGAGATGACAAGTGTGGGTGAGGATGTGGAGAAAGGGGTACCCCCTACACTGTTGGTGGGAAGGCAAGCTGGTACAGCCACTCTGGAAAACAGTATGGAGGCTCCTCAGGATGTTAAAAATAGAGTTACCCAATGACCCAGCAATTGCACCACTGGGTATTTACCCCAAAGATACAGACATAGTGAAAAGAAAGGGCATATGCACCATAATGTTCATAGAAGCAATGTCCATGATAGCCAAACTGTGGAAGGAGCCGAGATGCCCTTCAATAGATGAATGGATAAAGAAGATGTGGTATACAATGGAATATTATTCAGCCATCAGAAAGGATGAATACCCACCATTTGCATCTACATGGATGGAACTGGAGGGGACTATGCAAAGCGAAATAAGTAAAGCAGAGAAAGACAATTATCATATGGTTTCACTCATATGTGGAACATAAGGGATAGTACAGAGGACCACAGGGGAAGGGAGGGGAAAACTGAATGGGAAGAAATTGGAGAAGAAGATAAACCATGAAAGATTCTGGACTCCAGGAACCAAACTGAGGGTTACAGAAGGGAAGGGGATGGAGGGTTGGGGTAACCAGGTGATGGGTATGAAGGAGGGCGCGTGTCTTGATGAGCATTGGGTATTATATGCAACTGATGAATTGTTGAACACTACTTTAAAAACTAATGATGTACTCTATGTTGGCTAATTGAACATAATAATACTAATTAAAAAAACCAAGACACTTTCTCCTAGAAGCAAGTGAAAGAGAAGTAAAACAGCAATTAAAGAAAGAGTGCATTCAGAAGCTAATGATGAAACAAGGAAAAGATACAGTGCACAATATCATGGGAGAAGGGAAAGAGAAAGCACTTAGAAACAAAAAAATGCACACAATAAGTAATTAAATAAATATATATTACATGTAATATTGTAAATGTATATATACATCTATGTATAGTGCATATATATATTATACATGTAAATATATACAATAAATATGTGTATTTATATATAAATAATATATATTCATGTGTATAAATATATCTAAACATATGCATATATTTATATCTAATTTTATATATTTATAATTATATATAAATGATTAACTCAAAGCAAAAAAAGAATTTGAGAAAGAAACACGCATCAATTATAGCAAACAGAGTCTGTTCTTAGCACTGCTAAAGGAAGCAGGAAGAAAAATAGTAATCAAAGCTTAGGTAACTTTAGTAAAGTGCTGAGTAGGACATAGAAAATAGTTGAAAATTGTTCAAATGTCTTAAATGCTATTTTAAAGAAATGAAGATACAATTATAAACTTCCTTAATATCAAAGAAAATAATTGGGAAAATAAAAGTTGAAGAAAGTTCTGATAAATTGCAAATCGGCAAAGCTCTCTAAAAAGCCATTTGCTGTGAAATGTTACAACTTTGAAATGAACATAATGATCATTAAAGATTAACAATTTAAAGAAACCCATTTTTTTCCTAATCCAGAGCTTATAACAAAAAGCAAAAGTTTAATGGAAGCTATACAGAAATAAATGTCAACACAAATTTAGGAACTTTAAGAGGAAAACATTGTAAATAAACTCAAGTCTCAGCAAAACGGCTCATATCACTTTTTTTTTAACAATTATTATCTTAATAAAGTTGCTTTTCTCATTCAAGGTGTGGTATGTGTCTGGAGTGGGAAGAGAAGTTATTTGGATATATCTGCATCCAAGGATGTGTAGTATAAGTTCTGATATATTCTTTCAAGACAAACATAATTAGACTTAAGGGGAAATTGATTTGCACATAAACAACCTATATATTTTCTTTAAAGATTTTTTATTTATTTATTAGAGAGAGAGACTGAGAATGAGAGAAGGTCAGAGGGAGAAACAGACTTCCCGCAGAGCTGGGAGTCCAATAGGGGACTCGATCCCGGGACTCCAGGATCATGACCTGAGCTGAAGGCAGTCGCCCAACCAACTGAGCCACCCAGGCGCCCAACAATCTATATTTTAAGTCACAAAATAAAAGTAAAAGCATTCCTGCTCATTGCAAGTAAACCTCAAATAAAACAAAACAGAAATCATTCTATCACAATTTATGAAAAATATGCCATCTTTCTATCTATCCTGTGTATGTCTCTATCTATCATCAATTAAGAATTGTATATTTTTCTATCTTTTGCAGTCCATGGAGCTTGACAGTATGTGCTCATGGTTAAACTAGTCATTCAATTTCAAAACAAAAAACAAAAGAACATAGTTTTTCAAGTTTTGTTTAGTGTATTGTAATTTGAAGTGATAAATATCATACATAATAAAAGTCTCTTTAAGATGGGATGGAAACTTTCCTTTCTTTTCTTTTCATAAATGTCTATATGACAAAATTATGAAAATAGACTTGGACTTCCAATAATGGCAAATACTTGTAATTATAGTATGCTTTCTTGAATACATTAAAAATGCATTTTAACTAAGACACTATACAAAGTTATAGCTAAGTAAAAATTCAGAAAACTTAGAATCTGAATGTTTCAAATTTTTTATTTCTGCTTTTATTTATTTTTAGTGATTTTTCAATCCAATATAATTGTTACAATAACTGCTATAAAATTCATCTTCTGAAGTGGTTTGAAGGAATATTCTTTCTTGTTTTTTATTTTCCATTGATTTATTTTGCTTTATTTTTTATTTATAATTTAAATTCAATTAGCCAGTATACAGTACATCATTAGTTTCGGATGTAGTGTTCAATAATTCATCAGTTGTGTATTTTAATGTATATTTTGTTACATTGCCCTAGATAAAATTTAATGTTATAATATGCAATTTAATAGAAATCTTTTGTTGCAGCCATAACATCCCAATTTCTGGCAAGTAAATAAACTGCTCCCAAAAATAGCCCTAAGAAGTTCTTTATTTTCTATTAAAAATTTCTCCCCCTCAAATCCCCTCCATATTGAAGACATTGATGACTATACTTCTCCAAAGTGGTGGCTAATTCAGGATGTAGTGGCAGGTGAAGAAGTTAATGGAAATACTGGGGGAAAAAATTATGTTTTCATTCTTTGAAACCACCATGTAGATACTCAACATTATCAATTTTCTTAAATAAAACAAAATGTACATATGGTGAAGAAAAGTCCATCTTGGTAATGCTAAGATACTCCTGACTCTCCGTTCTCTCTCCCCATCCCCTGTGATGTTAGAAGACCTAAAAGAAAGAAAAGGGATATCCTTGGGGAGGAAATGAAAGGAACAAATATGACCAGTACTCCACAAGTCAACATATTTATTCCCCTTCATGAAAACCCTTATACCTCGCCTGCTTGATTTATTTTCTACTCCATTGATTTATTATGCCAGAAGCACCACATGAGTCTCAACTACTATCCCCTGAGCCACTGCTTCTCCTTCTCACCTCACATCCTTTTCACAGGAGAACCAGCCCTCAGGCATTGGTATGATGAATAATTGCCAGAAGCCTAGGGTAACCACTCCAGAATGTTAGAGCCACAGTAAAGAAAAAAGGATTTTGTGGTATATCCAAAGCACTTTAAAATACTTTACTTTTAAATAAGGTAGGTGTAGGGGCTCAGTCAGTTAAGCATCTGCCTTCAGCTCAGATCATGATCACAGGGTCCTGGAATCGAATCCCATGTCAGGCTCCCTGCTCAGTGGGGAGTCTGCTTCTCCGTTTCCATCTGTTTCTCCCCCAGCTCATGCTCTCTCTCTCAAATAAATAAATAAATAAATAAATAAATAAATAAATAAATAAATAAATAAATAAGGTTGTTGTATATGTCACTTTCTCTAGTGCTTTCAATTACCCTGTTGTGCTTCAGGTACATTTTTCCTTAAAATAGTTAAAATGGGCCAACCTGGGAGATTAACTGTTGTATATGGCATTTTTTATGGGAAAAAAGTCTATATTCCAGAAAAAATATTTTCAAAATTCTTTGTTTTTAGGTTGGTATGCTTCCACTGCATTTCAAATGCTTCCTTGTTGTTTAAGGATCTCATTTGCTATGACACTCTTGTTACTTTCCACCCCTTTACTTCATGTACCCTAGTGGAATTTAAGGAGAATAAATTAGACATGCTCAACTATGTCAAATTTTTACATAGATTATGTAAATATAATAGAGATGCCTTCAGAGTTCTGCTTCTCCATATACTAAGTAGTAGCTTATCATATCCTCCTTTATACACACGCACACACACACACACACACACACACACACACACACTCCTAACCAAACTAAGTCCTTCAACTTATGTCTTATTAGGGTTGAGGTTACTATTTTTGTTCCAAATCCTTTACTGGTTATCTTAATTCTCAATAAATAGTTTAGAATAAAAAGACTACATTAATAAGAAATAGAATAAATAAAAATAAATAGAATAAACTAAAGTGAGTAAAATAAATAAGTTGTTTAGAATCAAGCTGAAAAATAAAAGTGATAATTATCAAAATAGGTTCAGACTTGAGGAACACTAAGATACAAAACAAAAGACAACAATTTTGGGAAAATATATAGGGGAAGGAGTTGATAGAACTAGGATATGTGGCTTTGGGCCTTGTGGTCTAAGGCTTCCTGACGCTAGTATGTATAAGGGCTTATAATGGGGCTAGCAGGTATTTACAGTAGTGTTATTGGCTTTTAACATCTGAGGACTAAGTAAGAGTACATTGTACACTATAATTGCACACTACATTGTACACTAATGTACAAGCCGTCTTAGAAAATGACTGCCACAAGGGAAGATTAGCAAGTGACTGCATGGGCCTCAGCAAAAATATGGGTTGTTTTGGCCAATTTGAGGGACTTCAGGATGCAGGTTGCTGCAACTTGATCTTAAGCTATACTTACTTAGAATATATACACTAGCAGCCAGGGCTTTAGCAGATGACTTGGCAGATGCTGGCAAATCACAAAGGCCCTCTTAAGCAGGCCCAGGTGAGGGAAATATACAATTATTAGGAAAAGAATGTCTTCACAGGCTATTTAGGCCATGGTTGGCAGAATGATTTTGCTCCTTTAAAACTATGCAGTAGCTGAGTTCCACATATGCTAGCAACACTATGGGGGTTCTAACTTTAAACTATGAGTACCAAGCTTTAAACTTATGTTCCAGACTTAAGAGAATTTTGGATAGGCCTGCTATTTCAATTGATTCTTCTAGACTAGAAAAACAAATGAGATCATGGAAAAATACTAAAAAAGTCAAATAAGAAACAAAATACCAGACCCTTAGTCCACTATTACAGAAAATGCAGCAACAATGAGATGCTATCAAAGTTCATAATGTTAAAACAAAGGAAAGACTCTGTTCACATGCTGATTTTTGTTTAGCCCCTTAAGGCTCAGCTTCAGAAATATCGATAGCAGCTTCAGCTGTAGAGGATATCTTTTTAGTTGAAACCCAAGTGGGAGGGTAAACATTTTCTAGAAACCAGGTTTCTTAGGCCTAGGATAGTGCAATGTAGGAAGTAGTAGAAATGACCTACAAATAAAAATGCCTGTTTATTATGAGAATGTGGTCTCTATGTCACCAGACGGAACGTGTACTCAAGTCAGTATTAGAGTACTAGAAACACAGGGGTTGAAGAGGAAATGGTAATTAATATGGTAATCACAGCTCCATGATTAATCACTTGATAGGAATGAGTTTTAATTCAGAGGATTTTGGAGACATGGCAGAATGAGTTATCTTCAGGTCATTCCGAAAAGACTAAATTCAAGATTGACAACATCCACTCTTCTTTACTTTCCTAATATCAAACCTCCACAATGGTTTCTTACAGCAGGAAAAATGAGTTCTGAGAACAAAATTTTCTCAGGACAAAACTGTTCCAGATGTGGTGATGAGACTTTTGTATTTATTGCACTTGGTCAGGCCCTGTGTTGTGAAATATTATGTGCACTAGTAACTCTTCGGACTCTATAGTGAGGCACATCATAGGCTTGGCATTAAGCTAGTACCACTCCAAAAACACTAAAGAATGAAACCCATTTCCATTTCCATGAGAGAGAGTTCTGACTGTAACAACTGAATGAAAGAACAAACTCGGGCATTAAGATTTATTCATCTATGATTGAACAGAATATGAAGTTGAGGAGGGTAAATTTTACATTAATTTATTTGAAACATAGTATTGCAAGACAGAATTTCATTTTAGATTTCAATTTCTCTTAGTTTTAACATTTTAGGTCTTTAATTTGTAAGGGGATTTGATCTTTATTATTTTAATTTTCCTTTGTAAATTCATAATGGGAGGGAAATTATATTCAAATTTGGGTCATCTTTTTGTTACTGGCATTTTATTACTGTATGTATGTATTTTGTTCTTGGAGTACGTTGTCTTCATTATGGTAGGGCTTAGATGGGCTATTTTGGAATAAGTGAATGTACATTATTTGCGATGGGAAAGAGAATAAGGAATGGCTATTTAGTCTTGGTATAGTAAAGACTTACAATTTGTCGGGCCCCTGGGTGGCGCAGTTGGTTGAGCGACTGCCTTCGGCTCAGGTCATGGTCCGGGAGTCCCGGGATCGAGTCCCGGGATCGAGTCCCGCATCGGGCTCCCGGCTCTGTGGGGAGTCCGCTTCTCACTCTGACCTTCTCTCTCTCACTCTCTCTCTTTCCTAATAAATAAATAAATAAAATCTTAAAAAAAAAAAAAGACTTACAATTTGTCAAATTAATGTGTTTTTACCTGATTTGCATCCTTCAGTGATCCCAGAGAGATAACAAAATTATAGTGGTTGTGATTGGGTATCTGGTGTCGTGATGGTGGGAGCAGAACTGTCCTAAAGTACTATCCCTGGTCTCACCAAAGGGAAATAGCCAGAACCCCACTTGGTTATGGATTTAACGTTGACACCCAGTTTGTTAAAAGAAAAACAACAAAACAAAACAAAAGTGTGGGATCTTCAGGTAATAATATTAGTGAAAACACATCTTCTCTTTCCTAAAATTTCCCTCCTCTGAAGGGGCCTCAATAACTGAAACTCATGGCTTCTTCTTATCTTAGGGGAGATGCCATAACTATCTGATGAGTAATTTTTGGAATAATAATTCTGACATAATTAGCTTGTCTGTTTTTCATTTTGGAAGTGAGATGTTTACAAAGAAAAGACATTCATTTTGTTGAGAACTTGTCACAAGTTTAATTTAGGCTGACTACTACTTTTCTCCCTGTCCCAAGTCCTGCTCTGGAAAGACTAGCCCCTGACACTGCAGTGCATTTGGTAGCATGGATAAGTCTATGAAAATCTGGGGTTCAATTATCAGGCTGTCTTGACTGTCAGACTAGCATAAAAGCTTCCATTTATCAGGACGCCTGGGTGGCTCAGTTGGTTGAGTGGCTGCCTTCGGCTCAGGTAATGATCCCAGCGTCATGGGATTGAGTCCCGCATTGGGCTCCTTGCTTGGCAGGGAGCCTGCTCCTCTCTCTCTGCCTCTGCCTGCCTCTCCGCCTGCTTGTGTTCTCTCTCTGTTAAATGAATAAATAAAATCTTTAAAAAAAAAAAGCTTCCATTTATCATTTACTGTCTATAAAGCTAATATTTTGGTCTCTAACTCCTTATTCTTTATCTTACTTATCAAACATTTCAGAACTGAGATAGTGATAAAAGTATCATTTGTTAGTTCCTTTAAAAACACACACACAAAAAAAAAAAAACACAAATAAACTTTTATAATACAAGCCACTGTTAAGTTTAGGTCGATGAAAATACGCTATAATTCTACAAATCGCCCTCTATGTAAAGCCAACAGAAAAGACAACTTTAGCTGCAGGCTGTTTCTTCCAAAACACATGGTAGCTGTGAGCAAAATTCACTGTCATTTAAATCAGTGTATCTCAGAACCTAGGGAATGACGTGATCAAAATTATTACAGACATGGAAAAATATTAGTCCATATTTAAATAGATACAAATAATTCTGATTTTAGATACTAAGTTATACTGACTCTGATACTGTTTTTATTTATATTCTACAAAGAAAGGTGACCACTTTCATGGAGGAAGAATTGGTTAACACTATCAAATTAGAATTTTTTATTAAATGTTATCTGTAATTTTCTTATATAATTATTTAAGACAAAATTTTTTGTTATTAAATGATGTTTTAGGATATCCAAAGGAAGAGTGTAAAACATTTTTTTTTCTTTTTAAATGATGCAAAGTGGAATATGTGTTATGATAAAATCCCTCGAGGGTTTTGGAATGCAGACCAGTAATGAAAGCATGGAACCTAGTTTATGAGTTAGAAGGATAATATGTACCATAGAAGTAATAGGAGCACAATTGGGAAAATGAAAAAATATAGAAGCCTTGTGTGCCTAAGGAAAGGCATTGACATTTTCAAGTGATATTTGATAATGCCATTTCTGTAAATATGTTTTAAGTACAGAAATCTTTTGCATGAAAAACCTGTAGAAACTTTTTCCTAGGAAATCTGTAAAGACAACTAAGAAATCCTTTAAAAAAATTGTTCTAGTTCTCACTTTATGGAATGGATATCCAGATACTCTAATGTATGCTGAGACAGAATATCACTTTGGTGCTCCAATAACTTCTACACTTTTCCATTTCTTTCTTATTCTCCACCAGGACAGATGTGGATCTGACCATGGTGCTGAAATGTGTTTTAGTAGGACTTCCAAATTGTGGATTCAGCATACATGGAACAAAGCACATTTTGTAGTAATAATCTTATATCCCCTTTTTCCTGTGTTTGATAAAGGATAAGAGAAGTAATGGAGATACCCAAGATTTAAAATCAAATTGGTCTGACATTTACTACTTTTATAACTTGATCAGATTATTTAAACTTTCTGAGTTAAGATTTTTCATTTATAAAATGGTAGTCATACCAGATCTGTTTTGTAGAATTGTTAAGGATTGTACATGGTACTCTAAAAGCATATCACATAAAAAGTATGCCAATACATATTAGATATTTTTCTCTCTCCCCATAATCCCTTACTGAAAAACTAAAATCTTATTCATTACCAACTTGTACAGTTCTAGATGACTTCATTTATATGATGCCAGTTGCTAGGATAGTCAGTCATATAAACTTGATTTATCATGAATGGGACATTTTTGGATTGAACAAGTTTAAAACTGTGTAAATGTATTGATGTAATCCACATGTGACTTTTCAATTTCCAGGGAGATTTCACATGATAGAGACACTTTTGGGGACAACTAATTTACCATTTTTGCCAAAACTATTGAGTGAATCAATAATACCTGACAACACTGTGGCAAAGATGCTGTGGAATTATGCCACTTTGAACATTTGGTGGTGCATCAAGAGGCATTTTGTACTACTACTCTCCTTTTATTTAAAAAGCTCTGTGACCTTAGATAAATCATTAACTTCATTATGTTTCATTTGTACTAAATTGTGCCATTTTATTCTGCAAAGATGGTTGGTTAAAATAATCTATATGCATTTATTAAGTTCAAACATAGAACAAAATGAAGAAAACACAAGAAAAATTTAAGCATGGCCTTAGAATTTCTTATGTCTCCAATCTTGCTCCCCACATTCTGAATAGTGGTACTTAATGCCATCCACCTAAGAGCTTAGGCTCACCAAAGTTCTTTTTTTTAAAAAAATTCTTTACACTGAGTAAGAAGTGAACTGGAATCCAAATATAAAATTTATTTGATTTATTATCAAGTACTTATGCTTTTGTCTTAAACTTGGGATCTTTTTCTAAGCCTGCATTCTCAAATTTCTGTTTTCATGTTGCTCAGAAATTCTTTTTGGCTATCCAAATCTGTATTTCCTTTTCTCTGATCCTAGGTTTCAGGATGATGGTCACCCTACAATAATGCCTATCTGACTCCACAGACATAGTATATATCTATCTGCCTGCCTTCCCCTATTGAATATTGTTTTTCTGTAAGCAGTCCCACACAATGTAGAGAACTTGCAAGCTAGTTCTGATTCACCTAACTCTAAATTGGTGTCCAAATCCTAAAAAAAGTGGTAAACTCTTTTCTGTAGTACCAAATAGTGCAGTTTATGATTGGAATTCACATGACGTGTGTGTGTGTGTGTGTGTGTGTGTGTGTGTATGTTAATGACTTAGATAACGGAACTAAGAGCACATCCAATGTGATATTGAGTTGAGTCAAATTGTTTTGATCTTAGATGCCTAAACTAGAATTTAAAATGACCTTGACAAATTAGAGAAGTCCTCCAACAAAAACAGTATGAAACTCAATAATGATGAGTATAGGGTGGTACATGGGGGAAAACAACTAAGGATGCATGCAATAAGCACAGGAATGGCTCTAAACAATCATGAAAAAAAATATGTAGAAACTATAGGGAAGAAAAGCTGGAAATTAATCAGCATTAAACTGTCGTTAATTTTCAAGAGCTGATATGACACTTAGATACACAGTATTATGAGCTATCATAGAAAAGCAGAGAAGTAATCTTTTGGCTCTGTAAAATCTGAGGATAATCCTCTTCTAAATTTTGCTAGTAGTGAGAACTTTATTTTTGCAATATGTTTATTTGTTGCCTAACTATTGAGACCCTACTGGGTAGGGTGTGAAGTGTTACAGATTATCATTTGATACTTCATTCTAATTACCATTTGTAACAAAATAGCATTCTTGTCAAGGTAAATGTATTTTGTATCACATTTTATAATTTTGTTGTTTTCTGTAGTGGACATTTGTTAGATTTTATCTGTCTAGCATCTCCTCATTTTAGGAATTGTTTCTTCCCCATTAGATGGGATCACTTACTTAGTTACACAGCTATACCTTCACTGCCACTGCCCAATCAGGCAGAGTAACTGACTGAAAGATGGGCATGTAATTAAAGACAAGTTTTTTCTGAGTCATTTCAGTACTGTTGTTAGGGTTATGAGGAAACAGCTCTTTTATATTTTCTCTATGCAGTTATGGGGTAAGCCTAGAAAGTAAAAAGTTTAGACCAATACCTATTCATTCTTGGTTATCTTAGAAGAGCCATAGTGCAGGATAATACTCTCAAGGTTCTCCCCCAGTCATTACCAAGAGAACTGATGGTTTTACTGTGAACGTTAGGAGAAAGAGGCAGATCTATGGAAAAATAAACAAGATACGTTAGGTAGAACTTTGGCATATCTGAGAGGTAAATCTTATTTCCTAAGCAATTTAGGATCTGGGATTTAGAACTAAAGTTGTAGAAATATCATGTGGTGGTGATGAATGCCAATATGATACTTATCAAATGAAAAGTATGATGGTTAATTTTATGTGCCAACTTGTCTGGGACACAGGGAACCCACATATTTGGTTAAATATTATTTCTGGGTGTGTCTAGAAGGGTGATTATGGATGAGATTAACATTTTAGTCTGCAGACTGAGTAAAGCATATTACCCTCTGTGATAATTAATTTTATATGTCAGCTTGATTGAGAGATTGTTCTAGGCATGTTTGTGAAGGTGTTTCTGGATAAGATTATTATTTGAATCAGTGGATTGATAAAGGAGATTGCTGTCCCCTAGGGGGACAAGCACCATCCAATTCTTTGAGGGCCTAGCTAGAACAAATAGCCTCCCCATTCTGCCTTCATGACCTAAGACATCAATCTTCTCCTGCCCTTGGACTGGAATTTACACCATCAGCTCCCCAGTTCCCAAGCCTTCAGACTTGAACTGAATGAATGTAGTCATTTTCTTGAGAGGGTTTCTGTTTGTTTGTTTTTTAAATATGGACCATCTTCAATTTCACTGTCCAAGAGTTAAGAGTTATCTCCATGATATTTCCATTTAGCCTTGGTCATTTGTAAAACTATTTTACTATTAGCAGCTATTAAACTCTAGGATCATATGACCTTTTATAAGGTAGAGTGACCATTTTCTTGCTTTAGAATAAATGGAGGGAATGGAATTATCCCTCTTGATGAATTTAAGAAACTGTGTAATGGCCACATATCTTAGATCATTTAGATTCAATCATTGTAGAGATAAAAGTTACACTATATAACATCACCAGGTCATTTTTACTCTATATATTGTGATTGCATTATTTTAAATAAGAGAATTATAAATGTTGGTCATATTACCATTTTGTTTGTTCATGTTAAAATACAGGGACAGTTCATCTTGAGATTGTAAATTCTTGAATATCTCTGAATTTATTTTCAACAATTTTATATACTATTACTAATATAAGTTGAAATTCTAGCAATAAGGCATTTTGGGTAGAATGGGATGAAATAAAAGGTCATAATTCTAAAGAAAGACATTGAATGTTTTGTAAACGGCAAAATGCTAAGTTAAAATGCATTTAAAGGCAGTTAATATCGCTTATATTCTATTATGTATTTCTTATATATAGATACTATTTTATACTGTATATTATACTATATGTACTATACACTAAAAGAAGGATCCTCAACATCTCTGCAACACAGGCAGCTGACCTCATATTTAAAATGCTGGCGAGCATGGAGAATGACAATCAATGCTTCCAGTACTCAATAAGCTAATTTTCTTCCACAATGGTCTACATTTTCACCAGGCCATGAAATTTCTTTTTCTAGGTCAATTTACTGCCAGAGTCAATTTGCTATGAGAGTCAATTTAGCATGGATTTTTAGATTTTTAGTCTTAGGGATCAATAATGACTATATATTTAAAGTGTTTAGGTATTCCACTAAAATTTAGTATTTTGAAAGAAAAATATAGATATCCTAACTAAGCATGTGAAATCCCAGGAAACATGTCCATAGTGGTAAAAAGTGACACAGTAATTTTCCCCTTCTGATTTCAAAAAATTTTGCCACAATTAAAACTGTTTTTTTTAAATTTATCTTTTCAGCTTTATTGAGGTATGGTTGATAAATAAAATTGTAAGATATTTAAAGTGCATATTGTGATAATTTGATATACATATACATTGTGAAAAGGTTTCCCTCATCTAGTTAATTATCAAACCCATCACCTTAAAACTGTCAGCAAATTACTTTGCTCCTAGTAGAATAGAAAAGGCATAAACATCGCATCATTATAAATCCCAATTCTTTCTTTGGTGTAGGAACAGTCATAAAGTACAAACTAAGTGCAGCTTCCTCTGTGAAATACATCTTTAAAAAAACTAATATCTAATTGTTACTAATAATTGATTATTATTAATAATTAATAATAATAATACTAGTAATTGGTACTAATGTGGGAGTAAAGGCTGTCATCCTATTCTGTGACAGTACAAGCAAAGAGGACATCATGTCCAAGGCAAAGAAAAAGTATGTACTATCTTTACGTAACTTTTAAAATGAGTAGTAAATAAATAGCTTGCATTTAAACCATTAATTTCTCTCCATCTTAAAATTCATTTCAGGAGGGGAAGTAGGGGATGGGTTAAGTGGGTGATGGGGATTAAGGAGGGCACTTGTGATGAGCGTTGGGTTTTGTGTGTAGTGATGAATCACTAAGTTCTACACCTAAAATTAATATTACACTGTATGTTAACTAACAAGAATTTAATAAAAACTTGAAAAGGAAAAAATAAAATAAAAATTCATTTCAAAACATGAAATTAAATATTAAAAAATATTTTGACACAAAGTGAAGGATAATATAATGCATAATGATAAAGAAAATCTCCCAAATAGGTTTAATATTTTAGACTATTGCATATAGGGATGTATGGATAGATGCCATCTTTTGGCAATTTATGAAATTAATTCATCGTCTGATGATTCATAAGAGGTCAGTTAATTTGCACATTTACTGAGACACTGATAATATATGTAGATAATAATAGCCTTAAAACTATGAAATGAAGATATTTAAAGATATTTAATTGCATTCTAAGAAATCTTTTAAGTTTTAGAAATGACTATTCATGCAATGCAACTCTATAACATTTTGACCATTGTCACACTTTAAAATATTGAAAGATCTTACAACCATTAAGCATTTGATATTTTTTAAGTTAATTGGTCAATAGCATCTAAAATAGACTATTTAGAAAATAGAGTGTTATATATCCCTTGTACTTAAAGATGACATTATTTATCCAAATGGTCAGAGCTCACATTGTAAGTACCCCCTCCTACACACACACACACACACACACACACACACACTCCAGAGCTGGAATTAGTGCAGCCTCTCTTCCAGTCCCCTGACTGGGTTTTGGGATAAAGAGAACTCCTAATTACATGAAAGTCTATGACTTTCATCGCAATCAAATTTGCAGCCATCTTAAAACTACCTCATTAAATTAATCATTTTTTTACCCATAGTTTACAAGAAGAGTTACTTCTGTGTTGTGATGACAAGGAGGCTGCTGGGATTCCTGAAAATAGTAATTTAACAAAAGTTCTCTGTTTCATGAAACACCCATTGGAATTCTCCCTGAGGTTGAGTCTGTGGTAAAACTGTGTAAAAGAAAGGTGCTTCTCATAATTTGTGTACCTATAAATCACCCTGGAATCTTGTTACAATGAAAAATCTTATTCTGTAGGTATGGGATAGGGCCTGAGATTCTGCAGTTCTAGCAAGTACCCAAGTGTTGGTGGTGATGCTGGCATGAGGATCACCTACTATATTGCAAACCTATAGACTGTTCCAGTGTAGAAATCCTAATTCCTGAGATAGTTATCAACAAGAACAAAAATTTGCTTCTGAGTATTAATAACATGCTGAGATACTCGTGTTTGGTTGGGGCATTTTCTTGAATACAACAATCTTAGAGTATTGAATCTTGGAGTATCTCAGTAAGACTTTAGAAGTCATCAAATGCAACTCCCTTGTATTATGGTTGAGGAAACTGAGGGTCAAAGAAGTTGAATATATGCCCAAAGTGGTACAGCTAGCAGCAGGAAATGCACTAGAACATAGGAACTCTGACTACCCTTTCAATAAGAAATCCTAACTTTTTTGGCATTTCCATTTTTTATATTCTTCCTCACACAAAACCTAAGCATGAGTCAATAATGATTAGAATTTCACCTTTTGATGCTCACAATGGTTTAAATGATAGCAGTATCCTTGGACTTACTGACTTTCCTAACAGCTAAAACTCACAGTAGGCAACTATCTCTTACAATAATAAGAGTATTCACACAACCTTTCTTCTAGAGTCCACTTGCAGCTTTATTATGGACATTTTGCTTCTTAATTTTGAGAACCTGGGGAGAAAGGTGGACAGAGAAATGAATGGGTCATTAGTTAAAAGGCAAGGGTTGCATCTGTAAAAGGTTGTGGCAAAGTAAGCAACAAATGGGAAAGAACGAAGGGCATCAATATTGATCGTGCTTCTCATCTTTCCCTCTGTCTTGCTTGAAGGTTTCTATTATGCAGTCTCTCAAACAAAAGAGACTTTATCTATGGTGTGACTGATTTAACACTACTGAACTAGTCCATCATCTGCTAATCTGGTCCAATTAAAAACTGGTCATAGGGAAAAGCCTGGGAATTAAGCTCATTTGGAAACACAACTTCTGATTTATTTATATCCCACTCATTTATATCTCCTCTTCTTCTAAAGGATATTTTTCAGGGTGCTGATTTATAGAGGTGGTTATTTCCAGATTCCTAAGTTCCTTTGCATGGCCACTTTTGGTTGAGTCCCTGAAGAGAGCACATTTATGCACCCCCCCTTCCTTCAGGCT
This sequence comes from Nasua narica, assembly GCA_028533885.1. Taxonomy (NCBI): domain Eukaryota; kingdom Metazoa; phylum Chordata; class Mammalia; order Carnivora; family Procyonidae; genus Nasua; species Nasua narica. Next base: position 162,322,906 of record CM052799.1, on the reverse strand, counting down.
ATTATTAAACCATTTATAGAGGATCACCTAAGATTTCCTGCTATCCTGAATCTGAAAAATCCCACTAAAGAGCTAGAGCCACCATTTATAAAGCACTTACACATTGTATGGCTCTGTACTGACATTTTTACATTCTCACTAATCCTTAAAACTCTAAAGGGTAAGTACTATTACTATCCATGTTTTGCATTTGAGGAGGCTTCAAATTTAAACATTCATTAAAATCAGTAAACATTATGCAGCAAGAAGTGATAGCTATGGGATTTGAACTAGGGCATGCCTGATCGCAGTACAGACCAATATTGTCATCCACTAGATTGATTCTACTGAGATTTATATCCAGCCTAAGTCAAAATTCTGAAAACAACAACAATTTCAACTCCTCCACCCTTAACTTTTCCTTCTCTGCCACACTAGATCTTGTAGGCAGATAGGTGTGCCGCTCCCTATACTTAGCCTCTCCCACGCCCTCTGCAATCTTTCTTTTTTGCTGCTGGGAACTTTAGGGAATGCTATTGCAGCTGGTGAGTGGGCAGGTGCAGCCACCATCTGCTCTAGGAGTCCAAATGCGCACAAGAACTTCGCACCCAGGACCTGGCCCAGGCACCGCAGATTCCAGAATCTGCTGGGGACATAACTAACCCCGCCCCCTCGCGGTGGCGATTGGCTGAACCATTCCTGAGTGCAAGACACGGATTAATGAAGGCGGGTGTCTCCTCTGTTAAGTTAGGGCGAGTTGTCTCTAAGGAGGTAAGACCCGCGGGGGGGGGGGTGTGAATGGGGGCTTCAGTTCTTCTGCCCGAAGGGTCCTTGAGAAGCCTGTTTGTTTTTCCCGGCGTTTGTCTCCACCCATCCCTTTCTCTCATTGGCCAGGCCTGGTAGGCGGGTGTGTTTCCATTGGCCAGGGGGCGGTGTCTGTCCCTGGCCAGGGTGGGGGCGGGGTCTCCGCCGCGCTGAGCTTGCCCTTGTGTCTGGTGCTCTGTAGAGCTGCCGCCACCGCCGCCGCCGCTGCCGCCGCCGCTGCCGCTGCCGCCGCCGCCGCCGCTGCCGCCGCCGCCGGTGCCTCTGCTGCTGCTGCAGCCCGAGCATCTGGGAGCCGTCGCCGTAGCCGCTGCCGCTGCCGCCACAACCGCTGCTTCTACCGCTGTCACCTCCTCTCCCAGGACCCCGAGACACCCTGAGCGCGAGCGGCGGCTGCTGCCTGCTGCTCCTCTTCTGCCCCCGCCCCTCCCTTCCGTGACCTACCCACTCCTTGCAGCCCTCTCCCGCACCTTCTCCAACACCCCGGCATCCCTGCACCACCTGCTCGGGCAGCCCCGGCGGGCTCTGGGACTTGCTGTGAGCACCGAAAGGAAGGCAAGCTCCGAACCCGTGCCTGGCTGACGGGCTGTCGCGGCTGCACCACCAGCAGGAGGAGGAGAAGAAACTATTTCGCCCACCGAAACCCCATTCTGCGGGTGCTTCGCAGCTGCCGCTTCTGCTGCCTCCAATCCAGGTCCGAGAGTTCGATCACCGCAGCGGCGGGGACCGTGGGTCCAGCAGGCGCCGGAGGACACCGGCTGAGCCCTGCACTCTGGTGTCCCACTCACCAGCATCTCCTTGCCCCCTCGTTCCTTCCCTAACCCATTAGAGAAGGGACCATGATTTGGAAACGCAGCGCCGTTCTCCGCTTCTACAGTGTCTGCGGGCTCCTGCTACAAGGTAATCCCCGCCCCGCCGCGGGGAGCATCAACTTCACGCCCATTCCCCATCATCCCCACTCCACCCCATATTTCCACTCTCCCCTTTCAGTCCCCCTGTCCCCGGCGATTTCCACCCCCTCCCCCTACTCCCCGGTGCGGCAGGGGGCAGTGGCAGTTTGCTCCAGCCCCTCGATTCTTTAGCGCTGGCTCAGCCTTGCTCTCCCAGCAGTCAGCCCTTTTCGCGGCACCTTTTGCCTTTTCATTCACCTGAGCTTCCTACATTTCTCACTCTCGGTCCCTGCCAGCCCCCCCCCCCCCACACCTCCCACGCCTTTTGGCTGGCAACTTGTGCCTTCTCTGAACATTATACCCTCCCACCAACCCCCACCAGCCACCTCCCACATCACGCTCCTGACCGACCCTCTCCATTCCTGTCATCTGTCTAACCTCCCCCTTTTCGGGTCGCCTTTCTCTTTCCCCTTCTTCCCACCATCATCATATCCGTGTATCTTTAAAAAGTGAGTGAGAGCCTGGGAGCGAGCTACCGAGACGGCGAGAACAGCAGCAGCGGCAGCACTGTGTGCATTGCAATAACATCCCCGGGGGGGAAATGTGTTGTGAGACGTGTCATTCACATAAAAAGAGAGAGGAGACTGTGTCTGGGATTTTAAAAGAAAAAAAGAAAGAAAGAAAAGAAAAAGAGAAAGAGGAAGAAAGAAAAAAGGGGGAAGAGAGAAAGAATAAATCAAGAAATAAAAAAAAAAAGAGGAAGGGAAAAATTAAAAGACCCAAAGCCACTTTATCAACGAACCTGTTTTTTATTAATTAGTCCGTGTGGTTTTCTTTTCTTTTGCTTTTCTTTTTTTTTCTTTTTCTTTAAGCAAAGAAATATATGCACCTAAGCAGTTACTTTACTGCTAAGGGATTTTCGCTTGTATTCCCTACCTCTCCATCCGCTCTGCTCTCTGCCGCTTCTTTTCGTAATTAATATTATCCTTTCACGTGAAATGTAAGAACCCCTGCGACCGCAGTGGAGGGAAACCGCACAAAACGCTGTTATTATGCAAATCACTGGGTTTGGATGCGGAGTGGCTGGGGAACTGGGGTGCACTTTTCCTCAGACCCTCTCTTTTGGAGGAGGGAGGAGGGGTCTGTGTGGAATGGGAGGACGACGCTGGTTATGAAATGAATGGCAATGTATGGAGTAGGAGTGCATGAAGAGAGCACACTTTGGGTGGTGGTGGAGGCAGAGGCGGCATGGTAGGGCTAGGTGGGCAGGGGCTGTAAGGCTGAAAATTGTTGCTTTTAAGAGAGTGGTAATATAAGGATGCGGCTTGAGTGTGAGATACAGGAAGGATGGATGTGAAATGATGGTCGATAGGATTTTTAAAGCTAGTTGACTCTTAATTTCTTGATAAATCTTTGCCCACCTCTAACCCCTCTGTCATCATTTCTGTATTTGTGGGAAAGATAAGTTGATCAAATTTATTTGTCTCTGGTAAAAGGAATCTGAAAGTAAGACACAAGTAGACCCACAGGCGTGCAAAACCCAATCGGCCTTTGGAGGATTTAAATGAGGTCAATGAACCATCTTTCAGCAAGTTCTTGGAATGCATCCTGTCTTCTATCCTCCAGGAGATAGACTGGGATGTATTTTATTTATGCATATTTATGAATGTGAAAAAAGAGATAGTGGACAGAATTTTTCTGACTTAACTAACTGACCTTGCAGAGATATTTCTTACAATATTTTATGTGTTTTATGTTGGATGTAAATTTCGGATATGTCATGTGCCAGAATCCCAGAGAAAGCATACAGCCTTCTTCCTGCTTATGCTGTCTCGTCCCATTTCCCACCGTTTACACCCCCGCTCTCTCACAAGTAACCCCGGGTGGCTGACACATTACTTAGGTTTCTAATTCATGCTGAAACGTGCTCCTAGATACCCCATTTCACCTCTCAGTAACTTGCATTTCTAAGCTCTGCATGTGTGTTTCTATCTGTGTGTGTGTGTGTGTGTGTGTGTGTGTGTGCACGCGCGCGCGCGGACTCCATGCCTGGTAGTGGGAGTGTGATGTGGGGAAATCAGTTAATTTGGTGATTGCGATGAAAATTCGACACCGCTGGATGTGTTTTCCCTGCCAATCTGTGTGTGCTGGCCCCGGCACGTCATTGCACTCACTGCTGGGCTGGTGTGAGAAGATTATTTATTATAGAGCATGTGGGCAATGGACTGCACTTGGGGGTCGCCTCCTCTCTGCCTTCCACATTTCCTGTGAATTGTCTATTCAGTGCACTGCAAAATAACTGTCTGCTGGTGTCTCATTCTCTCTTAGCCTGGAGGAGGATTTACTCTTTCTCTACCCAGAGAGATTCCATCAGCTGCATTCTCTTTTATTAAGGGCATGGGTCTCTTTTATTAAGTATGTAAAGCAATTACTAAAAAAGTGCTGCTATTCACAGCAGACTAGGGGTGGTGCTGGAAGAGGTGTGGGTATGCCAGAGAAAATGCACCACTGCAACCAACAGCAGCACCAGCATCAGGTCCAAATATATAAATAAATAAGCATCCTATACAGCAACCAGGGAAAGCACACCAACCCAGCAATGTCTGTGTACTTATGAGCATCTTAGATCGGGCCATATTAATATACCAAAGGAGAGAAGAGGATTTAAGGAAAAAAAAAAACTACAGAGGTGGGGCGCAAAGCACCACTACATCGTCTTCTCATGTTTATGGCTGCCTCACATTTATCAAACACTGCTCCACAGACACATCACACTTTGTTGATATTGTCAGTTCCTGCTCAAACAAATTGCTCATGCCTTCCTTGTCTTACTCTTGGCTAAAAACATTGCTTCAGGGTTCAGGTTTGTGTCTTTCCCACCACCCTACTGTTTTATTAGGACTTGGTTAGATTGTAAAATGAAAGCTTTATTTCCTGGACACAGATTAAATACTTAGCAGATCTTTCCTTTCTATGTACAGGGAGAGAAGGGTGGTGGGGGAACTAGTGAGCAACTGATACTGGCTGGAAGGAGTCCGTTCTGCCTGCTAGTAGTTATGACTAGGCAAATGCTATAAGCAGTCTACACAGCTTCTCATTTTTATCTTTATAAGAACTATAGTGGTATTCTATCACTTAAGTAATATTACAATCAATTTATTTATCCTTTGCATTATTATCCCCTTTTTTGCACTATGCCTTATTTTAGACAAGACTCATTCGAACGTATCTTCTCTGTGTTTTACATTGTCACCAATATTTTGCTTTTTCTGGGAAGTAAAACCAACCTTTTTTGGCTTATTAATATAGAGTTAATGAACCAGTGGTGACAATCAAGTCACTGATAAAATAAGTCTAAAAAAAGGGAAAAAAAAGTCTTAAATAGTTCTATTCTACAAATCTACCAGCTTGTCTTCAATGGATTCTTAGGAAATGGAAATGGATCATTAGATGGAAAATAAAAATATGTTTGTGACCAAAGCACGACTTGGAATGTAGACTACTTAGATAACAAAATTTGCTTCAGTGTTACTTTATGGGGCATGCTTTCTTATTTTCCTCCATCATAGAGGAAAAATCTGGAATAAGGGTAGGGAACAGTTTAGAGAAATGAATTTCTTTAGAAGGAGGTGTGCAAAAGCTTGCCACCTGTAACTAAAACCTCTCTTGGTTACAGAGTACATCCAGTTCAATTCCTTACCCTGGCTGAAGCTGTATCCCCTTTCCATGCCTGAGGGGGCACTGCAAAGATGGAGACTGTCTTGTTTAGCACAAGAAACAGTCCTAGTAAGGGCAAAAAAGGAAGGACAAAATATAACCAGAAAATAGACATGCATAGAGATTTTGTTGAGAACTTTGTTTCCTTATTAGAGTTAGTCTTACAGAAAAACACACTCAACACAAATACTGGGACTTTAGGGTTTGGTTTGGTTTTGTCTTGTTTTGTTTTCCATGAGACATTTGGCAAATGATTTACTTTATTTAGAAAGAAAGAGTTTCAAATTGAAAGTCAATTGGATATATACACACACACACACATACTAGCCTCGGTGTATTACATGAACCTCCCCTTACATTTTTAGAAAGTACACTATGAAGTACAAAATACACCTACATACACTTAATAAAATACTGATAACTTAATACTTCCTAATGCACATCTCTCCTATTCATGTCCTTCTACATGTAATAATCTTGTCAAGCTCATTTCTTATGCTGAATGCAGTTCCTGTATTCCTCCCTTTTTTGATTAACAGCCAAAACTTTGAAAAGTAGAATCTGTACATAAGAGCCAATGACTATGATTTAAACAGTCAAACCCCAGACACTTAGTAATTAAGAAAATCACCCTGCAAATATGAGGAGTTTCTGGACTAATTTTCTATCAAGATATGGAAGTATGGAAGCTTACTTCATCGTCTTTTCCCCATTTCTACAACTATTAGAACCGTGGGAGCATAATGCGACAAAAGTAAGCCTCAGTTGAGAGGCCTCTTTCTGCCTTCTCCACTGGAGGATCAGATACTTGAGAACTATTTGCCCCACATTTAAATAGTGAGATACCATTTTTTTAAAGAAAAAATTACTTGAATTTCTTAAAAAGCAAATGGAAGTGCAGAAATGCTGGAAGACAAAAACTGAATCATGCCTTTTAAAGTGGCCTAAAAACAGCATCAAATAATATCAATTTTCTTTTTAAAATAAGAAATCTATGGGGTAGCAGATGATCAAGACAAGGTTTATTATGAAGAATTTGGGGTACATTAATAATATAAATAGACCTATCATATTGATGTTTTACTTGAAAATGCTGATGTGCGTTCCATGAGATTTATTGAGAAAGAATCCTTATTTTAATAGGCTTGTTAAACATCCTTGGCAAAATCACCCATGGTATAACAGCTGGCTGAGTAGGTTGAGAAATCAGTGAAAAGGGAAATCACAAACTGAGGAAGCTGGACTCAGAAGCTGAAGTTAAAGTTCTTTGTGAAACTGGCGAATATTGGTTTACCATTTACCCTCTTAGAACAACTCCAGTGCACAATGATTACTAAACTTAAGCTTCCTAAGGGCAAGCCCTGAGCCTTTGTTACCTATGCAGTCCTCGTATTCTTAATTTAGCAGATGTATAATAAATAGTGTTGGATTGAATAATAGGTATGCCCTAATTAGTTCTGATGGAATTAAATAGTTGCTTCTCTTCATAATATGTCAGCATTTAAACTTTGTTAAATAATGCTACAAGTTAATTTTAACATTTTGTAGGATGTACTGGTTTAGGAAACAATTTTCCTATAAGAAAGTATATAGCAATGGCTCTTGATATACATCTTTAAATGAATACGATCTGATCAATTGTTCTTGCCATGACACTTTCCTACCCATTTCTTTTTTTCCTTGGATTTCAAATCCCCAATATTTTGCATTAGATCAGATTACCAATTCATTTCATGAAGAAAAGAAGGGCATGATATAAATTTAGTGATTTAACCTAAAATATGTAAAAGGACAAGTTCATTGCCAACATTTTACTTGAAAATGTCAAGCATTTTTGGAGTGCAGTTCTCTAGTATCAAAGAAAGGCATCTTCTGCAAATTCCTTGTGTAAAGAGGTGGGTGAGGATTAACCTAGAGCTGTGGCAGCTGAAGCCCCCTGCTGTGTGATGATGCAAATGGCATCTCAGGCCTAATGTGCTCTGCAGCAGCAGGCGAACACACAGGAAAGCAGTCATGTGGCATGAGTGAAATGGGAAGTCTTTTCATAGCTTGCAGTAGACATGAACCATCCTTCAGTTTTTTAATAACCCGGAGAATATTTCTAATCATATGAGCTTATGACAAAGTATAACAAAGAATGAATACATATTTTGTTTGGAGATTAATATAATAAATAAATCCTAATAAAATTATCAGTGCTGTCATCAGACACATGGTGAATAGTTTATTTTCTTGCAAACTATCAGGGACACAGGCCAGTTTCATGAAGATAAATAGAAAAGTTAAAAATGGGATTTTTATGCGGTTGTTTACATGTGTTGGACCTAATAAATAGTGGGCTAGGAAATATTCTGTTATCCTCTTCTTTTAGTGAGTAAGGAGTCAGTCCTTTGTTGTTGTTGTGAGTTATTATTATTATTAATATTAGAGCATTTCTTATGAGGATACAGTAGTTTTAAATGAAATAGAAATTAACTGTTCAGTGTATGTTCATATAGTTTAGCACCACGAAGTGGAATTTATGTTAACATCAAATCAGTAGAGAATATTTCCTCTCTGAACAATATTATTTATCACAGGCAAAAGTATCAGATAGATCCCTTAATAAAAGTAATAGTTCTGGAGCAATTGTTACAGGCAGCCTATCAGGGAAGCATATCAGAGGATAGAAACTAATGTAGCTTTGTTTATTTTTATTCCATTTGCTAGAGAAAAAATAATTGGACATACTTTGCATATTGATTTTTACTCAAGAAATGAGCCCAGTTGGTTCTGTTAATGTGCTCAGTGGGTTTCTTTAAACAGATAAGAAATTGTTATCATTTTAGAAGTTTGTAGTATGTTTAAAAATTAGTAAACTAAATATTCTGCTTAATTAGATATCAGTTAAATATTAATGTCAAAATCAGAGATATAATTGTTGAGGAAATATCTCTCAATCATTCATCTCCCTATATACACATATATACAAGTTTAAAGTGTATAGTTATTTTTAGGAATGAAGGGTATCTTTATAATTCTGTAAGTAATCAGACTTTGGGGCTCTCAGGGATGAGGTGTGGGGAAAAGGCAAGAGTTTATTTTGTTTGCACTCAATTGTTTTCTTTTACCCTTTTTATGAGGGTTAAAAGGCGTATTTTTGAATAACTTTTCTTAGGCTTTAACAGTGATTAACATTCCCACTTAAAAACACACAAGCAAGATTTACAATTTCTGAATTTGCTGAGGGCTGAGCATTTATCCTGAATCTTCTTTTGTGCTTATGAAACTGAGTGATGAGACCATACCACTACCTGTACAGACACAGGGCTGAGGTTGTAAGGGGATCTGCCTTGGAGAGAGCTGGCTATTAATTATTCACTTTCTATTTTAGAGATCTTTGAAGTAAATATTAAGACAGTCATTATTCAACATTTGGGATAACTCTTTCTAAGTCAGCAATTAGTTTTTACTTGAATCTTTGAATTATCTTTCAGTCATTTGAATGCTGAATAGGAAACCCCAGTTTATTCACAGTTATTCTGGGGGCTAGATAAGGAGATCATTAGGGATTATTTAGAAAATAAAAGTAAGGAATCATTTGCTTTGAGGAACATAAAATCTTAAAGCTAAGTATGATCAAATAGTGCAAATCACTTCACATTAAGAAAACAACAGTCCTTTTATTGGTTAAATTGATCCTCTAACAATTTTATGTATTTGATGGTTGATTTACAGGGACGGTGCATTCATTTTTTATCTAAAGTCATCTTTGGGAGTGAGAAAGCACCTTTCCTGACAAGGATGTGCTGCCAACTGCTAAGTGTATAGCTGCTATATTGATTCAGTGTAATTTATAAAACCAATTAATTTGTTCTTATAAAGAAATATTTTTGGCTTCTTTGCTAAAAGTGTTTGCCTTTAAAAATGCAAGTGACTCCCTTAAGCTTTACTTAAACATCCAGAACTAAAATTTGTAGTGTGTAAAATACATTTTTACTGTCTTGATGAATTCATATTTTACATTAGTTTGTCCTATATCCCCCCAGGGGAAAACACCTATGACACCTATACACCTATACCTTCCATTCATTCTCATACCTTATATGCCCCCCGCCTTCCAATCTTAAGTAGTAGATTTAGGTTGAAATGAGAGATGATTAGAATATTCGTATTTAAAAGCAAATAAAAAAAATGTGCAATAAACTTGTTTAATTGTTATTCCTTTACTGCTGTCTGTTTTATGTGTTGAGGTCTGACTAGTAACTCAGCTTCCTTTGCACTCTCCAGGAATAGAATATCCCCCCCAGCCTGACCATGCTACTAACCTGAAAGACCTATTGAAAGTAATTAACGGGGAGTGAAGAATGATTCAAGAAAGGGAGTTTTGCTAAAGCCTGTATGCTGAATATGTCCAGATTGGATGATTTTTCCTTTTAAACTCCACGACGCATACCCCAATGTTTTAGCAAGGATAAAACACATACAATGTGCTTTTACTTGTTTTTGTTATTGCTATTATTGCATTTTATGAGAGTTCAACCTCCTTACTTTCATAACAAAAATGGCAAAAAGAAGAGGGAAGGAATGTGAGTCAGCCAGCCAAACACACACAGAAATGCCTGGCAAAGCTGACTAAATTAGCATATGCTAGGCTGAGTATTTCCCTCTGTTGTTACATAATCCCTTTCTAATACGGAATCAGTTCTCATACTTAACCCTTTCAGGAGGTTTGGAATTCTCTCACTGTTATATTTTTATTTTGCATTATTTATTTTCTCATGAATTGTGTAAATCATCTATTGAGAGGCTTTTATGTCAAATTCTTTTTTTCCCCCCTTCAGTCTTTCTGTATACAAATGTTCCATTCTGTGCCCAACTTCAGAATTCAAGAATCAACTTTTCTATAGCTTTCACTGAGAGGATCTAATTAGCATTTTAGGCTCTCTTTACTCATGTGCAGCTTTCTTTAGAAAATGTATTAGTTCTATGAGGTTCCCCTAAGGATTCATAATACTCTAGTTTGTTACATGTACTGTGATATTCAGTGTGCCTTAATTATGCACGTGTCCTCATTTCAAAGCCTTTTCAAGGATCATGTGGGATAGAACAGGGGTCTGGCTGTAAGTTCACTGTCATGTATTAATGTGTAGGTGGTATTCAGAGAAGGATGTTTCTGAAGGCAATTATATATCTATGACTCCAGTATAGCAAGCAGTTACATTCTACGCTTACTAGTTACCCTGCCAAGGCAGAATGAAATTCACCATTGTGATACATAATACAGTATCTGTTATTTCTAAATAGTTCTTTGCCCTGGGAATGAAATAATGAGTGAAAATGTGGATCCCTTATCTTGAATAGGGATTGTTCCTTTCACTCTCTCAAAACAAGAATCAAAAATTGTTCCTAAATCAATACTCTATTCCCTAACTAGCCCATTAACACATTTGCTATGGTGGGATCTCGAAGTTATGCTGGTTTTTATTTGAGGCTATAGATTTTCAGATAGTATTAATTGCCTGCAATCACATAGGCTGCCAAATGTCAGTGCACTGCCAAATCTGCGACATGATTTTTTTCAGTTCTTGATTGGGATGCAATTTGGACAACTGTGAAAGTAAATAGGGACATCGAACTCAACACAGGAAAAGAGAGAGAGACACCTTTTTTTTTTTAAAACTGACCAGACTATTTTTGGAAGAATGGTTATACGAATTGGCTCATTTAATACATGTCACCATTTATAAGGAGGATATTTTCCTGCATTGCCTGAGTTTGAGAGTGTACTTATATTAACTATGCCCTTTGACTTGTATTCCTCTGTGTAGTATATCATCAGAAAATTTGAGTTTGATTTATAAATACACTTTTTTCTTTTATTTATGGCAATAGCAATAAAAAGCATTTTAAAGCTGATGTATACTGACAATTTTAACCAGTTTTTTATTTTACAATTGCATATTTGAAGCCATATTATTATTAATGATCGCTTTAAAAATACTAGTCTCTAGGAGCCCACTGTACTCCTAGAGTTTTTTATTATGAAAAATTTGACCCAAATCTGATGTGTTTGCTTAGACAAAAGAATGCTATGTGCCCCTTATTATTTGAAGTTTTATGTTTTCTTAGCTCATGAAAGAACGAAGCATTTTGTCTATGCTATGATCTATATAACCGCTTTTTGTATTTTCATTATAGCATTTGAATGTTTGGTATTTATCTATCTGTTTTCTCTACTGGATTATACACCCCCAGAGTACGGGGTCTTAGTCTTCATTTTATTTCAAGTGCCTAATCTAAGGTCTAGTCTGTGTCTTTTTTTAATGAATGTTTTCATCCCACTGATTGATTAGTTCTCTTCCAATCCATTTAAACTTGACACATCTCTTTAATTGGATCCAAATAATATTTAAGTATTTATATTTTAACTGCCAAAATGCCAATACACTATTCTGAATAGAATAAATATTTGCAATGAATTTTCATTTGTATTTAATGTACAAGGAGAAGACCAAAAAATGCCTACTAAGAAACACAAACAATTCTAAATAATGACACACTTCACAAAAATATGGAACCATTGCTTTCAGTTAGGTAAGCAGTTCAAATATGCACTGAAAACATTTGTCTCAGAGCTCTGAATCTCCCTGATTTCTCTGGGCTTCCTAAATCCTTGTCTCTTCTACTACGTACTTAAGATTTCTCTCCCTCACCCCCAAAATATTTCTGATGATGGCTTTGGGTAAACATGAAACCAAATCATCTTATTGTTCTTCTTAGAGTAGCTGGTATTTCCGGATAAATGTATAAACAAAGAGGAATTACAAACTGACCTTGATCTGCGAGATTATCAGTGGGGACTGACCTGCTTTTGTTATTGCCAAACTATGGCGTAGACATTCTCTAAGTAGTCTCTGGAGTGCTGACTCTGGGGTGCATTTTGCTTAATTTAACTTGGGGAGGTTACATCCATTTTATTTAAAAGGGCTTTTAAAGAAAATCCTAAATATCGTGGGGTTTATTTTGTTTGTTTTTTGAGGTTTTTTTTTAATGCTTAGTCATATATCCGCAATTGAGGACACATATCTGCTGTGGTTGAATTTGATTTATTTCCCTTTTAGTATTTTGAAAGACAGTGGGAGGTAGGATGGGAATATTAACTGCTTTTTGAAGAGAATTTAAATATAGTTACTGGGAGCTGAACACCAAGAGAGAAAAGGCTTTCTACAATTTGTAGTGACTCTATTTCCACATAAAGTGTTTTAAGAATGCCTTTTCTTAAAAGTCCCAGTGAAATGTAGCTTTTCTTAAAAGTCATATAGATTTTCTTCAAATTTTAAAAATCAATTTCCTGATGTCTTTTGGATTTTTGACTGTTTCATGATTTTGAGCATCTTAAAAAATATTACTAACTAGGCTGACTAAAGATTTACCCGATGGCAGGTGCTGAAATCACTGTATCATCGTCATGTAGAAATGCACATTCAGTAAATAAATATCCAAAGTAGGTTAAACTAGTTTAATTTATTAAGTGTTACTGCCACTTTATGGAGTTGATATTAAGAATTATATTCTCCCATAACTATTATAAATATCTAAAATCTTCTTTATGTTAAAATGTGACTGTCAGTATGATGCAACAGCCATGGAAGAATAACCTTCTAATGTGGCTTCTGTCCGGCCCTTGCTGACTGATTTTCCAGAGCCTAGTGAACAAAAGGGAAGGTAGTTTGGGAAGCAGTTTTTGTTGACTATTTCACTGTTGTGGCGAAAAAATATTTTAAGATATTACTGAATTTTCATTGTATAGAGGATATTCTTATAAATCCATGTTTAGAAGTGACATATTGTAATTTTTTATTTGTAACCACTTAGTAGTTACATCTGAAACACTGGAAATGTGAGGAAGAATTACGCCTTAATATGACCCACTCAGAAAGTGAGTTTTTAACTTGATATAGTAAGGAAAGCATTTCAGAACAACATGTTTGTCCAGAGTCACCAAATTAAAAACAATATCCATTATATTCTTCGAAAGAATACTACACTAAGTGCATCATCTTTATAGAAAGATTTTATGCTAACTAGCATGAAAAGGAAGTTTTGTCTTTAATAACAATTACAAATACATTTTTAAAGGTCAAGTAAAATTTATAGAAGATAGTTTCATGTCCACTGGCATATATATATTTAACATAGAAATTCTACGGGTGAGGTAAGACTAATGGTATTTTGAAACTTCAATTCTCCGTATCTTTTCACTTCCATGGAATAGCTACAATAAAGGTATTGGTACAGGGATAAGTTCTAGGTGTTTTAAAAATCTAGCAGAGGTCAGTAAGGTCAGATTTACTTTAAATCTTCGTTTTGCTTTACCCAATGTTACTGGCTACACAAATATAGACTGTCAACAAAGCAGAACAGATTATCCTTGATGGATAGGACTGCAAGAAAGTATATTTTGTAATACAACAACCATATTCAATGGATGGGTGTGGACAAGTTGAGAGGACAATCTTTATCATTTAATGATTGTCTTATTATATGCTAACAGTAAACTTGATCAGATATTAGAGATATTTCCTCCTAAAACCATTATATCATCTTGGTTTACTAAGTGAGGATGAGAGTAACTTGGTGAGAGAGGAAGAGGCACTAATACACAGCCCTGATCCTTGAGTAGAACACAAACAGCAGCCGTGCCAAACTATCCTTAGTGTGGAAGCTGTAGTGAGGCTGGCCTGGCGGGTGGGTGTCTTTTCTTTTGTAGTGAGAGTTCTCTATTCTGTAGAGGGAGGAGGTATCATTGCACTATTTTGAACTTTGAGTTTGGTTGTGCCCTGCAGCAGCAAGACATAATGGTAGGAATCATAAGACCTCAGTTCTCTTCCAAGCCATGGCACTATTTTAGATACCTTGAGCAAGTTACTTTTTTTTCTCTTTTCCTTTTTTCCTTTTTCCTCCCTTCCTTCCTCCCTCCCTCCCTTCCTTCCTCCCTCCCTCCCTCCCTCCTTCCCTCCTTCCCTTCCTTTTTTTGGGGGAGAAGGGGGCAGAGAGAGAATATTAAGCAGGATCCATGCCCAGTGTGAGCCCCATGCAGCGCTTGATCTCACAACCCTGAGATCATGGCCCAAGCCAAAATCAAGATCAGATGCTTAACTGACTGAGCCACCCAGGCACCCCAAGCAAGTTACTTCTACAGATTAGTTTCTTCTGTAGACTAAAAAAATGGAACATTTATTCTTTAGTGACATATTGTAGAAGAATCTAATGAATGATTGAGAATTGCAGAAATGGCATTATTTCTTTTCAACTTTTCACCTAAAGATATTTTTTAACACAGTGTAGCATTAACCATGCACTCTTAAAATACTTTTTTACTAAAATTTAATTTTTTATATTTACCCAGGCATTATTCAATATTTAATGATTTTACACATGTAAAGAGATTTTTATTGTGATACCTAAATTTGAGAGCTTTCTATTTCTGTCAGTTAGTTTTACAAATTAATTTTGTAGTCATCAGCATGAGCTTGGGTTATACATGCTTTTCTCATGAAATTACATCCATAGATCAACTTCAAAAATTGTTGCTGTTAGTCATTTATTTTTTTTCTTTTAAAATTTTTATTTAAATTCTAGTTAATTACCATACAGCACAATATTGGTTTCAGGAGTAGAATTCAGTGATTCATCACTTACATACAATGCCCAGTGCTTGTACCATTAGTCATTTTTATTATTAGAGAATAGACTGTTTTGATATTGAATTAAATTTTGTTTTTTTGTGCATTTAATGTGTACATGTGTAAATTTTTATCGTCATTTTATTCTTCATAGTCTTTGGTTTTCTCAAGCATAACTTACTAATGCACTGATTCATTTTTCAACAAATACCTACCTGATGACAGTGTTGTAAATGCTGGATATACAAGGACTCAAGGTTGAAACTGTTTCTGCCCTCATGGAGTTTGTAGTCTAATAGCTGAGATACTGGATAAACCAAAATATGCAACACCCTAGCTTATTTTCTGAAATAAAAATTCCTTTTTTATAGTAATATGTTTTCAGTGGCTACATAATGTGGATATATCAATGAAAATATGAAATCACTGATTTAATAGCACTACTATAAACCTCACTGAGCTTTTAACATTTTTTATTTAAGGTTGGGTTAAAGAGCTCTCATTTCCTCCAGTCGTTTATCCTGAAAACATTCTCAGTATGATTCCAGCTTCTTTCTTTTTTTTATTAATACAACTTGAAAGAAGCTGACAAGTGAACAAGAAATATTCAAGCATGCTCTAGTCTAACTGATTTGTTCGAGAGGATGATTCATTTAATTTCATAAAGACTCAGTGGGCCAGAACAGTAGATGACCAGGTCAGCAGAGGGAATGTAGGGGAGAAGAGGTCTGTGCGAAGGATCTATGTAACAAGCAACAATATTTAGTTTTTTAGAGCTGAAGTTCTGCTTGAGCAATTCTGATGTTACCAGCAACAGTCATTTAAAGAGCTGCTGATGCCTCAGGGAAAACATTTTTAAAGTGTCCTATCCAGAAACAATGCTCCTTGTACTGTGTCATATATATTAAAACTCCATCCCTTGCTTATATTACAATACTACATTGTGCCTGATTAAAACCTGTGCTTTTCGTGACTGCCGAGTCAATGCTGTTCTTGATATCTTTCTTCCTGCTCAAATTGCCCTGAAGATGATTGAAATAAGAATCACCTGGTAAACAAAGCTGAAGAGATGAGAATACCACCTAAAGACTTTAAAAATAAAATGAATTTTATATACAATTATGTAAACTGCTAAAATATGTAAAATAACACGAATAGGCTGTGAATATTTTCAATATCTTTATATGATTTTTTAGTATTTAACTTTGATGACTTCAACATCCAAATGATGTCATATTTCTAACAGATTATATGACATTTTTATATTACTATTTATTGCCCACTGGTGTAGTGGAGTAGATGATATACATCTTGTAGTAGTAGATATCTATAGTAGTAGATAAAAAAATGATATATACTTTGGAAATCATAATGGTGGTGGTCAAGCATGTCCAGTTATTCTACTAGAGACTTATTTATCTGGATTGCAGAAAACAGTACAATGCACAGCTAAAAACCTCAGCTAAACCATTATCTTTAATTTTGCTTTCTTTTTCTTTAAAAGGGAACTTTAAAATTAAAGCAATTGAAGTAAGTGCTCTGTTGCAGGTGATAATTTGCAAGAGTGTAGCTTCATATTAAATGATTTATACTGAGAGTATATTCAGTTTTCCCAAGTAAATCAGAGATGCATGCATATTTGGAAACTTTTATATAGGGAACTAGGTGGTGCTGTTCTGTCAGCTTTGTGTCTCAGTGACTTCTTTGGTCCTGTTTTTGATTCATTAAAGACTTTCATACAATAAGTGCATTAGGTAAGATACAGTCGCCTAGTAGCATTACTTTTTATTAACCAACTAAGTTTATATTGATCTTATATGTTTGTTTTCAGCAGTGTTTTCATAAAGCAGAAAAAACTTTCATCCTAAGCCGTAACATTATCGTAGTATACAGCTCCTCTTTCTTTAACATTTAAGATAACCTGAAATTTTCAGGTATTTATGTTATTATGTGTTTTAAAATGTTTTGTACCGCTATTTCCTCTGCCAAAATTCTTAATATTAATTGAGTCAGAATTTAACGTGGTAAAATTTTATTCAGTTTGAGCTGATTTAGTATAAAAATGCTATAACATATATAAGCTCAAGGAAAACATTTTCACTACTTGAAAATTTAATTAAGCCTTTAAACAAAAGAAATAAAATTTTCCTGGAAGAGAAATTGTTTGCTTAACTTACTTCTCTGTAAGAAAACTGACCTCAGTTAGGCTGTCAGTTAATCTTTTCATGTTTCAGGATATCATTAAGTTAGCTGTGCCTTCTGATGATTTTACAGTACCCAGTAGTCCGAAATAAAATAACACACTTACTTCAAACTAAGTAACAAAAAAGCACTCCATTGTCCTTGTATAATTAGTATACTGGTGTCTCTGAGATATATTGTCTTGGTAAAAATTATAGCTTCAGATACGTTTAGGTTTAGGAAATGCAGATAAGAAAACTTAAAAGAATTACAACTTTTTTCCATTAAAAATCATCTCATGTTATATACAAGCACTTGTAACTTATGTTTCTCAATGACTTTACAATACCTTTGGAGAAGAGTATATCATATAATTTATTCTCCAGTGAGAATCTGGATATAATATAATGCTGAAGTTCTTCAAGATTTCTACCCATGTGCCTTTTTGTGGAATCACGGTTCTATCATTTTGACTGGGGACAAAAGCAATTTATGTCCTTTATTTCTGATGTAATAAATCCTCCTTGCTGCTATTTACATCATAAAACATTTAAGTTTTATCTTAGTAGAAAAGTGAATGTTATTTAGAAAACTCTTTGTATTTTCTGTTATCTCACAAATGTTTTATCTGTGGAAGACAGAATCAATATGGAATTTCAGAATGGTTCCATGGCATGTCATCTTACAATGTAGAGATAATCTCTGAGATGAACATCTTCTAGACTAATAAACCTAAGTGAAAGTGCTCTTAGACTTCTGTACTCATGTCTGGCCTTCTGGTCTCATGAAACAAAATAGAAGTCACGAGTGTTAGGCTGAATGCCAGTAAGTAAACACTTATCGAGTAAGAGTTCAGAATGGGGGCACTGTATAAGGGGACAGATTATTCATGCATGAGGAATGTCTTGATTTTCTATCAATTTTCCTAAGAAGGATTACCTAATCCCATTGTATGCTGCCACCACCTTAAAATGTGAAGAAATCAACTAATAAATAGATTTAAAAACATAAGATTATATAAAAATTGGTATTTAGGTTTTCAGTTTTAATTATTTTTATTACAAAAATACTATCTAGCTTTTTGACACTATCATTATGACAGCAAAGCTTAGACTAGACAAATAATTTATGAAAGACAGTCATAGATTTGCTATATCTACATGCTCAAAATTATACAGTGTTTTTATGATAATGAATAATCCACTTTTTGAAAGTTGACACTCTGGCAGTAATACTAATAGGAAGATATTCAACTTTAATATGTTAGATACTAGATTTACAGCATGGAAAATTAAATGACACTGTCATCAGGCCCAATGCTTTTTAGATAGTCTATTTTTAAAATATACTATACTTCAAATAAAGCATGATATTTGGTGAAAAAATACCTAAATCCTAAGTGAATATATTTCAAAATTATTTTCCTTCCAGAATATAGAAAGTCTATAGTTTATTTCTTAAATGTCAAAAATACAAAAATGTATCTTGTAACTTTGATGACTGCTTATTATTTTAGAAGTAAAATCAGAAGGGAAGAGAATAACACATTTCTGGCAGTATACTTTCTCCTTGGACTTAAGTTCCAAACTTAATACCAAAACTACTCCATGCATTTTTCATCATTTCTTGTGGTCAGTATTTCTTGGAAAGCTGGTAATAGAAAAAGAGGTCTTTTTTACAATTATTTTTTGATGAAGATTAATCAGGCATTGCAGCATCAACCATTGACTATTAGTAATCAGTGACAGCAAACAGATTACTTGGCATGTCATTTTTTCAAAGACCCTCATCTTATCTTTTCAAATACTCCTTTGGAAACTTCTGTAGAGGTACCTTTTCATCTTGCCACATTTTATCACTGATGAAAGATTTATATCTCATAGATCTAAAGGTGGTTTTTCACTTTAAAAAGTAGACTAAAGAAAAACAACAATAAGAAAGGGATTTCTGGATTTATTTTGCTATCAGAGTAGGATAGCAGAATAGGTGAAAAAGTGATCATTATGAGAATAAAAGAATAAAAGAAAAGCAACGGTATACTGGAGAGGTTGAGTGTAGATCTTTTGTAGCTTTAAGCATATGTTTCTTTTCAAAAGAATCTCCAAATGAGGCTTGATATAAAGTTATAGTTAATATCAACAAATCGAATTTTTATGGACCCAGTGGATACAGATATCGTACATGGTGAAAGAAATTAGAATAAAACTGAGTAAGAATTGCACATAATCTTTAGTTCATCATATCCAGAGCCTACCTGTAGTAAGATGGAACAACTAATAAAAACTTCTAACACTCTAACAGGTAAGTATAATTAATATTAATCACACATGATCAAAAATCGCACCAGCGAATAAGCTTTGTGGAAATATCTTACCACAAACTTAATATACTCTCATGTACACCTTATAACAAACTGTAAACTTTCTAAATATATCTCCCCTAGTTGGCTTTGTGTTGAGATCTAATATGTCTTAAGATTAATACTCTAGTCTTCTTACATTGGTATTAATATGAGTGGAGAAGATGGAAGAAAATATTTAGAAAGCGCTTGGCATTTTGCAGGTCAGGCTCAAGAGAAGTGCTTCCCATTGTGGCTTTGCAGTCTACAAATTGTCAACTTTTCAAAAAGTATTTTATTATTGGCTACATTCAATCAGAGGTGAAACTGGGAAATACACCACCACAACAGAACGGTTCTTAAAAACAGAGCAATGGTTTAAGCATTGATTTGTTTTCATGAAATATTGATTTCAAAACAAAACTTACAAAAGCAGTCTCTACATTTAATTTCTAATATGTCAGGCAACAGGTGTTCTAAAGGGACAGTTGCTTTTTTCAAACCAAAATCTTTAAAACTGGGGAGAACTTTAATGTTTAGAGAGCCACCTTTACTCATTCAAACCTCTAAAATAAAAACTTTTGTAAGAAAGTCACTTTTATTTTTTTATTTTATTTTATTTATTTGACAGAGAGAGAGAGAGAGATCACAAGTAGGCAGAGAAGCAAGCAGAGAGTGAAGGGGAAGCAGGATCCCTGCTGAGCAGAGAGTTCAATGTGGGGCTCGATCCCAGGACCCTGAGATCAGGACCTGAGCCAAAGGCAGAGGCTTTAACCCACCGAGTCACCCAGGCGCCCACAAGAAAAGTCACTTTTAGAAAATAAATTTTCTCATTTCACTTAAACAAACAAAAATGTTATAAATTACAGAAGTAAGACAAGCATTTAGAAATGAAAAATTTATGTTCTAATTTGATAATCTAAACATCAAAAGATTAAACTAAATGTTCTAATACTCTAAAGTAATCGCCCTGATATTATCTAAGACATTAGCATCACTATCTGAAATTATCTTATTGTCTTACTAATTATATATTCTTCCTTTTCTATATAGACACTAAACTCTGCAAGTACAGGAATACTGTTTCCTGTTTTTATCTCTGTCTCTAGAATACTACCTAGCAAGCACTTGTTCAATAATTTTTTGTGCATGAACCAGTATAATGATCTTGATTTATTTTTTAAATAAAAGACTATTTTTAAGCAACTTCTTATGGTGAACAGAAAGCATATCAACAACTATATTTAAAATATACTTGTTAAGATTAGTTATAATTTAGTAGCACTCTTTAAGTCCTTTTTTAAAAACATATCATGCCTATCATGTTCCATATTTGATTATAGATCATTTATTTGAGTATGTTTGTAATTATGTTTTGTTTAGACTTGAAATAAACCACAATACTGCTGTTGCTCATTTAAAACAATGAGGGAGCATAGAGAAGATAATTTACTTGCTAAGAACATTTTTAAAAGTATTAAACTATTAATAAGAACATTTTTAAAAGTATTAAACTATTTCCTATGTTACCAATTTATCATTTCTAGTTCAGGATGTGTGTGTGTGTGTGTGTGTGTATGTTCTTTATATCAGAAGTTTGTCTGAAGTCATGGAATTATAACTGCATTATGTGAAAAAATTAAAACCAAAGATTATAATAGGCCATAGGGGAAATTCTGCATAAGAAACCTGTTACAGCGAAATTGGATGAAAGTTTAAAATAAGCTCTGCTGTACTTTAGATTTCAACATGATCTCATTTCAACCCTATTTAAATCTTATTTCAGAGACAGCATAGTGTAAATGGAAAGTACATGGGATAGGGCATCAGGAATTAAAGTTCTGATGACTGTGCCACTGGCTCCCTATCACCTGGGGATACAGCTCATCTCTCTAGGGGTCAGTTCTTCAGAGGGTGTTAGACTTGGATCATTTCCAGGGTCTTTTGCCACTTGACGACTAACCATTTCAGCAGTTAGAACAAATGAATATACTTTGCAAAGGTTAGGATATGATTATACCTTAATCATTAAATGAAAGTTTTGGGGACACCTGGGTGGCTCAGTGGGTTAAAGCCTTTGCCTTTGGCTCAGGTCGTGATCTCAGGGTCCTGGGATCCAGCCGGATGGAGCCCTTCATCGGGAGCTCTGCTCAGCAGGGAGCCGGCTTCCCCCTCTCTCTCTGCCTACTTGTGATCTCTCTCTCTCTGTCAAATAAATAAATAAAATCTTCAATCAATCAATCAATCAATAAATGTTTTGATTAGACAAAAATCTTATAAAATGTTGAAATAAATTACTAGTATGTTTATAAAGTTCTACTGAATGTTATTAAATTCACATGCATCATATGTGTATATATATTCATATATTTATTGATATTTTGACATTCTATTGATATACAAGTACATAGCCAATAAACCTGTGATATGATTCCATTTGTTTAAAAAATGCATGTGTATGTATAGATAATTCATTGCATTATGACTTTTCACCCTTTTTTCTATAAAGAAAGACATAACTAGGAAAGGGGCCACTGAAGAAATACTCATTTGTAAAACATTTCTAAGAAAAATCTTAAACTATTAGAAATGATCAGCCTTAAATAGAAAAAAGAAGCTCAGTCATTCCAGGAATAGACTTAAATAAATGAAGATAATTTTACACTAAGTGCCATAAACAACTGTTTTTTATATTCATTAAGGCTCAAAACAAAGATAATGTTTTGAAACTACTCCAAAAGAGTGCTTTAGACTTTAATTAAGAAATAATTTCCAGGCAGGACAACTAGACTTTAGAATAGAAAGTGCTGAAATACTTTCGTGGTGTCTAAAAGGATAAATATATTTTTCATCTTTACTGGATGATTTAAAAGTGTGCTCTCTTAATGATAAAGAGAATTGAAGAGCCTCAAATCATGAGACAGCTCTTCATGAAACCAGTTTGCACGAGTTGTAACTAATCCAAAATTTCACTTTTATCAAATAGAATTCGTTCTTAAGAAAGGCAAATGCTTGTTATTTCCTTTTAAGTATGTCATTAAGTAAAGGTTGCATTGATTAACTTAGAGAAGATTTCATAATAACCTCTAATCATAATCATACAAAGAGTTAAATTCCCTTCATTATGGAGCAAGGCAAATGCAGAGTGTTTATAGGCGATCTAGAAGGTCAGTACTCAGACTAATTCACCGACAGCCCCAGATGCCTGGTTAAGCTGCCAACACAGTTGCTTTCCGAGTCTGCCAGAAAGTCAGCTGCAGCTGCAGGGAACATTCTTCCCCCGCCCCCCCCCCGACTTTTTTTTTTTCCCACCCATTGCTAAGCCTGTGGATTTTACAATTGCCACGGAAAGACCAGAATTAGGAAATATAATTCAGGGTGATGATCACCTCACTTACCCTATTAATGTGTTTCAAATTAATTTACTATGAATAGCAAAATATAAACAGATAAGAGGTTTTTTTGTTTGGGGAGTTTTTGTTTTGTTTTATTTTGCACATGTGCATGTTCTCAAATCATTCATTTAGTCACATTTCAGAAAGTAACCTGGTGAGACTGTCTTCCAGGCTCAATTCTATTTTTTCATTTTGGGGATTTCTATTGTAATAATAAGAAGCAGCAGAAGCCTAAGCAGCAGCAGCAGCTACTGTTTCATGTTTTATGTCGTATTGTTACCTGCAGTGAGAGAAATGTAACCACAGGGTACAGGTTAGTGTTTTGTGTCTTTACAATTACATAGGACTGACCTCTGGTCTTCATTTGCTGGTGTAACTGAGCAAGTGATTTCTACCTCTCTGAGCCTAAGGTATTTCATCTAAAAAATGACAAGTGTGATATCCATCTCACGAGGTATTGTGAGGCTTAATTAACAAAATAATATTCCTGGTATCATCTCCAGAGAATTATGGGAACTTAATAAATTATAGAGACATTGTGAGAAAAAAAAATTTAAATGTGAAATCCAGAATTTGCATTAAGTCCTCAAAGTTTTGGATGCACATTGCTCAGTGGTGTATTGTAGGATCAAAACGTGCTCTAATGAGAAAGTTTGGAAAACCTTGAAAAAAATCACAGAAAAATTAAAAAGGATATAACATTTTATTCGTTCATATCAAAATCGAAAGAAAAATATAGTAAGAAGAATAAGAGAGGACGTAATGTAGTATATTGCTGTTTACAAATCTATAACTATTGGGAGAAAAGTCACCATGAAATGTTTTAACAGCAATATACTTTTGGATACTCGGACATTTTAGATGTTCAAAAGCTGTAGAGACAACTGGAAGAGCATTTCTATATTTGAGTACAGGCAGCTTCTACTTGCCTATTTTCCTTTTCCTTCTTCCCTCCTTTCCTTCCTTCTCTTTTTCCCTCCTTCCAAGTAAATGGGAATGTATTACGAAAAGTCCTTTTCTCTTTTTTTAAACTATATTCCTGGAGTCATCTTACTTTTGCATAGATAGGTTTTAGAAACTAATTGAAATCAAATATCAACAACATAGCCAAAAATTTTACTAGTGGGAACTGTTGCCAAAGTCTATGGGATGGTCAAATTCTTCTGCTTTTCTGGTTACAAGAACAATTATATTTTAGTGGAAGACATTATTTTAAACCACAAAGGAAACCCTGCTCACACTGTCTCACATCTTGTTTTAAGCAAGGTGTACAGAACATCCACAACTATTAAACTTCCATTTAGATAATCTAATCCAGTTGTTAAATGGCCATCCTGGAGTTGTGTGGCTGACATGCTAGGCATACATTTGGGATACCAAGATTTGATATCTCCCCTCTCTGTTGACTTTTAGCTAAATACGAATAGTGTGGATTTGTCTTTCTGATGTTGCCCTAAAAGGACACTTTTCTTAGTGGAAAAATAACTCTTAGGATTTATCACTTTCAGAATCATAGAATATGCACATTGGCCAGCTTTTTTTTTTCACTAAACGAAATTTTAACTTCTGTTTCTAGATATAGTCATAAAATGAAATCCATTTTTAGCATTTCAAAATTAATATGTACCCATAAATTTTAAAATAGTGTTTTAAATGTAGGAACTATTTTCTCAATGATGATTTATGCAGATGGTCTGTATCAACATGAACTAAATATGGCCATATAAAGCTAAAAATCCTGGATGGATATTTCTACCAAGCATATAAACAATTGCATTTTTAGGTTTTTATTATGTTACACACACACACACACACACACACACACACACACACACACACCATTTTTTATTTTATTTTTTTATTATTATTTTTTTAAATTTTTTATTAATATATAATGTATTATTTGCTCCAGGGTATATGTCTGTGAATCATCAGGCTTACACATTTCACAGCATTTTGCCATAGTACATACCCTTCCCAATGTCCATAACCCCTACAACCCCCCCCCCCACCTCCCAGCAACCCTTAGTTTGTTTCGTGAGTTTAGGAGTCTCTTATGGTTTGTCTCCTTCCCTATCCCATCTTGTTTCATTTCTCTTCCCCGGCCCCCCATAACCCCTGCCCTGCCTCTCAAGTTCTTCATATCAGAGCGATCATGACACACACCATTTTTAACTGAGTGCATATTACAGAAAAGGCAAAGATGTGTGGGCATATACTAAGGAAAGTATCGGGATTGGTTACATTAATTTGCTTATATGTGAGTACTATATATGTTATGAAATATCATCTTTGTTCTTGAGCTGGATTTTAAACAATAATACTAGTCTGAAGACATGAAACTAATTTCTTAAAAGATAATACACAATTATAGTTTCTGCTAAAATAAAATAGATGAATTATTCAGCCCCCAAGTATATCAAACATTAAAATATGAAATGGTAATATATTGTACTAAAATATAGATTAAAAATTACAAAGCATACAATTTTTTAAAAGATTGTCTCTTTAGTTAAGAAGGCTCTTTATGGAACTTCTTTTGAAATGTAGTAGTTACACTTCCATAATATTATATTTGAATTTTGAATATTAAAGCCTTGAAATTTTTCTGATGTTTCATTTTTGTGCTATAAGCCCACTAAAATGGATATTAAGAGGTATTTCATCAGTTTTTTATTTTGTACCAGATACTTTAGAAAGTGCATCTTCTTCTGACTTGTACATGTCATCCTAAAAACAAATCCCTATAAATCAGTTTGTTTCTTCTCTTGGAGATTTCCTATCTACATCCATTTTTGTTCACTGAAAATACAGAGTTCTTTATTTCTGTGTAGTCATTTGGAATCTTACTATTATGTCTGGAATTCCACAGATGTCAATTTCTACTAAAACAAATTTTATGAAAAATCCAATGGATAGCTTCCAGAGAATGTGATGAAATAATACTTGGACATTGCAAGAAAAGCTTTTTTTGGGGCGCCTGGGTGGCTCAGGGGGTTAAGCCTCTGCCTTCAGCTCAGGTCTTGATCTCAGGGTCCTGGGATCAAGCCCTGAATCAGGCTCTTTGCTCAGCAGGGAGCCTGCTTCCCCCTCTCTCTCTGCCTGCGTTTCTGCCTACTTGTGATCTCTCTCTCTCTCTCTCTCTCTCTGTCAAATAAATAAATAAAAAATCTTAAAAAAAAAAAAAGAAAAGCTTTTTTCTATGCAAAGTTCTTAGGGGTGTCAGAAATCATTGTCTCCCTCCCTTGCTTTCTGCTGAGAGCCATGCAGGGAATTAGGAAATGAAGAGAAGTGCTTTGCGCACAATAGCCTTTAGTGAATATTATTGATGACTAGACACCTGCTAGGATGTAAAGGCATTTAATCCATATTATTTTGCCTTTTAACTTGTCAACTCAGACATGGCAGCCAGAAGAGTTTTCTGTCAAACATTAGCCTTTGCATTGCATTACAATTTTTATTTTTCATTCTTGCAGTTCCAGTGTATACATAACACACTGGGGCTTTCAATAATATAAACATTTATAGCCTTATATGAAGGTGAACTGGAAAAAAACATGTTCTCTGAACATCAAAACATTTAGAAAGTGTGATATACATAGGTGCAATTATCATCTTCCAAAAATTATTTTTTGTAGAAAAAGTTCCCCAACATTTTAATTACCTTTGGACTTTCTACCTTCCCAAATGCTTTCTTCATTGTGGTTAATTGGTGTGCTATTAATACAACACCAAGAATTTATTTTGTCAACTTATTTGGAAGGATATTTTAAAAGCAAAGTAATGCCAAATATCATCTTTTTTATTTTTTTAAGATTTTATTTGTTTATTTGAGAGAATGAGCATGAGCAGGGGAGAGGAGCAGAAGGAGGGGGAGAAGCAGGCTCCCCAGGGAGCCTGATGTGGGCCTTGATCCCCGGACTCTGGGATCATAATCTGAGCCTAAGGCAGACACTTAACCGACTGAGCCACCTGGGTGCCCCATTGCCTCATATTTTCCAGAGATGAGACTGGATGGCATATTTCCAGAAGATGAAAACAGTATTTTTATGCAATGCAGAAATCTTTGTGTCTTCCATGGGTAGGTCAGTGTCTAACACATGGTAGACTGCCAATGTTGCAACCTGAGAAATCAGTTCACTCAGACATGTTTCAATGAATATAGTTTTTATTTAATATTATTTCTTGTCATAAGAATATAGATATTACATTTCAACTTTTGACCTTAAAGTAACAAAATATATCCAGTTGATCCAGTATCTTCAGAAAATGTTTTGCAACTTTATAGGCAATTGGAAAATTCTTTTTACCACTTTTGATAGAAACCTTTCTATAATATATACCATGCCTTCTTTTATGGAAAATGTTAAAAATAATTTAACTTTTTCAAAGTCTCAGGAATATATTAGTGGTAGTCTGCTATACTGAACAACAGGAAACTGCAAATATTTTTGAGCTCTTCTGTCTCTCTTCTAATTGTACATTATGCATACTTTTTATGGCCACTTCTTGGACATTCTTTTACAATTGGATATTAAGAATGCAGATAAAAAAGGAAAAAAAAAAGTGTTAAAAATCCACTTAAATAACTATTGATTGGCTTATTTAGTAAGGCACAAACAAGAGCCTGAGGGAGAATGCTGACTAATCCAATAAATCTAGCTACACAGTCCTGAATTGTTTCCCATGTTACAACTCCTTATTTTTATGCATGTATATATGTATGGTATGTATGTATGTATGTATGTATTTATTTAAGAGAGAGAGAGGCGGTGGAAACGCAAATAGGTGGAAGAGCAAAGGGAGAGGGTGAGAGACAAGCAGACTCCCCACCAAGTGCTGAGCCAGGAGCCCAGAGCCCAAGCCTGACATGGAGCTCGATTCCAGGACCCTGAGATCATGACCTAAGCCTAAGGCAGACACTTAACAAACTAAGCCACCCAGATGCCCCACAACTCCTTATTTGTAACCACCTTCTGGATATCTTTACTGACAGATATGTAGGCACATAAAAACACAACAGATCCAAAAACTGACCTCATTAATTTTTCCGTTCAGCCAGCCCCCTCCTAGCCCTCTGCATCTCTAGAATTCCCTGTCTCAGTAAATGCCATCGTATCTACCCAGACATCTATGCTAAAATAGCACTTGATGCTGTCCTTAACTTCTTCTTCTCCATGATTTTCCACTTTAACTTAGTCTGTAATCCCTCATATGTGGCCTTCCCCTTTCACCTCCATTGCCAGGACCTTGCTTGGTTTCTTGCAGTCTTTTACCTGTACTGTTACCTCATTCTTTCATCAGTCTGTCCCCACTCCTCCCACCCTCAGAGTCTCTAGGGTTATAGACTTTTTTTTAAAAAAGTCTGGTTACTTTTCGTAAAGGATGTCTTTTTTCAATACTAAAGTACAAACTATTGAGCATGACAAAAGACATTCCTATTCTGCCCCCAAAGGCTAACCACTTACCAGTAACCATCCCACCCACTTTCCTATGAGTTATTTCCTATGGTTAAATCAAATGGATAAGATTGTGAATCCAGTTCTCTGTAGACACCAGAAGAAGGAAATAAAAATGAAACCGAAATAAACAGAGTTTGAGGTTTTTTCCTTGTGGGTTCATGCTTTGGCCTCTGGAATTGTTCTATGTGTGATCCTTTTAATATAACACCTGTACTTAGAGCCCAAGTTGGGAATTTTATAGGTCTATGTTTAGGCATAAAGTTTTAGTATTTTAATATTTAGATTTTTTATACCCTATGAACTATATCATAAGTTAGTATTTGAATATATTCAAAAAGGTATAGGCATTTCTGGTCAATAGATATTTTAATTCTTAATCAGATTTATGAAATAGTCAAAATAAGATTGATTAAAACCACTTACGTAGTACTTTTTTAGATAACATCACAAGATTTTTTTTCACATAATTTTCATTAAGTCAGTAGAATATGGAATTTTACCTTATACTTTGTTAAAGATATTTGAGTCACTCTAGAAATTAATTTTTAATTATGGCTCATTAGTAGTGAGTAGAGAAGAAAACTGCACATTCATCGATGTTTGCTTCTGTGATACAAAATTACGACACATATTCCACTAAAGATATTTCATTATTTATTTCACTCTTCTAGATGTATAGGAAGTGAGCCATAATGTCATTAAAAGTAAACCGTTCTATATCATTTTTTTGCTCTTTATTAAAAGTAGTTATCTAAGTAGCAGTGCTGACCCAATAATTGCTAGAGTGTCTAAATTGGATGTACTTGAGTTAATGCATCAGTAAGTGATGTACCTTCAATGCAATTAAAAGATTGTAGTCTAACCTAAGAGAAGATCTTGTTCATATTGACTGCTTTAAATTCAGACTATGATTTCATATTTTTAAAGTGGTCCATGGCTTAGTTGACCCCATTAGTGGGATACAACTCTTCTTTAGCATAGTCAGATACTACTGAGTAAGCATTTCTGAAAGGCTCTAAATGAATTTCATCAGACAACTACCATTCCATAATTTCAGAGAAGGGAAAGACAATTAAGATATTTAGTATGGAGGTTGGGGAAATACTAGACTGAAGTGAGGGATATTAAATAATTTATCAAGTAACAATAGTTATTCCATTTGAAATGAACTTGATTTTAACCTTTTTACTTGGTATAAACTTTTCCTGCAAGATATTTTTTCAAATTTTATGAGACATTTGTGACCTGACTGGCAGAGTGATTAAAATTTTTTAGTTTTCCTATTGTAGTTAATGTGGTGATGAATACTTCTGTGTACCTGCCCAGGATGTAATTCATGAGGATTGTGTCTCTCTGAATATGGGACAGTTGCCTCACTCCATCTCCCACTACTATTATGGGGAATGCAATTTTCAAGTGAATATAGAAAAGGAAGTCTTAGTGGCCTGCCCAATAGATAAACCTATGGGTTAGAAAGTTCCTTCTTATTTTCTAATTGGAATGGATCTTGCATTTCTAAATCGGAGAGCAGATATGGGGGAGTTGAAAGACTTCCTACCCAATTTAAGAAGGGTATGGTTGAGTCACTCACTATATTTGGATTATAGATCTATTGGTTTTGTATGAAGTAGAGCAATCTTGATTCTAGCCATGGTTATGTGTATGCAGAGCCTGGCTGACTCATCAGATGCCCTCATTTAGGTGGTGTCCTGTCTTGGTGTTTGTATTGAGAAGTTGGGAGACACTACACAAGGAACTCCACCAGCCAGATGCCATTTTAAACCGCTAGTCTCTGCTTTTTTGTGCAATGCATGGTAAGTTGCTGAGTATAAAGGATTTTCTCTATTAGCTGTGAAGGAGAACTGAAGTTCGGTTCCAATTCTTTCAAGGAATTTTCTCTGATATCCTGAATCCCTCTTTTATAGGACTCTGAGTATACTTCACCATAGTCTTCTTCATATTATTAATGTGAATGTTTTGCCCACCACAAGACAAACCTTCTTAGGGCCAGGTTTTCAGTTTTGCTTATCTTCTACTTCATCATCTCCTCAAACTTGGTAGGCCTTCAGTAAGTAGTATGAATTCAATTACAATTGGCTAATCTGGCCTGATTGTGTCAATTATATAACCACAATAGGATTAACTGTGATTATTAATGTGTGTTTATTAAAAGTTATGGTGTATATACAACTTTTCGAACAGTCAGCAATTCATATGTGTTTATGCCTAGCCCAGCTGTCCCTCTGACTCCCTAGACCATGCAGTGTCTTGCCATCTACTAATATACCACAACTGTTCTGTGATGCATCTGTTTTCCTAATTGGTGGAACTGATAAGGATAAATGAGCCTAGTTCTCCCCTTGCAGGGGTGTATGTGCTGTCATAAACTCGCTAAACACAGCCCTTAGCTGGGGGGGTGGTGGTTAGAAGGATGAGAATTATCTCTAGGGAGGGTCCTGATTTGGAGCTGTGACCCCAGACAGCGGGGGTGAGAAGAACGCAGGAGCTGCTTTAGCGATTCTCCCATGCTTCCCATCCACGTACTGACCACCACACAGTCAGAGCCAGACTGGATGCTGCTTTTGCATTTCTCCCTGCCTGTTTCAGTTTCTGAGAAGTACAGAGAGAGGAACATTTTCTCCTCCTTAAGTATACTTTAGTTAGATGCCAAATCTTAGGATCCTTTGACTTGGCACCACCATCCATGCTCTACCTTTTATCTACTACTTCTGTTTCCTTTCCCTTAACAGCATCCCTGGTCACAGTGATCCTGGGCCAAATTCTAGCCAATGGTCACCTGTAATTATTTTTGTAACCTCCTAGCCATAGAACACTTTTCTCTCTTTCTCTCAACGAAGACCTGTTTTAGTTATTTCTTTATCCCTAACACCTAGCACAGTTCTAATATAGAGTTATTTTTCAGTAAATATTTGTTACTATCATATAAATACAATTCTTTTCACTTTAATTACATACTTAGGCTCACAGTCTTCTTACACAGCTTGTCTTAGGTTCCCTTGCTTTGACACCCTCATTTGCCATCTCTGAACATTCACGTTTCTTTATAATTTTTGTCTTATCTATCTACTACACTGAGTCAAACCTATGTTTAACTCGATTAGTTTGATCATATGGTTCCTGCTATTTAACCTTTTAGTAAAGCTTCGAACATTTTGGTTATACTATTTTTAACTCTGCAATCTTTCCCATACCTTTAAGTTCAATCATGAAATCTTGTATTATCTATAAATTATTTCCTTACTCAAATAAAGGATGCAATTGCTTTAGCTCTCCATCTATTACCCTGAACTCTGTTCTGCCTAAACTTGGATCACTGATATTTGTGATTTTTAAAAACAAGTACTAATTAATTTAGAAAATGCGTACTGAATGCCTGCTATGTTCTAGATATAATTCTATACACATAAACAAAAGACAAAGTAGGGGCAGGACACTGTCTTGGTTAAGTGCCCTTCATGAGTAATCTAAAATTTTTGTTCTCCCTTTGCTATTTATGCAAGCTTAGAGGCCAAGTGAAGTTTCTTCATATGAAAAAGTAGGTGAGGGGTACCTGAGTGGCTCAGTGGGTTGAAGCCTCTGCCTTCGGCTCAGGTCGTGATCTCAGGGTCCTGGGATCGAGCCCCACATCAGGCTCTCTGCTCCGCAGGGAGCCTGCTTCGCCCTCTCTCTTTGCCTGTCTCTCTGCCTACCTGTGATCTGTCTCTCTGTGTCAAAATAAATAAATAAAATCTTTTTTAAAAAAAAAGAAATAGTAGGTGAATTATACCATATTTCAAGTCTCTTGTGGCCATAAAATTTAGTTATCTTTGTGTTGAATGGAAGGAGATTTTTAAAAATGATTCATACTTAATGTGAGACAAGGTGGATCAAAATATTCCACAGGGTTTTCAGCTAGATTTTAAGTCCCTTCAGTTAGCTTGCCCTTTTAGACAGGTTTCATTATAGTTGACCTTAAACCTGCCTTAGTTTTCCATCAATTATCAGGTTATCATTTTAAAATATGGAATTATTTAAATAGATAAGTTATTAACAATACAATTAAAATATTCTGCAAACAGCTTTGTAGCTGCTTGTGTGCATTTATAATGGACAAACTATCTCTGTTGGTGGAAATAGATGACTAAAGTTTCATCTTGCATTCTAGATTATATTTTTCTTTTTATGCTTTTCTACAATTTTTTTAAAGATTTTATTTATTGATTTATTTATTTATTTGAGAAGGAGCAAGAGTGCAGAGCAAGAGTGAGAGAGCACAAGCAGGGCCAGGGGCAGAGAGAGAAGCAGATTCCCCACAAAACTGGGAGCCTGATAAAGTACTTGATCCCAGGACTCTGGGGTCATGACTTGGGCTGAAGGCAGAGGCTTGACTGCTGAGCCGTCCAGGCACCCCTATAGTGTTTATTTTCATACGTTTACAAACAAATCATCCTTTACCTAACGTATATTATAAAAACCCAGACTTGTCAAGTTTAGTTAGTTGTCAATTTTCCAAATTTGGTCACAATTAAGACTCTTCATAACCTGTGCTGCTTCCACTAAATTGCCTACGGCTTTGTGTGTGCATCTTAGTTCCTTTAGCTGCCAAACTGTGAACTTGAGTTTAATAGGACTATCTATCTCATAAAGTTAATGTGAGAATTAACTGAAATAATTTTTGTGACTTAGCACCATGCTTGTCACATGGTAAGTATTCTATAAATTTTAAGTATTATAATTATTTTTTTTCCTAACTTACCTACCATTTCTCCACCTACCTGTCACTAAAGGAATGTTATAAAATTAAAGGGCAGTAAAAGAAAGAAGAAAGCCTAATCACTTAAAAATAAGATAAATAAACTAATAACAAAATTTAATAGTGTTACAGGCTCTTATGAAGACAATTGATGAATACTTAAGTGCAGTACTTAATTCATTGAATATTGTATATTCTGACAATATTCTTCTGAAGGAAGTCTTTAATATTTAATGATCTCATTATATTTAATAAAACATGAGAGGGTATGGATTTTAAGAATATAATTCTATCCATTAACAGAAAGGTTTCATGTAAATGAGTATCTGTATAATTGTCCTTAAAGACTAAGCACATTTACAGTACATTACAATGACCTCTAAAATCCATATCTGGATTTCTTGGTATTTCAGGTAATTAAACAAAACATTTTACCAAAATGTTTTACATATTATTTTTATTTGAGCACTTGGTCCTATACAATTTTATGTAATGATTTTGCTTTGGAAGCACTATTTTGATTAAGTCTAAAGTAGCTGTAATTACTGGAATATAACTAAATTTTTAATATTTCAATATTAAAATATAAAACATTGATTTTAAAGTAGTTTGAGGATTTATTTCTTTCCTGCATTAAAAAATCAATTTATTATTTTAATTGATTTATCCTGTAAATAGTATCTGAAAAAAAATAGCTCCTTTTGGCCTTAAATGACAAGAAGTTATATGCTTGTGTCATTTATTAAAATTATTTTTAGAGTATTAACTTAAAGATTTATATTATAATTTTTTAATTTCATGTTTAATGAAAATAACTTAGGACACTTATCTCTTTATAGTAATCAAAGTTACTTATCCTGACAGTTCTTATACAGTTACTTTTCCAACTCATTTCCCTGTTCAAAGAGAAAACTCAAGTGCAGAAATAATTCACTCATTAATTAACATAAACATGCAGCATTGTGTGTGTGTGTGTGTGTGTGTGTGTGTGTGTGTGTGTGTGTGTGTGTTTAAGTAAGCCGTAGGTCCAACATAGGGCTTGAACTCAAGATCCTCAGATCAAGAGTTACACGCTCTACCAACTGAGTCAGCCAGGAGCCCTGTAAACTTAGATTTTTAACCTTGTTTTCTTACATGACAAACCACAAAGATGAAAAGCATCTGACACTGTATTGATCAAATGCCATTTGATTTTTTATCGTTTTATTTGAGAAACAAGTAAAATAATATATAGACACATGTAATTGGTTACCGCTCTCTTCTTTAGCTTTCCATTTTGGTAAATGCCAAAAGGAACACACCAGACCTATTTTTTACTGACTTTCACTCTGTTGGACAAGTCAAGATGTTAGTTATTCTAAGGTATCTTATTCACAGATACTTCTTGGCCCAACATGTTTGTTCACTTTATTTCTAAACTATTTTGTGATACTTCATCAGTGTTAACCCTGTGGCCTATACTCTCCAGTATTTCAGATCTCTGTAGAATCTTTCAGGGTCTTTTTTATACTTAAGAAGTTATAAACCCATGTGGGGCTCTGAATTGTAGTGAAATATTCACTGGTGCAGAGGGCCATGTTGGAATGTGACCCATGGTCTAGGTCTAATACTTCCTGGCTTACAACCTATATATAGGCCTAATTCCCTATCCTGGGAATTGGGGGTGGGGGGAATGGTAAAATAGCAAACTGTAAAATAGCAAAGTGCATCTGAGATATTTGTTAACTTTGGGTACAGCCTTCTCTCTTTAAAGCTTTCATGATTTCTCCAGTATCACAAAAAAATTTGATAAAATTAATCACAAATCCTAGGGAAAAAAATAATAGTCTTCATGTTTTAGACATGTTTCTAGAATTTACATTAATTTAAACTAGCCTTTAGAAAATGCTGCTTACCATACAGAAATAATAGTATAATAATTAGTAAATATAAATAATAGTAAAATAATAATAGTAATACATGTATATTAGCAACATACATATAATAATAAATAATAATAATAAAATAATTAGTCTCTG
The DNA here is from genome assembly GCA_028533885.1 of Nasua narica. Classification (NCBI taxonomy): domain Eukaryota; kingdom Metazoa; phylum Chordata; class Mammalia; order Carnivora; family Procyonidae; genus Nasua; species Nasua narica. Next base: position 162,287,683 of record CM052799.1, on the reverse strand, counting down.
GTAGCTGCATTGAGGCAGATAGTTGGGAACTTTCTGTACCTTATATTTTAATCAGTAAGACTTCCTAATCAGTAAGACTAACTCTGCTATCAGAGACCCATATTCCCAACACAATGGTCGCTAATATTTCAAAAGTGGAAAAAGAAAAAGACAAACAAAACCTTGCTCTGTTATAACAATAGATGGAGTGAATATGAGAATTTGTGCAAGAGGTGAAAGCAGAGGGACGTCTGGGTGGCTCAGTCAACTGAGCAGCTGTCTTCAGCTCAGATTATGATCCTGGGGTCCTGGGATGGAGTCCCAAATCTGTCTCTTTGCTCAGTGGGGAGCCTGCTTATCCTTCTGCCTACTGCTCCCCTCTGCTTGTGTCCTCTCTTTCTCTGACAAATGAATAAATAAAATCTTTATATATTAAAAAAAAAGAGGTGAAAATGGGAAGGAGTAGGCTTTTCAAGTAGTCAATGTCCTGTTCCTAAAACTGAAGTTGATTCCCATATTTAGATTGGATGTTGGATTTGTCAATCTGGATGTACAGTTAAGTAATCTCAGTAACTCTAGTAATTTCAACTGTTAAAAAAAACCTAAACCACTCTAACTTAAGGGAAAAAAAAAAAAAAACATTGTCACATGAAGCTAGGGAGTCATTATTTACCCAGGCTGGTTCAACATCCTACACTTATTTCTAGTGGTGAGTCCATTTATCAGCCCCCGTAGGAATACAGACTTGGAGGACAGATTCCTAAAGGAAAGGGGCTAGTTTCCAAAAAAGATAAAATTGTGCTTATCTACCATCTAATGTTTTGACTAATATTTTGAATCCTCCCAGTACGGTTAGATAACAAAAGCCACCTTAATGACCAAAGCACTGCTGGCTCCCAAATCACATGGAGTAATTTTCTGGACAAGGAAAAAGGAACACTAGGAAAAAAGAGGTAGTACAGATTATAGTAGAAGAAGTGGCGGTAATAGTTAATATCAAGTTATGGCATGTCTTATTTGGGACTATTACAGGGTCAGTTTAAAGGATAGCTCTTGAACTGCACATCGGTGGCCAGTGGTGTACATTAGGGAAGGAAGAGGAAAAAGTCATAAAGGTAGGGTTTTCCATGAAAAACACCTTGACTCCAGCTTCCTGAAGTGAAAAATCTGAAAGCCATTATCAGAAGCTCGCTGACTGATATAAACTGTGATTTTTCCTTTCAGAAATGTTCTAAAAAGAGATAGGTTGCTTTATTTAGCTTATTCCATGCTTGGTAGCCTTAGGGACCAGAACAAAGAATGAACTATGACCCTTGTTTCCTGCTATTATCTCTAAATGCACCTTAATGTGACACTAAATATTAATGTTGTAATAGGAACTGTAACACAAGAGTAACAAAATTAATGTTTATATTATTTTTTTCTGTTAAAATCACATATCATTAGTGATACGCCCACCAAATAGTACCTATTCTTTGAAATTGTTATACTTGTTCAAAAGCTTGCAAATTAGTGTAAACTCAGGACCTGCTGAATATCCTTTCAGCATTATGAGATTCCAGAAAATGTGAATAGGATGTTTCAGTTGTTAGGTAATTTTCCAGATGCCTTTTTTTTGGTACTAGTTAATTCAAATGGCTTCCTTTCAGCACTTCAGGCTTGTCATGTACACTATATTAGAGTGTGTAACATTTTTGAAGGAATTTGGCACAGACATCACATTTCTACGTTAACTCCCTGACTTTGAAGCGTACCTGCCGACATCAGTGTAAATACATCCTAATAAATTTATTTTCACCAATTCTCGAAGTTTCCTTTATTTCAAGTGTTGATGTTGTTTGTTATGATAAGAGTATTTTAATTGGATATGGTTTTTACTGATACTTTGAATAAATACATGCAGAGAATATTTATAGCAAACCTCAACTTTTGCATGTGATGGAGACGGCATTGATTCATAGGTGATCATTTATTAAAGTGCACATTTAAAAGTTGAGCTTCAGTTGATATTCTGTGCCCTTAGGTAAGTAGGATGGTAGTTAGGTAGTTAAAATTCCCCTAAACCCTATAATTTAGACACTTAAAATTAAGAGCATTTCTTTTCAGTCTTTTTTTTTAATCGCTTTTGGGGGCTTAGTAGAGTTCATGTATTACATGCAATATTATATCCTGTTTCCCCCCCTTAACAGTACTGTAATATTAAAATATGTAAAGAGTGGATTAATAAACTGTTTTAAATTAAAATCTAATATTTTTAGATATAACAAAAAACTGTTTTTAACTAATTTAGAATATAAATTGTTCTAAATCTATTCACAAATATTCATTAGTCTGTGACATTTTAAAAATCTTTTTACATAATGAGTGCAAATAACTTTCAGCAACTAATTTTTTCTAAAATAGTTGAGGCAACATGTAGTCACATTTTATTACAGGAGTATATAACATACAGGAGTATGTTGCTGATGATCTGTTATAATTTCAAACAACTATAATTCAAAACTGATCCTGATGTAGGATAGCAAATGTATTTGTTAACCAGCATAAATGTAAATAGAGAAGAAATATAGTTTACAATTGACTCAGTCCACCAACTTTAAGATTATGTGATTCTTGGCAAATTTTATAATTTCTGAAATAAATGTAATTTCAAAGTCAGTGAATTAAGAGAGAATTTGCACTAGTTGAGATTTGCTTAACTCAAATGTGACTGACTGCACAGTAGTTGAAAGAAACTTTGATTTGGATTTAAAAACACCTGGCTTACAATCATAGCTATGGGTAAATTTAGGGAAGTTGCTTAATCCTTCCAAGCCTCAGTTTCTTTCTCTATAAAAGGGGATGATAACAATACATCCTTCAGGTAAATGTGGCAGATTTATACACAGCTCATCTAAGTACTGGGCCTATAAAAAAGATTAATAGTATACCATTTTCTTCCTTAACTGAGAGCATTTAACCATTCCTGTGGCCTCATGTTTCCACAGGAGGCTTTTAAGCATGTGTGAGAATTCGTCTGTGGAAGAAACTAGATTCTTTAGGGTTGATCAAAGAAGACTGATAGTTCAGGGGTGTTGAGACAAATGCCTGATGAATAAACCCAGTTTATTCTGTGAAAAGATTTCTGATTTTTGATATTTGTTCTTTGGTGAATCAAGTGATAGGTTTTCCATGCCTGTTGGCTCTCAGGAAGGGAACTGAGAAAACTCCAGTAACAAGAGAGACTGCAACCTATTGTCTCAGTTTATTAGTAGAAATATGAGTAGATGTATGTGAAGGATCTTTCAGCTCAAGCAAAACCTGACACATCTATCTTCCCAACTCTGTTCCCTGCTGATATTGTTTACTTTGTGTCCAAGGTAATGTGAACAACACTACATTTATTTAAATTAAAAAGTATTATACAGTTTGATGAAAGGTTAAGCATCTTACTAGAAATATAAACTGGGTGTAACACTTACTTTCATTGGAATAGGGTAGTAGCAAATAACCGATTTTAAATATTAAATTGCCTCGTTAATGCTTAAAATATGATTATAAAGAAATAATGTGACTCATAAATATTAGTATATTTAATTCCCTCGGAATCTTTGCTTCACCTTATATTAAATTTGCTTTATAAAAATGACTTTATTGGGGTGTCTGGGTGGCTAAGTCGTCAAGCGTCTGCTTTTGGCTCAGCTCATGATCCCAGGGTTCTGGGATCGAGTACCGCTCCCTGCTCAATGGGAAACCTGCTTCTCTCTCTCTCACTCCCCCTGCTTGTGTTACCTCTCTTGCTGTCTATCTCTCCGTCAAATAAAAATCTTTTTAAAAAATGACTTTATTATAGCACGTGTTATATTATCAACTATCCTGGATTGATCTTAATTTGACTGAAAAAAAAACATTTTTAGCAACTTTATCTAGTTACTTACATTGCTTTACTTTTTCGTATGCGTTAAAAAGTTATGTTACTCATTCAGTGGATTTAATGGTGAAAATTATTATACATTTTCTCTTATTAATTAAAATCATGACTTGTGTAATTTATTCATGATTATATATTATATATATTATATAGAAGGTGCATTACCCCCATACTTTGTTCTTTCTTTGCCCCCAAATTTTAGAATATCACTTATTTTTCTAATTACTGTCTTCTAAATTAACAAATCAGCATCATTAAATACTCCAGTGACAAAATATTTTATGTCAACTCTACTTCAATTAAAAACAAAGCACAAGTATTAAATATTTTTAAAAAGAATCAAGTGATGTCTTTGGATCAATTTTACTCAGTATGTTTGAATAAACCTATGGTACTTAAGGATTCCTTACAAATACAATGAATTAATTGAGTTGGAAAGAAAAAAAGAGGACAATTAAGAGATGATACTCTTATTGAAAGACACTAAAATGAGTATTAACTATTTCTCAAACATCTCCTATGGATAGTAAGGGGGATTCAATAAATATCATTTGGATCACAGCATTATTCTAATTATTTAGCAGAACTCTGTCCTGAAATCAATCTTTAAAAATAGCATTTAGATTTTTCCTTTTTGCAATGGAATATTACTCAGCGATCAGAAAGGATTACTACCCACCATTTCATCTACATGGATGGAATTGGAGGGGACTACGCTAAGTGAAATAAGTCAAGTAGAGAAAGATAATTATCACATGGTTTCACTCATATGTGGAAGGAACATAAGGAATACTGTGGAGGATCACAGAGGGAGGGAGGGAAAACTGAATGGGAAGAAATCAGAGAGAGAATCAACCATGAGAAACTCTGGGGTCTGGGAATCAAAATGAGGGTTACAGAAGGGAGAGGGGTGGAAGAATGGGTAACTAAGTGATGGGTATTAAAGAGGGCACGTGTGGTAATGAGCACTGGGTGTTATACACAACTAATGAATCATTGACCGCTACATTAAAAACTAATGATGTGCTCTATGCTGGCTAATTGAACATAATAATAATATAAATAAATAAATAAATAAATAAATAAAATGATTGTGTGAGAGGAGAATGAATAATAGATCATATAACATGTGAAAATTAGAGGCTTTAACTGATTAGACCAGTTTATTTTTATATTGAGTTATGAATGTATGCATGCAAATATACTTATAAAATTATGTTTAATGCTACTTTTTTCTAATCAATATATGTTCTCTAATACAGATATGTGTGTGTCATTTTCTTGGGTACTTGAAAATGGTATAAACACCACAGAAGCAGAGAATAAATAAGGCTGCTTAAATAATAATAATAATAATAATAATAATAATAAAAATTAAGCAATAAAATAATTTTTTTCTGTATCTCAACACTATTTGAAAATGCTTTATGTCACTTATTTCCTCTGATTTGTTCAAGAAAACTTGAAGTTATTTTACTGCTTCCCAGGGTGGATTTCCACATCTTGTGCTATACTAAGACATATGTGCTCATGTCTGGAATCATCTACTCTGTTAAGTGTTGTCACTCTCATTATCATCCCAAGATTTATGTGATGCATTTATGGATAAGAGTGACCCTATATCTCTCTAAGTGAGTTAACAAATATCTTAAATTTTGACTTATTTTTTCACTAGTTTCTATATTCTCTGAATTACACAGAGGTGTCTGCTTCCCTTTAGAATTTATTTACAAGCCAAAAAATTTTACAGCATAGAATATGCTGTAAACCTGGTTTTCTCATTTTTTGTGAATCTTGAAAAATATTGGCTATATCTTAAGAAAAGAGATAATGTAAAAATGATTTTAAGTGGTTTTTCTTTTCTGTCTGTTGTTTTGATTTTATATTTATTTTACATACCATTTGTGAATATCTGCAATATTTGTGAATATGCCACATGTCATCTGCATATTTGTAGTATTTATCATTCTATGGTTTTAAACGCTGTCAAACTTATCGTTACATATGGGTGTAAGAAAACTTTTCTATGTTGATATATTGAAATTTAAAAAAATGCATGGTTCTCTTAGATAATAATGAAATGGGAGATCCTGGGTTCACTTTCATTTGATAATAATCCAAGCAAAGGCTAGAGATAGTGGCACTCTCAATATGAAAATGCTGTTGCTGCATGTTAAGGGAAGACCATTCTGAAACTCATTTCCTTGGTTGTCATCCTGATGAACCTTTTGTTATTTGATTGTGGAGTTAATTTTTCCCCATGTAAAATTGCATACAGGCATTTTACTTGATTTTCTTGGGCTCTTTGTCTTTGGAAGTGGGCTATATCTTCTTAATTTGTTCATGATGGAAAAAGGCAGTATGTAGATTTCACAAAAAAAATCAAATCTAATCCTTCCTTATCTGTTTTCATTTTGAAGTTACTTGAGGTTCATAAGCTGTTTTTGGTGAGGCTCAAATAATCAAATGAAGGAAATTATGTTGTGGTACTTGGTCACATACCATGATCTTTGAGGAGTTCTCTTTCCATTAGTATATCTTTATAAACTTAAAGATAGTCTTATATTCATATTTTATATTCCTAGCTTAAATTCACGAAAGGTTTAGATGCCAGTTTTAATATAACAAGTATGTTTTCTGGAACCAATAATCCCCATTAAGTTTTAAGGTCTTGATGTCCCGTTTTTAATGCTTGAAGTATGGGACTGAAGGTAAACATTTCCTATTAAGAGACAGTACCGAGGAACAAAGCATAGAAACTATACAATTATTGATCAAAATGCAAACTGTGAAATTTTATTTTTTTAATATTGTTTATAATTGAGCAAGAGTGTGGATTTGACTAGCTTGCAGCTCTGAAAATATTTACAATAAGTTGGAGTACTACAAACTAGTGCTAACAATTGTTTAGCAACTCTGGATTTCTCAGGCTTCATAACAGCCTTACACAGTTTGGCTTGGAGGTTTCCAGGAACAGACAGAGAGCTATGCGTGTGTTCTTCTGTGATCAGGGGCAGGCGGCCAGAGGCTCAGATTTGCTGATTTCAATTTGGCACTAATAAATAGCCACATGGCTGACTGCTAGTTATAGCTTTCACTATATAGAAGCAAATATTTAAAAAGTACTTTGTATGCTACATTATTTCTAGATATTTCTAGTCTCCTCCAAGTTTGATCTCATAATCTAAGAGTAAGGATAAAATACAGAAAGATAATGTGTGTTTTCGGAGAAGGGCAAGATTTTCATCAGAGAGCTAGAAAACTTTCCATTAACTTGATTACACTTACTACTGATTCACAAAGAATATGGAAAGAATACCGAGCCAAAAGGTATTCTTTTGTGAAGCTAATGTTAACTTAGATCCTTCCTACTTCCTTAATGAAAATACCTTTGGAGAGGTTTATATTATCCAACATTAGGTTAAAGCAAGGAAATACAGTTTATTCTCATTATTTTCAGTGGTTGTGTTCTATAAAGTCTCTGAAACATTGATTTAGCAAATACTGAACACTTGCTCCTTGGAAAAATACAGGGGTGGATTTCTGTGGGCCTTTTGTCACATTTTTGTCAATGGATCAGTATATAATTGTTTATGTGTTTCTGTTTGAAGACACCATATTTAATATATATTGTTGATTCATTAACATTCATTAGCATTAAACTCATGGCCAATAGCACTTAACTCATGACTGAATGAAGCTTATCTAACACATGTATTTTCTCCCTAAGGCACATCATGGCCTTCTTCTGCTCAGAAACCCCAGAAAGCACTTTAGCACTATGCTTGAAGCCATTTTAAAGAACAATATCATCAACATGAAGCACAGAAATGTGGTAACAAGGCACAAATAGACCTTGAAAAGGACACTCTTTTTGGATATGAAAGCTAAAATAAGAAAGCAGAGGGTCTTTTTCAACTTCAGTTGGGAATGTGTGCATCAGGCAACTGATTTTTGTACTGCTCTGCATATATATCTGCAAATGACCCCAAAGACATTGCAAATATCAGTTTTAAGGTTACAAATAAATTTTAGTGAGCGGGTGAATTTGCAAATTATAAAATCTGGCAATAATGAGTATCGGCTATACCATATGTTGCCAAGCAGAATGATTTTGAAATGTGTGTCTATGATGACTGCATCGAGCTTCCTTTTGATTCTGGGAAGTAATTATGAAAGTTTTAATTTGGAAGAAATATTAGGGATCAACTAGGCTCAAACTCCTATGGCACATGGAATTTTCTGTAAACTCTCTCTGAAAATTTAACATCTAATTTAAACTTTAACATTTACTGTGATTGGGACATTATAAATTTCACAAGCATTGATTATGATTCTTAGCTGTTCTAATATAACCTATCTTGGTTGATTCTACTTCTCATCTTTTAGAGCTATAGAGCACAAGTCCTTCCTTTGTTCACATTAAAAAAATTGTAGAAATTCCAAGTTTGCTAATATGCTATTTTTAAGTGAAATTTCTTCTTAAGATGACTTCTTAGTAGTTGTTTTGTTTTCTAGGCCTTCATCCAGTTGTTGAATAAAAAATAAATAAATAAAAGCTGAAAAAGACAGTCCCAAGTAAAAATTTTAAAGCCTTATGTCATGATTAAATATAACTTTTGGTTCAATATTCTGCAGATCAATTTACTGATACAAATTCACTTTTTATTTCTATCTTCAGTTGCTTATTCCAAATGCTTTTTTTGAAAACACACACACAAAGGTAGGGGGGTGTGTGTGTGTGTGTGTGTGTATGTGTGTGTGTTCATACATATATGTTCATATAGATAAATACTTTTTACTCATCAATTGTCATTCTGGGAACATTACCAATAGGAAATAAAAAAATATCTTTACTGATGAAATTTGGTCTTATGAAGTATTTTCATAAGATTGTGCAAATTTCATGATCAGTGCATTTTGTGCTACCTTCTATCTACAAAATAAGAAACATTATGGATTTTCTTATTGTTACAATCATATTAACATAGCTAACTTAATCAGTACTTGGATTTGTAAAATTTAATAGACACATTGAGGGAGATAAAAATATAACTCTTTAGGGTAATCTATTTGGGTTTCTATGTCTTATAATTGACCATTTGGCATTCTCTTTCTGTGTGTTTGTTTCCTTGCCCCCTTTCTCTATCCATTTAAGTTTTTAATTTATTTTGAATTTCTCAAAAATTTTTTAGGTATCTGTTTTTGAATTAATACAAAAAACTATTTTGTCTGCGACCCTACTATTCAATATTTTAATATTTTATATTTTCCTAATTTAATTAGTAATATTATCTATCTATCTATCATCTCTATCAGGGCATGAGCTCAGGAAAGCAAGTTCTTTTCCTTGCTCACATAGAAATGGTCATTTATTACTCTGAATGATTCCATATCTGTTCAGCTATAAATGATAACTTTTTTTACAGGGGTGTATTAAAGACAAATGATATAAGACTCATATGGTTAAAAGCATGACAGTATCTTCTAGCAAAAAGTATTGTAGATTCTAATAGCTTGATAGAGGAAAGGAATATTAAATAACCTTAAAGCAATAATATTCTCTAAAACTTTGAACTACTTTTTCCTTTGAATATAATTTATTTTATGTGAATTTTTTATGTGAAATTTAAAAAATTCTTACATATTCGCCATCCCATTGTCTTTTCCATGACCATTCCTATAACAGAAATACCATAGACTGGCTGGCTTAAAAACAACAGAAATTTATTTCTCATTGTCTTGGAGGCTGGGAAGTCCAAGATCATGGCATTGACAGATTCAGTATTTAGTAACTACATACCTACTTTCTTGGTCATAGATGGCTTTCTTGCTGTAACTTCACATGCTGGAAGGGACCAAGAATCTCTCTGGGGTCTCTTTTTTAAAGGCACTAATCCTATTTATGAGGGCTCCAAGCTGATGGTCCACTCACCTCCCAAAGGCACCACCTGCAAATACTATTATATTGGGCATTAGATTTCAATACATAAATTTTAGAAGGACAAAAACATCTTGTCTATAGTACCTGCCCAGTCCTAGACACAAATACCTCAATTTGAAATAGTTAAGTGCCTTTAGATGTTTGATTAACATCTGCAGATACACTCAGTTGAATCAAAACTGCTGATTCTCTAATCTAGCCAAGAAAATTTGGGGTGACTTCTTTGATTAATAAATATTTGTTAAATCAAATGCTATTTAAATCAATCAATGCTATTTAAATGTCAATGCTATTTAAATGTCATTCAGCATTATGATTATATATTCTGTTGTTAGGATCATAAATTCTTTTTCCTTAGCATGCTTTGCTAAATCTGGTATTTATCTTAATTTAATTTCATTTATAAATATTTCTGATGAACTTCTGCCCTAATTATTGTCTATATCAATAATATCTTTTCTGTCCATGTTCTTTGCCTCCTTTTCCTCTGTCTCTGCTATCTGTGTTATTCTATTCTTTCCCCAGGGATACTTCTCCTTTACTTCCCTGGTACCTTACTGTTATGCTTCTTGGTGTTTTTAAAGTTTGCACCTCCTGCTGTGGACTGTTATATACATTTCTGTCAGTGAGTGACAGCAAAGAGGAATTCCCTAGACTCTTGATCTTGTTAAAGTCAGTGTTACAAAGATCAGAATTAGAGTCAGTTTCACTTTATTGCCCACCACAATCAGAAACAAAGATATTGTTTAATATATTAATATATATTGTTTAAAATATTAATATATATATTATATTTAATATATAATAAAGATATATTCTGTAAAATATATAGATTCATTCAAAAGAAACATAGGCTGACCAATTTTCAGATATCTTTAAAATAAGTCCTGTGTTTCTAGAACTACAGGTTATTTAGAGAATGATTTGACAGAGTACATACTTCCCATTTTTGGTATTTGCTTTTTATTTCTTTGCAACTTTGGCTTTTTAACAATGAAGCTGGTAAACATATTAAAGTTGAAAGTGGCATTGTGAAGAATTATTTTGCAAAATTTCTAAGAAATGCTTTTTACATGGCTTTCCTTTGAGAAACTTTATCATAAGAAAGACACACCTATTACCCACAACTTTTGGTGGCTAGAAGTAAAAGGGCCAAATATTGAAGAAGGTGTTCTAATTTTCATTAAAATGATTTATTGCCAGTCTGAATTTTCCTTTATTCTTAGTGTATTTGGTACAGAATGACATGATTTCTAAGAGTTAAAGGAAAATCTACTCTAGATTTTTTCTTGTTAAGAAGTGAATAATGTTCTTGCCACTGTGATCTTTGTTACTGTTTTTTTTTCCCAAAGATGAGATTTTTTTTTTTGTACAGAGGTGTTATGACTTACGGGGCTAGACAAAACTAGAAAAGTGACTGGAAGCATTGGAAATATTAGATGGCTAAGATAGAGAATTCACCATATTTGGTGAAAGATAAGGATCAGACAGCAAAATGGAATCTATTTTTGGAAATATAGTCTTTTGTTGCAATCTGTTAGGCTGTTAGAATTAGCAAGTTTTATTACTACCAGTCTGTTACAAATGTGACTACTTAATCTAAAAAAATAGTTTTCATGATTTTTCTGCTATGATATACATATTTCTTACATGGTACCGTGCTATAATAAAGGACTCCTAGGGAGTTCTTTGGTTTAATGTTATACAAATAGCTCTTACCTTACTGTTGAAAACTTTGTAAAGAAAATTTAACTAAAATCCTGATTTTAAGCATTAGCCTTGGAAAGGAGATGGGAATTTATGCATTTAAAACTTTATTACTTACCTTATGGCCTTAAAATCAATGGTTTAATTCACTTGTGTTTGTATGTTTCCTCATCTGTAAAATGTAGATAATAAGCTAATTTGAATGTGTAAATTAATTATACCTTCAAAGTTGTAAAAGTAAAGGTCTATAGTAACCATACTAATAATATTTGCAGGTAGGATAAAATATTTTTTCAGTACGTAAACTTTTAGAGAAGCAGTTAAGTTGCCAGTTGCCCTTCTTCCACAAAATAGGGTTGTGGTACCACAATATCTTACATAATTAAATTATTGATTGATGACAATATGAAGAAGTTAGGATTTTTTTAAGGTGATCATTGTTCTTTATTCAAAAATTTATTTTTCAAAAATTGTCCAAACTATTTAGAGTTCTGGTTGTAGAAGAAGGAAGGAAGGCAGAGTCTTTTGTTAATTAGCATACATATCACACGAATGGCCTTTTCTCTTTCCATACATCCTTTCTAGAATTATGTTCCGCTAGGCTCTTGTGTCTTGCCAAAGCAGACTCAGTACTCTTTGTTCATTCAATATTCAAGAAGTATTTTGTTTGTGTTAAGCACTTAGAAAATGGAAATCAAAATAAATTAAGACCCTATCCTCAAAAAGCTTATCTTTTAAATAAGTCTGAGAAAAATAAACAAAACAATTCCAATATGTACTGCCAAGATAAGGCTAAACACATGATGCCTCTGAGGTACATATATGGGATGCCTAAACTAGATAAGGAGTCAAGGTAAATTAAGGACATTTTCTTCATATACTAATATCTCAACTGATGCTTTGGATGAGTGATCTTTAGCAGGGCCAATGTTGAGCAAAAGGCAACTACTTGAAGGCTATGAACTGAAGGACGAAGTTTATCAATTAGTTGGATCAAGATTTGATCCATTTCATGGATTGTAAGCCATTTTAATCAAAATTACTTGATTTTATTTTAAAGAATATGAAATGGAGCTTACAGATTTTACTCAATTCTAAGACATACATGGTCAATTTTGTCTTTTAAGTCTTTCTCTGGAAGGAATTTGGAGGACCTACTAAAGGATGGTTAAGACTAATGTCTGAGAAAAGTAAAAGAAATTGGTAACTTGTTATGTCTAAGTTGAAGGAGCCAGTGGGCAGTTGAGTGCTTTGGTCTGAAGGTCAGAAAATATGTCAGCCTAATGTCATGCAAAACATTCCATGTCAGTGGTATTTATAGCCCCTAATATAAATATCTGCATTACCTTTACTTTCAGTACCCTTGGTATTCAGAGACAGCAGACCTGATTTGAGACCACTGTCTCAGATTTTAATATTCTGGAGAAGCAGTTGGAAAACTTTTTAAAGGCTTTTAGTAAATATTTAAGCTTCCTGGCCATAAAGTCTCTGTCAAAGCTACTCAACACTGCTGTTGTAGCTGGAAAGCAGCCACAGACAAATGTAAATGAATGGATGTGGCTGTATTCCAATAAAACTTTATTTACAAAAGGAGGCAGATGGGTATCTGGCTGTAGTTTGCCTCTTGGATCATGGCTAATAGAAATAAAACCACAATACTTCAGTACATTCAGTGGAAAGAGTAGACCTTTAACTTTACTACATACACTAATTGGGAATTTTTTCCCCCTTGGTCTCTTTTTTTTTTAAATATAATTAGTTATATCATGAGTCACAGACAAGAAGACCAAATTATATGGCAATAACTCCAGATAAATCCACTAAGCAATTAGAATAATAGCATTTTATGCATTCGTGATGAAGAGCCAGCAGCATTATCTATGAATGTGCAGTCCAGAGATGGCATAACATGACTATATTTACCAAAAAGCATATGATTCTAAGTTTTAATAAAATTTGTAAGTTTTTTTTTAATATATACATATCTGACATTCATTGAACTGATTTGGATTAGGTCTTATTTGGGGATACTATTATTATTTTTCTATCTTAATGGAATTGTATGTTCTATTTTTCTTAGAGTGGGTTAGCAACAAATTTTTAATTTTTCAACTTAAAATGGGATACAATTATGACTTTATCATTAAATTATTTTCTTCTGGGATTTTAACTGAGAAGGAGTCTAATAGTAATTCTAATTGCAGCTCTAGGAAGAAATACCAAAGAGAATGCTCTCCTGCTAGTATGTATAGTTGTATGGCCAGCAGAAGTAATTGCAAACAGTCATGGGAAAAGAAATGCTTTTAAGAATTTACTGAGACACAGATGCAAACAATGTGGCATAGCTGGAAAACTGTGAAATCAAAGCAGCCAGCCAATCAAACTTGAATGGAGTTTTAAGGAATATTCTTTGCTCAAAAACAAACTTGAACTGACTTTAAACCCCAAAAAGTTATGAGCAGAAACTGGTTTTGAAAAGAGGGCTGAAGATTATAATCAAAGGGCATATTTTGTGTGTGCCCAGTGGGGAAAACACTTTGGAAACTACATTGGCTTTCAAACCATACAACCTTAGATCACATTCACTGTCAGACAGAATGTCTGCAAACCTGGAGGAAAACTTCAAAAGAGTCTCTTTTTTTTCTGGAGTATGTGAAAAAATAAATAAAGATAAGGTAGGACATGTTTTTCTTTGAATTAGAATTAAACATATGATTTATTCTAATTTGGAGAAAAAAATGCAATCTATTGAAATCTAACTTTTTGAAATGTAATTCGTATACATAGATCTCAAGATGTATCTTCATAACAAATGCCAGGAACATGGTCAAGGATGGAAATGCTCTGTTTGGTTACCCTCAGTTCAATTAACCATTGCATAGGGTAACAATAATATTTATTGAATGTCAACCTAGTATGTGTACACTGAGACACATAATCTCTTCACCACTACATTTCAAAGTTAGTATTAAAGGATTATCAATACTTCTAAAGAACCTATTATAATAACAAAAATATTAAAAAGATAAAATATAAAAAGGAAGTCACCCATACCACTATTTTAATTTGTCTACTTTGTTTAATATGCATGTCCTGCAGTGTTTCTGAAATTAGCTGCCTAATTTCTCTTACTTCATCTTGGCCATCATACATCCTTGCATCAAATATCCCTTAAAGTATTTTCCATCTACCAATTAGTGTCCAATGATATGTTGCTTAGATATGAAAGTTTAATCAAATACATCCTTTCTTCATATTTACAGTACATATAATTAGTGCTGGCTATATATAAAGAGTACTAGAATCATTCAATTTCTTCATGATAATACATCTTCAGTAAGTGAGAGAAGCATAAATAAAATACTAAGAAATATGAAGAAGGTCAAGAGAAATCCATTCACTTAACAAGTATTTTTATCCCCTACTCAAGTAGTTTGCAAACTTATGGATACAGAAAGATGAATGTGGCACAGTGTATCTTATTTAAGAATGTCCAGCTCTAGTGCAGAGCTTAGCAAGCTTTTCCTGAACAGGGACAGATCGTGAATATTTTAGGATTATATTATATTTTATATTTTATATGGCAACTACTCAATATTGCCACTGTTGCACAAGAGCATCCATAAACAATATGTAAACAAATGAGTATGACTATGGTAATATAAAAATTTATTTACAAAAACAGAGGGCCATATATGGGCCAGTGTCCAAAATTTGTCAACCAATCACTGGTCTGGTGGATAATAGGAAAATATGAGTAAATTATTAAATTTAAATGTGGTAGTACTAGAATAAAGGGGTTCAAAGGATGTAGAGCTTAAATTTCTCTGAAGGAATGCTTTATATAGAATGTGACATTTTAAATGCATACTAAAATAATGTGTAGAAATTAAATAGCTAGAGAACAGAGACTAGCAAGTGAAAAGCCCTGAACATAAACCCCAAAAAGACATAAAGTTCTTAAATCTGGCAATAGAGCATAGCATGTGTGCCTAGAGGTGAGGCTGGCAATATTGTTGGTGTCTCTTACAGAATCCTAATGAATTTGGTGTTTATTGACTAGCCATCAATGATGTTAACATCAAGAGAGTAAAATGACAGTTTTGTATTAGGAAAACACTGGGAAGAATTGGAAACCAAGGACCTGGTGGCCATCACTGGTCTAGCTGGCTTTGTCAAAGGAGCTAATGGAAATGCAGGACTTCTGGGAATTTGGAAGTAGGGTTGGATATTCCAGGAGATTTCAGAACAGATAAATATTTCTGTATAGCTATCCAAAAGGACTGAGCCTGGGAAGAATCCATGCTTCTGAGATCAGCTGGTTCAGGTACCCAAGATGCTGCCATTGGGGCATGCAAATTATGTTTGCAGATGATACCAACTCCAAAGTTTCCTTCTGTTAGTTTTCAAATGATGTAATGTGATAAGAGACCCCTTAGCTAATTCCTAGCTGTAAGTATTCATGTGTGTGAATTTTTTTGGTCACTTCTTATGTATATTATAAAGAGGTGCATTTTGTTTTTATTTTTTTTTGAAAATGCAAATGTGAAAGAAAAGTGTATCTAATTTACTTTTAGTCAGATATGGTCTCATTTGATGGCAATACACTCATTTCATGGCAATACACCCAATTTTCAGTTGGATGTTGAATCACCTTATATTTTACATTTAACTTCCCATATTTGGTTCTAATTGTAAGGATGTTTTTTTGCTCAGCTGCATACTAGGCCTACTTATTCTCAGAGTCTTATTGCTTGACAAGGTTTTAAACTTCACTGGAAGTCTTGAAGGTGGATTTTTTTCATTATATCAATGAGAAGAAAAACTATAAAGAATTGGGGGGGTGCTTGGGTGGCTCAATAGGTTAAAGTCTCTGTCTTCAGTTCAGGTCATGATCTCAGGGTCCTGGGATCCAGCCCTGCATTGGGTTTTCTGCTCAGCAGGGAGCCTGCTTCCCCCTCTCTCTTCTGCCTACCTCTCTGCCTACTTGTGATCACTCTTTCTCTGTCAAATAAATAAATAAAATCTTAAAAAAAAAAAGAAGTAGGGGGCAGAGAAGAGACAGACATAGAAATCAAAGGGAAAAAAATGGGGCGCCTGGGTGTCTCAGTGGGTTAAAGCCCCTGCCTTCGGCTCAGGTCATGGTCTCAGGGTCCTGGGATCAAGCCCCACATAGGGCTTTCTGCTCAGCAGGGAGCCTGCTTCCCCCTCTCTCTCTGCCTGCCTCTCTGCCTACTTGTGATCTCTCTCTCTCTCTCTGTCAAATAAATAAATAAAACCTTAAAAAAATAGTGAGCATATGAATTCCATATAGCATGTTATAGAATATGGTAATTTATTTTAGAAGAAAGATATACAAAAACCAAACAAAAATAAACATTATGCTTGTTTTCCAAAGATTAAGTAGAATTTAGCTATCTTCTGACTATCAAAGCAGGAGCACAGAGAAGTTTAAATGTATAGAAGCCTGACACATTCTTGTTTTGAGCAGAAATACTGTTTATATGTAGAATATATTCAGCTATAAAAGATTAAATTATTGACTCTTGATTTAAACTCTACTAAAGAGAAGAGTGTAGCCATTTTAAGATATAATGGCAAAGAGTATGTTTTTCTTTATCTTTTAAAGGGGGAATATCAAACATCATTTTTCAGCCATGACTTAATTATGGGTAGTTTGGATGCAGAGCATGAAAACATTGTTACATCTATCTTTGTTATAGTCAACTTTCAGAAATGATGATGGTTAATGAGTACTTGGGCTCCAACAACATTAATGGTATATTTCCTGTAGTAAATGTGAAGGCTTTTCCAGTTTCCTTATATGCTATTTAATTCTTTGCAAAAGGCTTTTCCCCCCCTAATATGGTCTAACATTTATTTATAAAATGTTTATCATTTATTAATTTTTTCAACTGCTTGGATTTTCATTTCCTATAATACAAAATAGCATGTGTAAAGTTTAAATATATATGTGTGTGTGTATATATGTATATTTTTTATAATATATTCTTTACAACATGCAAGAGATTCATGTTTATTTAAAATATATTGGGTGGTCACATGAAATAGCCTATAATATTTAAAGGATTCACTTGATTTTCACTTTCAGTAATAAGAAAATATACAGCCATTCAAATGTTTTATATGCACTTACATCAAGTATAAATATAATATAAAAAGCTTGTCTTTCTTCTAAAGAAGATATTTCATAGTTATAAAAATGAAATATTATATATAATAAATCCAGTTAAAATTTATTTTTATATTATATGAATTGTAAATCATCTGATATTGATCTTATTAATAAAATCCCAGTAGTATAGCCTCATTTAGATTGATGGAGCCAATTATCTGCATTGCTGCAGGACAAAAAAATGTACTAAGCTTCATTTCTTTGATATATAATATACATTTGTTTTGTGTTCCACTGGTGTTTTACTAGCAAAATATAAAATTTTGAAGATTAAAGTTATAGTAAAAGTGCTTTTTAATATTCTAAACATTTTTAAAGATAAATCCTTGGCATAGTAATGGATATATCATAATATTAATTTATATAAAATTTATTAATAAATGACTTTTTAAAATTCTATGATCTGACCCACCGTGAGAGGATTCCTATAACAACACTGGGAAGAAAAACGTAATAATAAAATTCATAGAATCATGGAGAAGAAAAACCTATGGTCTGCCGTTGGCCTGTAGCAAATCTAAAAACTGAGTTCAAGAAAACACAAGAAAGGAATCTGGGAAGAAGAATCTATTTTATCTTTTTTGTATGACCTGTGGCTCACAACTGTTATGCCCGAAGAGCTGTTGAAAGTTCTGTATTTCTGATCTTCATCTAGACATTGAAACTTACCCAGAATCTTTATTTTGAGAAACACTTGAGTAAATAGAACCTAATCCTTAAATATTTTATTTTATTTTATTTTTACTAATAGAAAAATTGTATTTACCTGGAAGCATTCAGAATGTTAACAAAACAGCTGCAACTTTTTTTACAGACTGGTATTCAGGTAACAGAACAACAATTATTTTGTGTAAGCTGCATTGGAGACAAGTGAAGATGGAAAAACTACCATCCCCACATACAACTAATTTGTGCTTTGCACCAATAAGAACTTGCTTTAAGTCTCCATGCCAATGTCCGCACTGTCCCAGGGAAGCTTAGTGGTGACTGAAAGTACCCGCAGGACAAAGCTCTCTAAAGACACATTCTGGGGCACCTGGGTCACTCAGTGGGTTAAGCCTCTGCCTTCCACTGGGGTCTTGATCTCAGTGTCCCAGGGTCCAGCCCCTCATCAGGCTCTGCCTCAGGCTCTCTGCTCAGCAGGAAACCTGCTTCCTCCTCTCCCTCTGCCTGCCTCTCTGCCTACTTGTGATCTCTTTCTTTCTGTCAAATAAATATATAAAATCTTTTAAAAAAGTAAAATAAAATAAGGACACATTCCATAGTATAGTGTGTTAAATATACAGAAAAGACACTATCTGGTTTAAAAACAAATCTTACACAGGTTACCTTTCTTTAAAAGGAGTAAGTTGTGTAGAGAGGGTGGGTGGTTAAATGTTTTATAGACAGGAGAACAAACACTGCGCTAGAACCAACCTAAGTATCATCTTCTTCATCTTCTTTATCTTCTTCATCCTCTTCATCATCCTTGTCTTCCTCCTCTTCCTTCTTTTTCTTGTTTTTTTTTTTTTTCCAGCCTTGAGGATTGCCTTCTATGCCACATCAGGCTTTCCTTTAGCTCGGTTTGCAGCAATATCCTCTTCCTATTTTTCCTTAGGCCTTGAAGCCTTCTTTTCTTGCAGCTGCTTGTCATTAGCACATGGTACTCCATGTCTTTCCTGATTTCTTTGCAAACATCACCAAAGAATAGGCCGGGATGTCCCCCTTTGATTTGGGGGCGATACTCAGAACAGAACAAGAAAAAAAGCCGAAAGTGTCCTTTTGGGTGCATTGGGATCCTTGAACTTCTTTCTTGTGTACTATTTAGGAGGAATACAAGTTTTCATTTCTCTTCCAGAACGGGCCTTGTCCACCTTTGTCGTGTCTTCAAGTTTTCCTTTCTCTTGGGCAGACAAGGTCTTCCACCTTAAGGAGCACTCCTTAGAACACTCAGAGAAGTTCACCAAAGCATATGGGTGCTTCTTGTGCTCCTCTCAGCAAGTTTGCACAAACAGTGCATATGGTGACATTTTGCCACTTGGCTTCTTAGCATTTCCATTGTTTAGTTTAGTTATTTTCCTCAGTGAGGCACAGAGTGGCCTGGTTGGGCTCTCACTTCCCGGGCACATTCTCTATGGAGCTCAGTGTACTGTGGAGACTGAGAGCAGGAGCCAGACGCAGCCTCAAAACATTTTATCTTATTATTTTTTTAATTATTTATTTATTTGTTTTTAAGATTTTATTTGAGAGAGAGACAGAGTGAGCAAGAGAGAGAACACGAGCAGGGAGAAGGGCATAGGGAGGGAGAAGCAGACTCCTCCCTGAGCTGGGAACCCAAGGAAGGGCAAGATCCAGGACCACAGGATCATGACCTAAGCTGAGTAAAGATGCCCAACTGACTGAGCCACCCAGGTGACCGCAGAACATTTTATTTTAAAGGAAAAGAAACATAACCCACAATTGTTATGGTTTTATGACAGCCAAGAAGTCAGATCTTAAAAGTAAGGGGTTGTAATTGCTATTATTAAATAAAGATCAAATTTTTATCATGTAAATGCTTATTTGAGGTTATTTCATTAAGGTAGTAAATTCAATTTGTAGTCAACAAAATCCTTTTTAAAATATACATGATTACTTTCATTATAAATAGGCTTAATGGCTGAGTTTCTATTATCTATGTATTCTGTGTAGTTACTTGTTGCTGCATAGCAAGGTATACCAAAATACTGACTTTCTTACACAGTTTCTGAGGGTCAGTGGTCTGGGTGCAGGTTTGCTGGCTGGTTTTGGCTCAGGGACACACGGTTGCCAACACATATCAAGCCTCAAGTGTTGCTTCCAAGCTTATTCACGTGGGTGACAAAGAGGCTTCAGCTGGTCATAAGCCAAAGATCCTCACTGGTGTTTGGCTGGAAGCTTCAATTCCTAGTCATGAAGACTTTGCTCAGGACTGGTTACAAATGTAGCAGCTGGCTTCTCCCAGAGCTAAGAGAGCAAGAATGAATGAGCATGTGTGAGATGGGAGCCATTGTTTTTCGAAGTTAATATAGGAAATGACATACTTTCACCTCAACTATATGCTACTAGTTACACACAGCAACGCTGGAACAATCTGGATGTCTACTTGTAGATGTGAATACTAGACAGTGGGAATCTTTTGGAGGCATTTTGGGGCCTGCTTAGCATGTTCTGTTTCTATTTATGTTTACTTCTTAGAAACACAAAATCAGCTTTTGTGGTTTTTCATAGAGAAAGTTTCATAGTTTGATAATATAATACTTCCTTTATTTTTGAAAGTCTTTTATTATCACATTACATTTTTATATTATACTATATATACATGCCTATATGTGTGTGTTTATATATAGAGAGACACACAGAGAGCGTTGTAATTTTATGTAGCTTTATATTGTCTTACTTAAACAAGAAAAAATATTTGGCAGTTAATTTCTATGATTGAACTATGATTTGGAAATCCATGGCACTATTGAAAACTAAGTTGACAAGTTATAATTTACTAAAATTTTATTTCCTTATTTTTTCACTAACTAAAAACTTACTAACCATCATATGATACTTCCTCAGAATGAATTTGCTTCATGATTATCTAACTCCATGCAAGTTTTAACTGCATCCCAATCAGCCCCATATATACTCTCAAGCATATATATTTAGACACTTTGGCATTTCAATTATTTCTAAAATAGTACCTTACCTTGAATGCTCTTCTGTATAAATGAACTTTTTTTTTGAGAGTAAGATATTATGCTAAGCACTTGAGGAATACAAAGATGATTATTATAATGCCTGTCCACAAGAAACTTTTAATCTCTTAGGGAAAAACAAATTCATGGGACAATTCCGTTGTTTGATTGAAGTCACATACATCATAAAGGAAGTAAGTGCAAAGAAAGTGCTTTGTGAGTTCAAGGAAGAAGGTTTTCAAATGGCCTTTGGCAAGGAGAGGAAAAAAATATGCATTAAAGCTGCCTTGAGCTAGGTCTTAAAGGATGATTAAGGTTTCCAAAGGAATGAACTAAAATGGAATTTCCCAGGTGAAGAGTGTAGACCCAGCAGGAGTGGGAAGGTCTAGAGCATACTTGGGGAATGCACAATTATCTTGCTTGACTGAAACTCACCAAGTAGATATGATATGATTACAAAGGCATCTCTGAGGGGTATTCCGGTGGCTCAGTTGGTTAAGCAACTGCCTTTGGCTCAGGTCATGATTTCAGGGTCCCAGGATGAGCCTGGCAGTGGACTCCCAGGGAGTCTGATCCTTCCTCTCCCTCTTCCCCTCCCCCCACTGGTCTTTGCTTTCTCTCAAATAAATAAATAAAATCTTAAACATGCACACATAAAACAAAGGCATCTCTGAGAGTATTGGGAATGATTTTAAACACTAGTTTGAGAAGATAGTACTTAATTTGAGAGGGAATAGAGATAAATTTTGAGTAAGAGAGGCAGGAACAGAAATGTGCTTAGATTAATCTAGGAGCATATACCTGAATGAATTACAATAGGAAAAGATAAGTGAAAATTCATTAGGCAAAGAAAGAAATCCAGAAGGATATAGAGTAACTGTCGGCAGACCGGATTTTCTCCTATGCTATGAGCATAGTACAATGAGGGCGTAGCTTATGGGAAGAATGAAGCTGAAGTGAGAAATATGTGGAGACACTAATTATATGAATAAATGTGTTTTTTAATATGCAAAGAAAAGTAAATATATACATTTTTTTCCAAATATGACTAAACAGTTGGGACAATTGGAAAAGAAGGAACTAAGGAGAGAAGCTGACTTATAAGATGTAATTATGAAGTTGAATTTTAGCCCAACAGATGCAGGATTTGGTATATTTGCACATTCTAAACACAAGTAAACAGCTGCCAATCTGTATTTCAAGAAAAACTTGGAACTATAGCCAAAGACTACAGTTTTGAACAGAGGTAAAATTAGGGTAAGTAATATTATATAAATTAGTAAGACACTTGAGTGGAAGGGCAATAGAGATTGAAAAGGCAAGTTCAATGACTTACTTGATCATAAAGATGGGACAACAAATGAGACCCATCAAAAAGTGGGATGGAGTATTCAAAGAAATAATTTTTTAAATGATATACCTAAAATGTAAAGCATTTGAAGGAGCAAGCAATTAGCAACTTATGATGCCACAAAGAATTTTTGAATGTGGACAAATTAAAAAAAGAAAGACATTACATCTAATTATCTGAAAGCAGTTTGTAAAGAAGTAATGAAAGAAAATGAATATATACATGTTCTCACTGTAGTCATTGCTTTGCAATGTGTGTGTTTATTTATATACATATATAAATATATTTGTGTGTATGTGTGTATATACATGTATACATATAGTCGTGTGTCGTCCCTCCCCCCCCACCCCCCCGCCAGCAGGCTCAGGGACTGCCCCTCTCTTTC
Source organism: Nasua narica (assembly GCA_028533885.1). NCBI lineage: Eukaryota > Metazoa > Chordata > Mammalia > Carnivora > Procyonidae > Nasua > Nasua narica. The sequence continues at coordinate 162,264,528 of CM052799.1, read as the reverse complement.
AGGCCAGGACAGGGGGAGCCTGTGGCTGGGACCCTGGGAATGGGCTCACATCCCTGGTATTTTGGTGCTCGGAATTGTATGCTGCAGCTGTAGTCTCCAGCTCTGCTCCCCTGGGGACTTCAGCTTGCTCCCCTGCAGTGCAGGGAGGCTCCAACGACAAGAATGTTACCTCATGGCGGGGGCAGGGGGCGAGGCAGGGGTGGAGGTCTTCTAGCACTGCACAGGGGCAAAGCTCAGCAAGAATGGGAGACCCTGGTCCCAGGACTCAAAGCTCCTCTCCACCCCGCTGTGCTGTTCCCAGGAGCCTTTTCCCCTCTCCCCTACCACCCAGGGACTTGGTAGGCAGAGGCCCTGGAAGGTGGGAAGGGGCTGGGTTTGGGGGGAGGTCAACCTGCCTTTCTTCCTTAAGCAAAGCCCTGTCCTTACCTCCTGGCTTGCTGTGTGAAGGCTATTCCAGGAGTGAAGAAAGTCTCGGGCAGGGGCGGGGCTTATAGGCCAGGAGCCCCCCAGTCCTGGAGAGACTATTCCGGTGGCCTGTCGGAAACCCCCGAAAGCCTTGCTTGGAGTAGGGGGGAAAGTAGGAGCCTATATATATATACATATATATATATATGTAGGTGCCATTATAGAATATGTAAAGGAAACAGCTTAATGGAAGAGCATGGAGTTTGGTATGAGAAGTAGTGAGTTTATTCTTAGGTTTGTTATTAATCTCTGTGTAAATGCGAGGAAAATAAGTGACAACTCTAAATCCTATTTTAATCATCTAAAATGGAGGAAATGATACTACCTGCCCGTTAAGCCTATTGAGAGCAGTAAATAAACTCATGGATAATTTGAAGTTGCTAGGGTGACTTAACTTAGAACAGTGTATTATTAATGAAGAATGGTCCTTATGTATCACCTGTATGTGCCATCTCTTATGGCAAGAACAAGTGGCAAATAACATTCACTTCCAATATTATTTAATAATTATAAGTTATATCTTCTAATTAGGGTTCTCTCACTGATGTAACAAACAATTCCCAAATCTCGATGATTTAACACAGTGAAGTTCAGTGCTTGCTTTGCAGTTTGATGAGGTTTGTAAAACCCTCCTCCACACAGTAATTCAGGACCCTAGCCTATCCCTGTTTTGTGGATCAGTGATCTTGTGGCTTTAAGATTACCATGTCTGTTGTTACCTGCCGGTGATAAAAAGGAAAGACCATTGGGAAGGTGCATTGGATCCTTACAGTGCCTGGCTCAGAAAGGCACACATTATTCCATTGGCTAGAACTAGTCACATGGACCAATTTAGCTACAAAGGCACTAGATAAGGTAGTTTCTGGATAAAATATTGTTAAGGACAAGGAAGATGATGGTCAGTATAGAGGGACCAGCCCTCTGGTATGCCCCAAAAGTTTCCCAGTGTGAGCACTGAACCCTCTGCATCCTGGGAATCCCCTCAGTCCTGAACAAAACCAGGACAGTTGGCTGTTCTGGCACGGTCAACAAGCAAGGCCTGAGGCTTCAATAATATGCCTTATTAATATAAACTTAAATTTTATAGTGGAAAAACAAGAATAGCAATAAGGACTCCAAGATATTATCTAGGCACTATTCCCCACTAGCTCAGGGTATAAGTAATCACAGAAGCCACTGTTCTAATCATCTTCACTAACTGAAGGCCAACAATATGCCAAGCAAAGTCTGTTATTGCTAAGAGATGAGACCTGTAAAGTAGACAAAATACTCCATTTACAGTATGGAGCTTGAGGCTCAGAAGGGTAACTGACCAGTCCAAAATCACATTCCAGTAAGATTCATAAAGAGCTGTAAATACCAAGTTTCTTTCTTTTCCTTCAGGTCGCTGGTCTTAGCAGATAAAACAAACACACACATGCACACATGTGTGCACACACACACACACACATTATGTATATTTGAAAAGACGTGAACTCCTAACAATACTGTTTAAACGGTGTACAAATATAACTATTTCTCAAATAGAGATACCATGGTTGATTAACCATTGAGGTTTGAAATACAATTTATCTTCTGGGATAGTTCATTTATTTTTTTTCTTCATTAATAATAGATTGGAAGCAGGTTTAATATAAAGTGATTATATAATATAAAAACTGATGTGTCTAGGACTAACCCTAAACTAAGTAATTGATGCTTTAAAATATCAAGATTGTTATGGCAACCAGATCCTATTTATACTGCCTGGTGGTTTTAATAAGAGATATTTTGAGTTCCTATTGAAAAGAGTGGATGCCATCCAGTATAGCTCTTTAATAAAGTTAGATATTTTTTACTGACATTTGCTATAAGATCAGAAAAAACATGCTTTGGCTGCTTGGATCAGAGTTTCCAAACAGTAATTATGGAACAATTTAAAAATTAAGGTAGGTACTCAAACTCCAGTGACAAGTCATGAGGTATAATGCACATCAATCAAATTTGAAGTAAAATGCTATTATGCATACATTCATATATGTAATAAACAATTTCATTTTATTAATGATTTATACTTTAAAAATGAACAAAACAGAAATATAAAAATCTGATTAATAATAAAAGATACAAAGTAATGAAAGTAATGAGAAATATCTTTCATTTGGCATTTTTGTTTATAATAGTTTAAAAAATATCACTTAAAATGAGAACGTCATTCTATGTCTCTATCACATATTCGACTAATATTAAGCATGAAGTTGACAAGTCAAGTACAGCACCATGTGTATGTGCATGTGTGTGTATGCAAATATAAAGGATGTGTGTGTATATATGTTCGAATGCATTTTATTATCATTGCAGCATAATATAAAAATGCTATTTTCCATAGTGATTTTGTAGCAGATGGGAAATTAGAACTGTACATTTTGGTACTTCTCAGATCATTCGAGGATTCATCTTGTATAGTCGTTTTTTATTTCTTTAGAAACAAAGCTGCTTATATCATCTTCACAATGAAGTAGTCCAAATTTTGTTTTTTTTCTGTTTCTATTATACTTTGAAAAGCATTAGATTCTACTTTTCATTTTCAACATGGATTGCCAGTTAGTTGGTAAATGCTACAGGTACATCAATGATCAAAAGTAACAAGTTAGTGCATTGGGTGATTTTGCAGGCTACATATTGGAATTTATCAAGAATGGAACCATTTCTGAAAAGGATAAACATTATGGAAGAAGCCTAGCTTTAGAAATATGACTAAGTTTTTTTCCTTTCTCATATTTAAAATATACTATAGAGGAAAATATTACTAGCATTTCTTTATGTCATGTTTGTAAAACACCAACTATAATCTCACAGAACTCAGTTTGGAAATTGCTAATGGAATTATGTTGTCTCAATAGAGGCATAAGACCCCCATCTCTTTCACTGTGTCTTCCCATGCAGTGACTAATGCATTCTAACATGCATACCGTTCCAATAAAAATTCTGTATATTTCTGTCAGTGTGGCTAAACTACTAACGGAGCAAACAAAATGGTATAAGAACAAAATGGCTGAAACACCACGGGCTTATAGAAGTTATTGGTAAAGCGGGAGGGCAGCCTGACAGGACAGCCTCAGATAGTGCCAGAATAACATTGTCTTCTGTATTTGTTCACTGGAATTCCCTTGAGAGCACTCAGTTTCCCCAAATTCCCAAATGCAAATGTTCTAAGCATCTTTGGTCTTTAACACATATTTTACCCTTATTATTCATGTTTATATTTACAACGTGGGTATACTTTATGCTTGTAACTTCAGGACCTATGGTGAGTATAGTATAATCCTGATTTGTGGAGCAGCATGGGGAGTGGCCCTCTTTGGGTGTTTCTTATTTACCTAGCAGTCTTTATTCAAGACCAAAGGTAGAGATTCTGCTACTTCAGAAAAGAGTTTTAATTATTATTTAGTTCTCAAACTCTACCAATAAATTTCTTTTACATGTCATCTTTACTAAATTCTTGACCTGAGATACTTTCCAAATCACTCTTTCTCTTCTGTCATTGCATGTTGTGTGTACCACTATTTGAACTGTTGCCACACAATACTGAAATTCTAATGTGCTTTTGTCTCATTGTTCTTTGAATTCTGTTAAGGCAGAGGTCATGTCTTATCCACTGATGTATATTCATCTATGTCTACATCATGTAACAGAAACACAATAAATACCTGTTGAAAAAATGAATACATGAACAAAAGACTTGACTTCATTTAGTTTTATCTTAATCCTAAATACATTGCACCATTAAGACTCTTAAAGTGTTATTTTAGACCCCCTCATTTTATTATATTGTATGGAACTTATTTGAATGCCACATTTCTTCAAATATCTGTTGTAGAAATCATCCTAGCAATTTTGCTTTAAATTACCTATTTATAAGATTAGTGTGTTACTCTATATGAAACAGCAAAGCCCATTCAATTGTCTAAATGCTTTCACAATAATTCATAACACAAGGAGAGTGTTTCTACTAAAAAAGACTTTTGAATTAAGTGCCATTAATATGGAAGAGAATTCCAGAATTGTTTGATTTTAAAATGGCCTAGATCAGATTCTAGAAACAGAGTCATACTGAAGATTTAACTTAGTGTTGTTACTCTTGTGGTTTTCTTGTTATTTATTTATTTATTTGTTTGTTTATTTATTTATTTATTTGATCCTGCTGCACTAGGAAATCCTTTATACCATTTATGTTTATTACCTCAGTAGGATTGGGTTGTGGGGTATTTTTTCCTTTTAATGTGTCTTCTATTTTATCAAACATGCTTTTTATTTGAGATTTCTCAGGCAGTTTTTCTCTTTCTTCTCTTCCTGAAACAGGGTTGTATAGATTGCACCAATTTTATGTTGCGTGTTGTTGTTGTTGTTTTCCACTGCCCTATCAGTTTTCCCAGTAGGTTTATTACTAGTTGTATAGATTGGATTTCTTGTTTCATGAGTCCAGAAGGAAAAGATCTCAGCCTTTACTCTCTACTTGAAATGGAATTTTTTAAAATTCAAACCATCATTTCATTCAAAGAATATAAAACATCTGTTACTATTTAGAACAATAACTGTTATAGCTTCAAACACTAGAAGTGGCATAGATTAATGTTTTAACATAGAATAAGTGACAGTCCCTCCTAAATAAAATACACATGTGAATAGTGTTCCTTTCTCTTTTGATTATTGATTTTTATCATCACTTTTTTCTTAAGTTAACGTTCTATATTTTAAAATTAGATGCTTGAAATAGTTGACTTCTATTTCATTATACTTATTTTTCTATGTGCTTAAGAATATCTTCATGGTTGGGGCGCCTGGGTGACTCAGTTCGTTAAGCAACTGCCTTCGGCTCAGGTCATGATCCCGGAGTCCTGGGATCGAGTCCCACATCGGGCTCCCAGCTCCATGGGGAGTCCACTTCTCACTCTGATCCTCTCCCCTCTCATGCTCTCTCTCACTCTCTCTCTTTCCTAATAAAGAAATAAATAAAATCTTTAAAAAAAAAGAATATCTTCATGGTCCAGAATAATTTATTATTCATATTAATTAACAAGAATTTGGAATTTTGTCCTCTAGTTAGATAATACACTTACTGTGATATTTTCATTAGTTTCCCCATTTGATTTTCAAATAAGAAGTAAATTAATTTGTCTTTCTTATATTATGGAGGGGCTAAATATGAAGGTACCAAATACACATTCACTTTCACCAACTACAGCACCTTTCAAACTTTAGTGAATCAAAAGTACAGAACCGAAATCTTCCATTGATACAGTGAGTAAACACATTTTTGTCTTCTGATATGAGAGCTACAAATATCTTACAAATTATATGTCATCAAAGGAAAAATGCAAATAACAGTAACCATCATTTAATGACAACACTGGGAGCACATTGTCCTGTTCCTTTTTTCAATTCATCTTCAGGTAGATTCTTTGTAGTAGAGTGGTGAGTCATATTACTCTAACAATTTTACAGACTTGGAAAAGAGAATCTTGGAGAATTTAAACTCAGTTGTTCAAAATTACATAGTTGTCTAGGAATCAGTATTCAAAATCCAGGCCTGTCTGGTTCCAGAGGCTGCCCCCTAAACCATTATCCTCAATTGCCTCTGCAATGACTGTTAGTAAGTTCTTACAACTTCTGATGGTGCATAGGGAGATTATGGCTTAGATGCAAAAATTCCACTTTACCATCTGATCAAAAACAAATTGATATTATACCCTAACCCACATAACAAAATATATAAACCAACTTATAAAACCATTTGTGAGATGTTGGTAAGTCTATAGTTGGTTATAATACGGAACACTGTTAAAGTATTATAGTTTTTTTTTTCTCTTTTTAGCTATTTACTGACACAGAGAATTATGAATGGAAATACATTAATGAATCCATTATTTTAAAAACACTAAAACGTATGGGGAGCCTGGGTGGCTCAGTCATTAAGCATCTGCCTTCAGCTCAGGTCATGATCCCAGGGTCCTGGGATAGACCCCAGATTGGTCTTCCTGCTCTGCGGGAGGCCTGCTTCTCCCTCTCCCACTCCCCCTGCTTGTGTTCCCACTCTCGCTGTCTCTCTCTTTCTGTCAAATAAATAAAAAAATAAAAAATAAAATAAAAACAGTAAAAATTTAAACAATGAAGCAAATGAAGGAATTTTTGAATTTCCATGTACAGGATATTTATTTAATTCTGAAAGTATATATTGGTTAATATGTGGTATGTAATAGTAGGCTTATTCAAAAATCATATAAATATCCAATGAAATATGAAATCCAATGATTGAGTTAAGGCATGGATATGTTTTGGTTGAAGTTTTCTTTTTTTGTTGTTGTGTTATTAAATATAAATCTAGATAAATATCATTCAGCCTTGAAACAATATATTTAAGCCAGGTTTGTCTATAACTAATTAAAATTAACTTACTCATTGTCAGTTGAGACTAAAAGAAAGACACCATTTAACATTATTTATTCAGTTCATCTTTTTAAGAGTACAAAAATTCAGTGATCTGTAAAACCATGAGGTAATTTTGTCCAAGCAAAACAAAGTTCTCTCCTGTTTTAGTTGCATTAGTTAAAATTACTTTTGGTTATATTATGTGGAATAAAACTTCTGACTGTGTTCTTAAGGTTCTTGGTTAACTGGGGTCATGTGAATGTACTTAAGACCAAAAAAAATTGCTTATTCAAATGTCAAAATCATGGAAAGTTTGAACATATACTTTATTTAAGGATAGATTCATCCAAGGGCTCCTGGGTGGCTCAGCTGGTTTAGTGTCTGGCTCTTAATTTTGGCTCAGGTCGTGATCTCAGGGTTGTAGGATCAAGCCCTATGTTAAGCTCCGTGCGGGCATAGGACCTACTCGGGATTCTCTCAAATAAATAAATAAATAAATAAAATGTCAAAAAAAAAACAAAAAAAAAACAAAGAATGGATAAGAATGGCTTAGTCCAAGTTCAAAGATCATGTTCTTTACCCTCTAGGGTCATTTATTCTCCTTTCAAGTAAACTTTAGGAAATTTTGTTGATATTTCAATAAAGTATAACTTATTTAATAAGATTTCTTACTTCAATCTGACAACTTGGGCTTGCTAGATTTTTCTCTAGTCATTGACCATTCATATGTCCTCTCTTGCTTGTCAGTGAATGAATATTCACATTGAACAATGCAGTCAATAATATCTAAGTGAATGTAGTAGTGAATTTGAGTTTATCATGTATTATTATATATGCTAGTTCCCCTGGTTCTCAAAACATATCTGTGGAATAAGCATTGGAGGTTATTTCTTCTAAGTTTGCTCAAATGATAAGATGGAGCTAATATTAAAGTTGTTTTCACTATATTATGTTTCATAAAACCTATACTCCTATAATACTCCTATAATTCCAGAGATGGCAGAAAGCTTTTGGATCACTGATCTAAACTATTCTTTAATAGGTGAGAAAAATTAGGTCCATAAAAGAGTAGTGACTTACTCTAAGGTATAAAAGGTTTTGTGGCTCCCAATCTTGTCTACCTTCTTCTCACCTTGCCAGCACATTATTCAAAGTTAGTGCTCAAGGACTTTGTGGTCAGGCCAGTAAATAACAGAACACTAAATATATGGCAGATCTAACTCAGTTTGTGTGAATTTCAAATTTGCAGAAATAATAAGGGTAAATATTTTCTTTCAAAAGAATTTATATTATTTTCAAGAGTAAGATTTCATAGAACAGATTAAGATTTCTTTGGGAGTTTTATTTTGATTTCCAAAATATTTTAATCATTTTGCACTGATGTTCAACATATAAATTGGAGATCATATGTTGTTTCATTTATATGGACCAATTAGTAACTTAATGTGGCACCGTGAAGCCAGTTGCTAAAATGAGATGTAAAATAATAGTTGTTTTATTTTTTAAAAATTAAAATATTTTGTAAATATATTTATATGCAAATAATTGTAAAGTTTTCAATCTGATTCAGAAGTATTTCTTATAAGGCTAAATAAAGCATTTCCAATTTTTAATTTGTTATTTAATTTGATAGTTTATGAAACATTGGGATTAATCCTTCTTGTAGTTTTGTATTTTCTCCAAATTATGTTAATTTTCCTTTGTATATGTACTACCAATCTTCATGATTTATTACACTAAATTGAATTCTAAGATAAATTGAAAACAAAATGCATCGGTGAAGCATATCTTCTATGTGTACCCCAAAAGGCAATGTACCAAAAATTGCAACAGTTCTTGAAAACATTCTTAATTGAATAGAGAAGTTGCCTTGGGGGAATTGAGCAATAAGTTCCTTACTGTCAGAGCAGGCAACACTTTTGAGAAAGCCTTGTTTTTTGTGTTGGGTTGAAATCATGATAGGAATATAACTACATGTTCTGCATTAATCTGCTTTGTTGAAAATGGAGATACTTCATTTTATTTTCAACATGCTAGCGTGGACACTCTGTAATAAATTGCTTGTAAGAAACTATTTTACGTACTGCCTTAATCCAATTGTGGCAATGAGAGACTAATGACATTTAGACATCAGGTTTTTGCAGAATATCTTTCTCTTACTACATCTTTTTCTTCTTAGTGTGCTTCGTATTTAGTCATGAGATGATTTTAAGACCCTATTCTTAGCTCCTTTTAAAAATCTCTTTAGGTATGTAGGTGGGACAATTGAGAATTTCCAATGATGTAATTTTTATTATGCTATTAACACATACTTCTCATAATAATATAATACCTCAAAATCATGGTTTGTACTTGATTTATGCTCTTTTATATTTCATAGCATATTTTATTTTTATATTTCTAAATTTAAAAATGAGTGAAGGTGCTTTTTACAAAGGCATTTATTTTGATTTGAAAATTGGAATATTGTCAGAATAATAAAGTTTAATATTTTTAGATAATGTATCCTAAGCCAGCCACTGTATAAAGAATTTTAATAAAATATCTTCAAATCAAACTTTTGAATTGGTTATATTATAGATATCAGAACAGTGAGGTTAGCGATTTTGTCTATGGTTAAACAGCAGGTTAGTGGCAAAGAAGTGCTGAACCCAGGTCAGCTGACATATTTGCCTCAACCAGTCTTAAACAAATCTCTATCATAAAATTAGTTCTCTATAGGTTCATTTTTTGAAATATTTTATTTATTTATTTGATTTATTTGAGAGGGACAGAGAGAGAGAGAGAGAGAGATTGAGACCACAGGAGGGGGGAATGGCAGAAGGAGAAGAAGCAGGCTCCCACCCTGAGCAGGGATCCCAATGCGGGACTTGATCCGAACACTCTGGGATCATGACCTGAGCCAAAGGCAGAGGTTTAACTAACTGAGCCACCCAGGTGCCCCTATTGTTTCATTTTTTTTTAAAAAAAGTCCTAGTTATATATGAGCATACAGAATGCTTTTTTCCTTTCAAAGTGTTGCTATAGAACTTTGAAAAATAATACACAGTTTTAGAGAAGACAAATGGAAAAAAATAAATACTCCTTGAATTCCTCATATATGAGAGGCACTGTGTTACTTCTTGACATAGAGTTCCCATTTAATCCTCTGTAGGATAATTTGAGTTGGATATTGTTGTTCTCACTTTACAGATGAGGAAGCTTATCCTTAGAGAGTTTAAACATTTTATCAAAGCTATACAAATGACAAATGATAAAGGCAAGATTTAAATTCAGTGCAGTAGAACATCATTAGCTTTGTTGTTTACATTGAACCAAGCATGTGTGACTATGACTTTCTCCCTAAACCACCTTTCTCAAAATGGGGAGAGAATCAATAATGACTAGCGAATTCTTAACAAGTGTCAAGCTTGTAGAAGATATTTTCATTAGTTTATTCTCATCTTGTTTCCACAAATCATATGATGTAGGAATCATTATGTTAATTTTACTACTAAGAAAACTGAGGGTCAGAAAATTTATATAATTTACCTAATCTTATAATACCAATCAGTGCCTTTACATACAAATTCATGTTATTTCAAAGTCTCTGAAGATCTCGCTTTTGGGTGTGTGTCTCTCTCTCTCTTTTTAAATTATTTATTTATATATTTGACAGAGAGCATGCATACAAGCAGGGGGAGTAGCAAAGGGATAGGGAGAAGCAGGCTCCCTGCTCAACAGGAAGCCAGATGCGGGACTCAATCCCTGGACCCTAAGATCATGACTTGAGTGGAAGGCAGACGCTTAGCCATCTGAGCCACCAAAATGCCCCAGGTGTCTCTTTTAATACAGAGGAAAACAAACATATTTCAGTATATTCAAAAAAGGGAATAGAAAAAACTATTTGGTGTCTGTGAATACAGGACTGATATATTCAGCTATGTAAGAATGAAAAATCCCATCTCCCTATTAGACAAATCTGAATTTTTCTAACAACAGAGTGAAAAACAATGACATCAGGGAGCAAGGTAAAATAATCCTCATATTGCTAATTTCCATACCAGGACTGTCATAAATTTGTGATTTTAACTTTTTAAAAAAGTTCGAAATTATTATCCACATCCCTAGAATATGTGCGGCTTATTAATTGGATATTCAAATTTATTCACATAAAGTTTTACTGAAATATAGTAATTTAAATATTTCAAAACTTTTTATAGCGTTTATTTCCTTCTTCACTTATAGATTTTAGGCCAAAACTTGGCTACTTATCAGCTCTAGTTATTAAGTAGAATTATACTCTAAAATTCTATTTCTACTTGAAGAACAGAAATTATTTTAGAAGTTTTTTTTTACATGATTTGTTTTGTTTTGGTAACAGCTTTCTTTCTTTTTTTTTTAGATTTTATTTATTTATTTGACAGAGAAAGTGAGATCACAAGTAGGCAGAGAGGCAGGCAGAGAGAGAGAGGGAAGCAGGCTCCCTGCTGAGCAGAAAACCCCATGCTGGGCTAGATCCCAAGACCCTGAGATCATGACCTGAGCCAAAGGCAGAGGCTTCAACCCACTGAGCCACTCAGGAGCCCTAGAAGTTTTTTTTTTTTTTACTGAATGGGAGAATTAGTTATACTTCTGGGTTTTTTTGTTTGTTTGTTTTTGTTTTGTTTTTGTTTTTAAGTAAATTTGGTATTGTAAGTTTTGTCATTTTACTGGCATTCCTTACGTATGATAGCAATACATTAACTGCTATTTATTCAGGTATTTTGATCATTTATTTACTATATTGTTTACTATGGTTGGCATTTCATCAATTCAAATAAAATTTGAAGTATAACCTAAAAACTGACTTTCTATGATCTGATAGTAGTAATTTCTTGAGATGGGACAAGGGTATGTTTCTTGAGGCTCTTTCTTTTACGTGATGTCCAGTTTTTTTTTTTAATGTGATATCCATTTGATAAAAGTGGATGCTAATTCTTTTTTCTCAATTTACTTTGCCAAATCTCACAAGGTAAGAAAGGGTATGTCTTGGGCAGTAGGGATCGTCCAAATAATAGATATCAGGAGTGGCCATGGCCATTCATGTAGCACTTCTGTCTCAATACAGTGGGCAGTGTGTTCCTCACCTTCATGAATTTTGAATAGAATATTCACTCAATGTGGAAGTCTAGTTGACTTTTTTCTTCAGGATTGTTGTTCTTACTCATTTCAGGCCTCATCCTTTAGATCTATTTCCAACCTGTTCATCTCCCTTTAAACTTTTGGTATTCTCTCTATAAATACTTTCTATTGTCATAAACTGACTCCTCACCTTCAATTTGACTAGTTTGTTCTTATCCAAAACTCACAGAATATTTTTGTGCCTTCACACTTTGTATTTTATGCAGGTAGCAGGGCTGATATTATAATAGCTTTTCTTCACCCACTTACTTTCTTTCTTATAACTTTGAAACTGGACTAAATGCTAAAGTATTTCAATCATCTGCAGATATCAAATTCTTAACTTTCACAGATTTATTTGTTCTTAACTTCTCGTGCTCCAGTCCACTTAAGTAACACCACATTTATGGTCCCAGGACACTATCTTTCCCAGAACCACTTTACATTTTAACATCTTAAGCTTCAAGATCCACTCACTGACTACTTGTCTCTACCTTAATATCACTGCTCTCCTTGTTTCACCTCTTAACCACTGAGACCATTAACTACTCCCTCCAATCCTAGTCATTTAACTTGCATTTATGTTCTTATGTTACCAGAATCACATAGTGGAACAATTCTACTGCTCTTTTACCAGGGTTTCCATTCCTTTGCTCTCTATTCTCATCCCTTACGCAGCCCCAATGGATGGGTCCTAACATCACTTGTAAGACACTGCTAGAGAAAATGGTAAGTCCATAGAAACCAGCATTTTAATCTATGCATTATTTACAACCACAGCTGATTATTAATCTGTATCACTGTCTCTAATTGACTCCCTTTCCCACTGCTAAGCAAAATCATTTCCTTAACTTCTGAGCCTATTGTCTGCTCCCTCAACATGTAAGAAATTACCATGTTGTTGACTTGTCTACTTAACAGAACAATCAAATCTTTCAAACATGATTTTCCTTGACTTCCTGTGACCTCCCCCATCCCCCATTATATGTGTGTCTTTTCTTCCTTTCTGTCTCAGAGAAAGAGAATACCATTTATAGCCCACACCTTTTCTTCCTAGCCAGATTTTTAACCCTTGTTCACCTCACTCCTCTATAATCTTGGTTTGTCAGTTAATTTCTGTTTCCTAAAACTTTTTTTTTGTCACTCCCTAAGGCACTCCCACCCTAAAAATCTAAATCTTTTTTCATCTTGCATACCAGTTTGATTTGCAGCAAAAAAAACAGATGGGATACTAAAATTAGTTTAAGTAGAATTTTACAAAGGGACTATTTACAGAGGTGTAGGCAGAAGGTAGAGAAAGGATAAGGGACAGTGAAGTTCCAGGGACTAATAACAGAAAGGTATTTGACCATCCAAAGGCTGAAAATGTGAGAAGAGGATATATTTCCTAGACCTGGAGGCAGAGAAAGGGCTGCCTTGAAGGAGCAGAGCAGGGCTGGCTTGTTTTGTTTACACCCGCCTTCTTGTGTGTGGCCCCCT